>JARHVA010000710.1:1975000-2565000 GCA_037957365.1 Torreya grandis
AAGGTGGAGAGGCATTCCATAAGGTGGATCTATAGGTGGGTTCAAAACCAAGGTTTGGTGAGATGTAGTTCTAAATTAATATTATAAGGTTGTGTGATTGTTATTTAGGAAAGTAATAAAATCCACATTTCCTAAGACTACCTAAATAGGAATTATCAAACAATGAGGGGAGTATGTGGGTTCAGAAACATGTTCCATAGGTGATGAGGTGGAAGAGGTTGGTTAACTTGGTGGTGAGTTTTGTTCCTCAAGGTCCCTTTGTTATTAGTGAGTAAGAACCATATGCAAAAATGGGAAAGGAATGATACACTCTTACTCCCCAAAATAAAAAGAAATCAAAAAAATATTCAAGGCAAATAATACATTCACTAATATTTCATTAAGTCTTAAGATTATTTTAATATCTCTTTTGGCACATGCCTTAGAAAGTGTGAAGAATAAATTGTCTTGAATAGGTCCTAGAAAGCAATCTATGTTTGATTTTAAGTTGTGTGTAGGTGCTTAAAATGAAGTATGTATTAGATCGAGTATGTGGCTTGATGTTTTGGGATTTCTCCCCTTAATTCATGATCCCACAGCCAGTGTGAGTGCTTAACTTTTATACCATTTATCTAGAGTTTATACTCAACCAGAGATCTGAGTTGGTTATCCCCTCAGTGATTAAATCTAAGTACAATAGCTGAGAAAAGGTAAGATGATTTTCTAGGTGATGAAATACTAGTCAAGGTTTGTCTCAACTATGTTTGATTTTTTTAGTGCAATTGGTTTAGTTTGTGTAACATTTGTGCAATATAGTTGATTTGCTTTTCTTAAATTAAAGTAGATGAGCTAATTAAGCAAGCAAGCAAACTATGTGTGCAAGTTAATTTTAACCAAAAGAAAATTTTGATTTATGTTTGAATGAATATAAAAACAACTAGAATGCACCCCTAAGTTCAAGATGAGAATGAAAGTCCTAATCCTAGGATGATTGCCTTTGGAAATGCAAAAAAAAGAATGACAATTTTCTTTTTTTATTTTTTGAGTTTTTACAAAGAAAAAGAGACTAAAACTTGCATTTTGAAAGGAAGAAAGGAACGTTTGAATTTAAAAAATTATATATGCAACTAAATTACATTTTCCTAATTAAACTAAAGGTCCTAAAACATCTATGAACCCAAGAAAACTCAAGGGTCCCAACGGGCGTGCCAAAATGTTTCTATCTTTTTTTTGTTTTTTCTTAATTTAGAAAGAAAGAAACTAGTTATGAAGGGTGTGTAGAAAAACTTGTTAAAATGTGCACTTATTTAATTCTAGACTTTTTGAGATCTCCTATCTATATTGGGAGTATTACCTTCAATAATAAAGCACTACCACACACTTATTTTTTAGACAAGTAGATGGGTGGATAGCCTAACATGAGCTAGATCCTAGAAGTGAAAGCTTTCTAGGAGGCTGTCAATCCACCTACTTTAAAAATTTAAGTTGATAAATTAAAATAAAAAATATTTTATAAAATTATATAAAACTGAAATAAAAAAAATAACAAATGACAAAAAATAACTAAAATTAAAACAAGGAAGTTAAATGCTTTGTTAAAACAATGACTAGATAAATCAACTAGTGCTAAAAATTGGTTAAGGTAAAATGGTGGTTTTTGGTTTAGAAATTTGATAAGGGTAAAAATAATGGTTTAGTTTGGGCTGGTAAATGATTGAGATAATAAAAATTAGATATTTTAATGGTTTAAAAATATAGGATAGTAAGTAATTAAGGTGGCAAAAGGGTAAGGGGATAAAGAGGGTGAAGATGATAAAGGAGCAAAGAGGGGAAAAGTGGCAAAATGGCAAAGGAGGTAAATGGAATTAAAATGGCAAAGGTTGAAAAGGAGGTCAATGGATTAAGATGGAAAAGGTGGAAAAGGGGGTGAAGGTCAATGTGATAAAAATAAATTACTAAAATTAAGTACAAAAAAAATAAAGATTACCTTAAATATTTGTTGATGTTGTTGATGATGTAGTTGTTGATGTTGTTGAAGATGAATTCCTATAGAAATTTCGATAGATATTTATTGATTTAAATTCTTCTATCCTCCAAGATGATTACCTCCTTCAAAAGTGGAAAACCTGTAACAAGAATTCTTTGACCAAAACTTAACTTAACCTTAAGTCAATGAGAAGGGGGTATTTATAGCATTTGTTGTGAAGAATCATGCCAAAAAAGGGAATAGTATAAGTATGGTGCCATTTTTCAAGTGGGCTCATAAATGATAAAGGGGATAAATATGGTGGGATTACCACCTTATTTTTTTGTCTCCCACCTTGTGCATGAGTCCAATTTGGAGTGGGAATCATGCACATGGTCTCAAATGAGGCCAAAGGACTTTTTACCAAGCTAATTTGTCTTTTGGCTAAGTGCCCCATGAATTTTGGCACCATTATCCATGTGGGTGAATGAGTGGTCATGAAAGACAAGGGGGTGAGATTCCCACTTAGATAATAGGTCTCCCACTTGGTTTGTTTATCTCCCAACTTGGTAAATAGTCCAAAATGGAGTGGGAATCATGCACATGGGCTCATATGGGTCCAAAATACCTTCTACCACTCACTTCCATATTTTGGCTAAGTGTCCCATGAATTTTTTCACCATTCTCCATGCATGAGGACAAAAAAAAACATGTTTAATGATGGCCCCATAGGTAAAAATGCATCATATTACAAAGGAGGGGCCTTTGGGGCTTAATGATGTCATGAGGTACCTTGGAGGCAAGTCTCAGGTGGGGTATGATGTCCCACCTCAAGCCACCTCACTTCCAAGCCATGTAACTTACCATATCACCTTCCATGTCACTTTCAATGTCATATGCCAAGTTACTTGTCATGTCATCATGAATAGTGATAGTGGGTCCCATACTAAATAGTGATAGTGAATAGTACTTTTGAATAGTAGTATGTGAATAGGAAAATAATTATTTGGTTAGGTTAAGATAGGTTGGTTAATGGTTTAGAATGTTTTAGGGGGTATTTAGGGGGTCCTAAGGCATTCATTCATCAAAAACTACAAGTGTGCAATTTATTAATGTCTACAAGTCTTTAAGATATCTCTTAATGTTTGATGCCTTGCATGAGCTCATTTTGTCATTAGAATAAGATGGTGGGCCCTATTTATCTTATTCAAACTCCTTATTTATAGTTATATGCCACAATTTGGTAAATAAATACACTTTAAATGAGATCAAGTTAAGTGAGTGATTCTTCTTCATGTTTTAGACTTCAAACATGCATTGATTACCTCTTTAGTTCAGTTAACTCATGATTGATTGGCACTTAAGACTAGTCAACCCCTTCTTTAGTCCTCGTTTTCATGAATTATCACTTGAATAATAGATATGCATGTAATATCCACTTGAATTCCAGTTATGAAGCGTGATAACTTCACATTTTCTTATTTGATAGCCATTTTATGCCATTTTTAACTTTAATTAATTGATCAAATAGGCCTAGTAGCCTACCTTATTGCATTTTATGGTTTTAATAACCTACATAAAACTATTATAACCTTAAAATATAATTATATTAATGCTTGGAACAATCATTTCTATCATGAAATAGGTCCTTTTGATGAAGAAGTACCTACAACTTAGTCAAAGTAGTTGACTAAGTCAAACTGCCTTAAATTTTTACAAATTGGTTGTTTAGAATAATCTCACAAAGGAATTTATAGGCATGAATATAATCATTTTATGGCTTTATGAGGAATAAAAAGTTCCAAAATTCACTCTCCATGGATTGGAATTCATCAAACTACCTTGAACTTTTATTTTCAACTCTTTTTCCTAAAAAAACTATGTTTTCTACCATGTCTGTATAGTTTCATACAATGAATTACCATTTATATGACCCTATATAAGTTTAATTAATGTTTTAAGATTTTATAGGATGATTCATGAGTTTTATATTGTAATAAAATTGACTTTTCTTAAAATTGGTCTTTAGGAGGGTTTTGGAGGGTTTTGGATGTGAACCTTCTTGATGATGGTTCATAAAGTATAGACCTCCAAACCCAAAATTCTTTCCATAAATATTTATTGTATACACCCCCTCAAATTTATTGATAATATTTGGTTCCCATGTAAAAGGTGTGCAAATATACATACATAATAAAGTTTGCATGTAGGGTTTTAGTTACATTCTAAACATGCTTCTACTCTTAGTGATTGTTCATAAACCTCAACCACTCAACCAAAATAAATCCTTAATGAATTATAATTTCATATGGTTAATCAAATCATGCTAAGATACTTTTTCCAAACTCCACTTGTGGTAAAAGAAATGAGCACTTCAATAGGTGGTTCGAATGGGTGTTTTGGACTGTAGTAGTTCAAACTCCTCCTTGCAACAAAAATGGTTGTTCCATTATATTTTTATGATTTTAATACCTCATTTATGACCTGTACCTTATCATTACATATTCTCATGATTTCATCTTGGCTTGAAAGGTCTAAAAGTGCCTTGATGGTGGTGTGAGCATATAAGTCTTAAGACTAGCTTTTAGTCCTAATTTTCTATATCTGAGTACTAGAAATCTTGATGACCTATAGGATGATACAGGGCTGAAAAATCATTTTCTCCAATATAATTTCACCACATGTGACCTCTTTTTATTTCCTAAACTCCATTTGCCTTAATGCCTCTTAAGACTACTTGTGTATGAATGGCTACCTATTTGCATATGGTAAAGGTCTACAAGTGTATTATCTTTCATGAATAAATTTCAAATAGTTTAAAACCTCTTGAAACACATTATTAGAGTGATAAAACTCTTTATAACTATTTTTAAGGTTATATTATGCTTGTATGTCTTGATCTCATTAGTATAGGGTTTCAAGTAGTCTTAGCTTGTCTAACCCTTGGTCTTGAATCTGACGACTTTACCTTTCTAACCTAAGATATTATACATCATTAAGTGCCTCAATGTAATTATCACTCTCCCTTAAGCTTTCAAAATATATTTTATCTCTTGAAGCACTCTGAACCCACATGGATGTCATCACTCCTAGCATAGTACACAGACCTACTTGCTTATTTTAGCCTTCAAGGGCATGGTTTGCATTTAAATATGAGTATTATCACCCCTAAATATGTGTATTTAGACTTAAAATATATCTCTCATGCTTTACAATACCTTCCATGAGATTTAAACCCTCTACCACACCTTAAAACACTTTAAGAAACCTGCTTGCTTAGATGAAGATTGATAATAGATAAGGGGTTTACTGTAAAAAAATAGTCAGTATTTCCCCTCCTAATTTTACATCAAAAATATTATGGATACATATAAAAACTCATGAGGACCAATCCTACCAATTTTCATGATTGGATTATGCATATTGTGGCTTGTAGGTGAATTTTCCCAATATTTAGCTTGACTTGCCTATGTTTTCCTGTGGCATAAGACCTATGACTATGTATACCCTCCTAGATCACCACGTACTAGAGACTAATAGTGTCAACAGGACTTTGTAAGCTATGACAACCTTGTTTCAATAATCTTTATTTCACATTGGTCACTCTTCATATCTATGTCACCTATGTTGCACCATACCTTTTAAGAATCCTTATAGTAACCGTGTCTACCACTATTGTAGGTGGATATTCATGAGGTGTAAATGTTTTTAGTGATCATTACAAAATTATTTGGTTCTTTAAATAACCATTAAGATTTTTGAAACTATTCAACAACCTCATCTCTATCATGTTAACCCTTCTTGACAATATTCACAGGCCTTACATAATCTAATTTTGTACAACAACCTATGTACTGTCAAGAGTTGATATCATATTGAATGGTATTGACCAAGGTTTGAAGATTTCCATTTTATTTTTTATTATAGAGAAGATCTCACAAGCCTCATTATTGAGTATATGGTCTTTTATTTACACTTTAGGGCATATAACTGACTATGTTAATGAAATTGCCATTTGGTAGGGTTGTAGGTATGCTTTTATAAATAAACTTAACTATGTCATTATTTATACACTCCTATATTTATCATATTCACTCATTATATCATTACTACCTTTTTGACCTTATATAAACATGAAGTTATCTCATTATACAATCAAACTCCATCATGAACTATTTTGACCTCATCCTCCTTGAGCTTGGAGACATAGATGTGTTCTCATGGTTGTAGGTGTTGATTTTTATGGTGAATTACATGTCAAAAAGTGTTTGGAGACCCATAATTATCCCTTTATTATTTCATATCATCATTACTCTTATAAAACCTTCATATGATCATGATACTTTTCATAGACTACTTTGCTTCAATCTTTTCACTATCTCAAAAGTATACCTGCCCTTTTGCATGGTTTTAGATGACTTTCATGAAGTAAATTATTGTGCTTATGTGTCATTGGAACTCAAAGGTTTATTATAATTCATCACACCATTTCAATGAGACTCTCCAATATATTATAAACCTTATGAACCCAAAGAATCATTATAAGACCTCACTGTCATGGCTTGACATAGTATATGCATGCTTCAAATTTTCTTTAACCCAATTGTAGGTGATGATTACATGAGAATGACCTTATTTTTAGTTTTTATCCATTCATGGGGTACATTTTATCTCCATTTTATGTAAATTACCTTGAAATACTATCACATACATATTCATTACTCTTATCTCTTGAATATAGAACTTTTCTATCATAGCTTGACTTTGTGTGTGGGCATTTGGCTCTTGTACAAACTATGACAAGCCCTAGGATGAATGGAGAGATGATACATGTAATAAGATGTCTAACATTTACATTAGTCCTTCCTCACTAAAATTTCAACTCCTTAAAATCATCTTTCATATCTTGTTAGGACTCCATTGGGCTATGACTATATCTTTGAATAGGTGACTAGAGGCCTCTTTTGTATGGACTGTGTATTCACTTTAGGCCTTGAAACACACTTGACATACCTTTTAATTCACTCAAACACTCTTTATTTCTCTTTAAATATTCCTTGAGTTCCACTTTCTCTTCAAATATCCTTGACCTTGATCTAAGCTTGCATATTTGATTTCACTTTCCTTAGTATGGTTGTAGATGGAGACCCCATACTAATTGTACATATTATGTACAAGCTTGGACCTTGAGAAGGTCATAAAAAAATATTATTTATCTTTTCCTTGATGTATTACAACTTGAAGAGATATTTTTATTAGATACCTTCAGTATGATATCTTCTAGTCCTTCCTTTCTTGTAACTATCCATGAAAACACTTGACTATTTTCATTGACTGTAGGTGGTCCTTTTTTGACTATCAAGCAATACTTTTAAATTTTACGCATCCTCCTTATATGATAATTAATCTTATCAAACTCTTTTTACACTTTATTTCATATTGGATTCATGATATGGAGATGATTTAAAGGGGATATTATGGGAAAGGAAGATGGAAAACCATGAATGGAGGGTGGAAAGGAACTTTATCATAGTGATAAATGGCAGTGTAAGACAGTGAGGATGGAAATGAATCAAATAGGGGTGATAAGAGACATGATGAGTATTCCAAGACTAGTTTGAATGTCCAATTCAATCATGATCATATCCTCTAACACACATATCAATTTGGAGGCCTTTGAAGGAGCATAAGAGGTTGAAATTGAAACATAAGAATATGCTAAGAACCTTAACAAATGCTAGAAAATCTTAATATTTGCTAAATAGTGACTATTGGAGATACTTTTGAGAGTATTGATGGCTCCTTTTCCATGAAAATATTGAATAAACTTTTATAATATTTATTTATTAACATAATAACATGAAGGAGACTCCTTGAAACAAGAAACCAAAAAATCTTGAAACTATTTCTCTCTCATGGACCGTATAATTTTTCTTCATAAACTTGTAGACTTTAGAATTGTATTCCTTTATCTTCTTGAAATTTGTATGACCCTAAAATGTTTGAAAATTAACTTAATAATGCCATGGAAAGGTGTATCATGCTCTTGACAAACCCTGAAAACTTTAATTTTCCTGTCATGATCTTCAAATGAAGAGAAATTTAGGAAAACCAACTACCTACTTGGATGAAGGAGCTATAATAAGTGCCTTAAATTCAAATGGATGGTTAATAAAGGAGATATGAAAATTTTAAGAAAAAATTGACATAATTGGAATCTCTTTGAGGATACTTTTTTTGGCCAAAATTTTAGATCTTGATTTTCTCTATCATAGCCATACCACCTACGAACCTAAAGAGCTCTCCCTATGTGCAAAGAAGCTAGATGAAGCATGTGAACCAGTTTTGGGCCTAATTTTAATATTATTTCCTTTAAATTATTATGTATCACCTATTATTCCCTCTTATTCCTGATCTTGGCCCCATTTGTATGAAAAAGTTGTACAATTTTATACTTTGCATGAAAAATACATTGAAAATGGATCTTTCTTTGCAATTTATCCAAACTTAAGTATTAAACCACCATTTTTAGGGAATTAATATGATATTAAAGAGTAAAAATATGTTTTATTACATGAAATAAACATTTTAACATTCTTTTGGGGCCAAAATTGGCATGTGGGAGCCTTTGGAGGTCCTTTTTAGACTTAGACTTGCATGAAAAGATCTTTTCAAGGCATGAAATTTTGAATAAAGCTAATGGCATTAAAATGAAAGTATTTGAAGATATTTTAGATGATTTATGTGGTTTTATGACTCCAATTTTAATCATTAAATGACCAAAAATCTCTTTTTTAGGCAAAAATATATGATTTTACAAGGAGAATCAATACTAAAGAGGCTCAACAGTACTATGAAAGTTTAGGATTATATGGGTTGGTATTTGGCCTTGATAAGCCAAATTACCAATAGGTGGAGTAAAAAGGTAATGTAGTATGATTTTTACATCAAGGTGACCAATTTGGTAAGAAGTAAGGGCCTTTGTGAGCATTTATCTTCAAATTTCCATGAACCAAAAGAGGAATTTTTGGTCAATCAAGACTACCCTCAACTAGTTGATCTCACACCTCTACAAAGTTAGACACAAGACATCATCAGATTCATTCAAAATGGTGAGTGTCTTAATGTCTTGAGTAGATCCAAAATAATGTATTTTATATTTTAATCTATCCCTTATTATCTTGTAGATGGTGTACTTTTTAGAATAGATACGAATGGTGTATTGTTGAGATGCATTGACAATTATCAATTTGGAGTGTTACTTGAAAAGTTTCGTGATGGAATAGTAGGAGGTCATTTATATCCAAGAACCATACATGTGAAGATCACAAGGGAAGGCTATTATTGGCCTAGCCTCTTTAAAGACTATTATGCTTGGGTAATAAGGTGTGCTCAATGTGTTTTCTTAGTAGGCAAACAAAGGATTGCATCTCTCCTCTTGAGACCTATTCAAGTGGATCAACCCTTCATGCAATGGGGTTTTTAATTCATTGGAACGATTAATCTTCCATCAAGTGCTAGCCATAATTGGATCCTTACAATAACTAATTACTTTATAATATGGGTTAAGGCATTTGCATTGAAGGAAGCCAATGAGAGTTATATTTTGAAGCTTTATAAAGGCATTACTACAAGGTTTGGAACTCATTCTACAATCATTTCATATAATGCACTTGCTTTCATGGGTGATAAGACAACTAATTAGGCAAGTAGTAATGGTATATATCTGAGTACATCATCTAATTATTTCCCTTAAGTTAATGGGTTGGTTGAGTCTACTAATAAGAACCACATCAGAATTATCAAGAAGACTTTGGAGAGTAATCAAAGAGCTTGGCACACTAAGTTGAAGACAGCCCTATGGACTGATAGAATCACACCTAAAAGGTCAAAAATTAACTCTCATTTTATTTTTATTTATGGGAGGGAAGCTAGGTTGTCCATATCCCAAGAGCTACCTGCCTTAGAGCTAGTACATCAATTAGAATTACTTGAAAACACTCTAATGGAGGTAAGGTTGATATAATTAATGGAGCTAAAATAGACTAGAGATAGTGCTCACAAATCCATGGGGCATCATCAAGTGCTAATGAATAGGTCCTTTGATAATAAAGAAACTCTAAAAGTCTTTTAAGAGGGTGATATACTATTAAAATGGGATGAAGATAAAATAAAGCTAGGAAGACACACTAAGTTTGATACTTTGTGGAGTGGGGCATGCATCATCATCAATTGAGAACAAAACAATTCCTTCTAATTGGAAAGAATGAATGGGGAGGAATTACTTATCCCTATAAATGGGATTCACTTGAAGCCCTGTTATTGATGATATGAAGGTTAGTCATGTACATAGTAGGTTAGGTGTGTTTGTTTTGAGTCTTTTGTGTGTTTTCCATAAATACTTTGAAGCATAGTGTGTGTTTCCTTCTTGTTTTATTTTTTGTGTGAGTTTGAAGTATTTTTAAGGAATATCAGTTTCATATTAAGCATAAGAGTAACTCCATATCCCAATGGAAGGAGAAGGCTACTAGTCCATGAGCATTGTAGGCATACTACCCCTATGAATCACTAATAATGTTGACCAAATTTGACCCCAAGTCAATTTTTTGTCATCCCTATATGTTGAAACTTTATAGAGGTGTCTAATTTTTTTCATGGTCTTGTCATGGTCTCCAATTGTCATAAATAGTCTCATATGTTCATATGTGTCCTTGTCTAGCATTTTCCAAGTTCTTGTCTTATGTTCATTTGTCTAGTATTATGGTCAAGTACATGCTCAAAAGTATAGTATGGTATAAATTCATTTCAAAAGTTTATTTGGATGTCATTTATATCATATTATCATACTCTAAGCTTTATTTGACTCTCACTTGTAAAAAATCATATTGTGGCCACCTTTTGGCCCATGAAGAAGAGTTAGATGGGCCACCTCAAGGAGAAAAAGTTTAAAGAAGATTAAAAACATCCCTGGTGTTAGAAAAAGGTTAGATAAGGTTTATGAATAGTTAGAGTCTGATAGCACCTATAGTTCAATGCCTAATCTTGGTAAAATGGCACTTTTCAAGCCCTTATACAACCTTGAAAGATAATTTTTTAGTTTAAAATGGTTTTAAAGTGTCCCTTGGGATCCCTCAAATCATTTTACATCTCTTTACCAAGTTTCAATTTGAACTGACACTCCAAACACTTTTTCTCCTCCATCATTGCTTTCACAAGCTGAGGAACACAAATTTGCATTGAATGGTATGGACAAGAGAGAGAGAGTTAGGATATGAAAATTTGGAAATTTTTATAGGTATAATTAAGATTTAAATTAGTATCATTTTTTTCAAAATTTTGGCCTCTTATTTGTGAACAATTGCTAACAGTGATAGTAGGTTACTATGGCCTATCCATCCAAGAGGCGTCTGTTCTTGCACCTATTTCTCTGGTTCAAAAATTGATGGAGAATAATTATTTTTAGGGTGGTTTATAAACGTATTGTATCTCCATTTTATGGTTGTTTTATTGGATAACTTATCTCCATGATGTGCTTTCACTAGGAGGAAGAATGCCTTGGTGTACAAGTTGTTTCAGACAATCATGTTGCAATTTCGTGTTTCCTCTTCATGGTGATCATTCTTAGAGGTTTATAATGATTCATTATTCATTGAATACTCATAATTTTAATGGATTTCATGTTATAATTGTATAAATGTGTTTCTTATTCATATCTTCAAGTATTTTCTCTTTGGGAGATATTGTCAAAATTTGAATAAGTCTATTGGATTTTGATTGATAATTTAGGATCAATTATCAGTAATATACCATGGTGTAATTTTTTGAGATGATACTATGCTCCTAAGAGTGAGTAAATGTTCAAAATAAGAGACAAAATGAACACTTTCATAATGATAGGTCATATTTTTTTCCTTCAATGACATGTTTTACAGACTGTAGGAATAGGTTGGGATGCTCAGAGTATTGGTGGAGGTTTGACACATATCCTCATGTCTTCATATAGCCTTAACCACCTCATTTCCCTCTTAAAAATTTCTCAAATTGACTAGAGTGCTCCAATTCTATATACACTGACCTTTTGCATTAATTAGTTGTGTATAGTTTATACAGGTCAGTCAGGTGGGTTAAAGATGAATATGCTCAATTATATGCTCTACAAGCCTTGAAGGAGTAACAAGGAGGTATGAAATGAGTTTATAGTGTCAAGAAAGCTCATAACTCAAAAAGGTCAAATAGTGTCTCTTGTAGGTCATCATTTTGGACCTTATCAACATCAAATCAACACACAAGCAAAACTAAGCATGAAACCCTAACTTCTATGCAAATGCAAATAGTGTTATAAACCATCAAAGAGACACTTTGGCCACTTGAGCAATCAAGAGGACAATGGACTAAGTTGATAGTCTAAGAGAGCACCTATAGTACCCTGTATGGATGGGATCAAGGATGAGTTGGCTTGAAAGTGTCACAAGAAGTTAGCAAACCCTATGGATAGTGAGAGCGAGTTCCTTTTGATCAGGGCATCTTCAAGCAATATGACAAACAAGAGACTAGTTTCAGAACTCCAACACACATTTAAATGACCATAAGAAAAACACCTGCATGTGGCTTATGGAATAATTGACCTTAAACATAAAGGAAAGGGAGACAAATGTGTATGAAAGAGTTTGAAACCATAATTGATGATTGTAGTCAATCTCAAAATCATTGGGAGGCTATTTATGTGGAAGATGGGGCTCTTAAATGCCTAATACAATCATAATCCTAAAAGGGTCACCTTAACCCTATCTGAGTGTCATTCCTTTTCTAAAAAAGAGGCAAATTAATGTTGAAGAGATATTGGAAACTCAAATTGAGACTCAAGACTATTTTAAATACCAAAGGAATTCATTGGACCATTGAAGCAAAGGTCATGAACTAAGAACACAGTCAAATCACCCTAAATAACACCTACAGATTGTAAGTGAGAATAGGCTAGTGACATGCCTAAAACAAGAGAGACAGAGGTGTTTGAAGATTATTTTGATCCAAAAGAGACTAGAATAGTTTCATGGACCATTGATAGATCTATGGATGTGGGAGATGATGTCTTGAAACACCAAACACAGTCAAGTGACCTTAAAGGTCACCTACAATGATACATGAATAGGTTGGTCTTGGGCCTGAGTAGGGAATAATAGAGGTGTGTAACAAGAAACTATAAGGTATACCTTAGATAGCTAAGAGTTCATATGGTCATTATAAGACCAAATAAAAACAAGGTGAGGGTTGATCAAACTAAATATTAAACCCCACACACAATCAAGATATACATATAGGCCTATGTGCTCTTTTAGGTGAGTTTTGCTTAAATTAAAGAAGAAAGACTATAAAGAGCTTTGAAAGGGATTTTTTTGGAATGATACATAGTGTTTTAAATACCTCAATATTACTACTCAAATTTGATAACAAGGTGAAAAGTTTAGAAACCTAGTCTAGACCTAATGAAGAAAGGATACACACAACCATATATAGGCTACAACCATATATAGGCTACAGCCACATATAGGCTATAGCCATATATAGGCTACAACCACATATAGGCTATAGCTATTCATGAGCACAATTGATTTATGAGGGTGATATACACACAATCATGCTTTGAAATTTGGCACAGAAGGATTTAATGACTTAAACAATACTTCCATGGTATCCTTGAGGTCATCAAAATAGTGGAAGTACTCATTATTTTTTCTCGGACCTTTCCCACTCCTTGGACAAGGGTTAGTCAAGAGACTTAGGGGTATACTTGAGTTCAAAGGCACAAAACAAACATTCCAAACTTCATGAACAGTCTTGAGGGAAGTAAACAGTCATGGAAATAGTTTTCGTATAACTTGATGAGGGTTGTCAATCCCCTTCATTAATAATGTCAATCCAAGGTTGGTATCTAAAGGTAATATGCAATAGGAGAAAGAGATCTCTGGAAAATGGTCCTTTATATCATAGTCCACACTTTCAAAAATTGAAAAGCACTCTTACATAAATTAAAACACACATGCATGAAATTAAATCATAATTGCAAGAAATTAAATTGATGAATTGAAAATAAAATGATAAATAAATAAAACACTTGCAGTTTTACAACAAACTATAAAAAAGAATCGTTATAGATACAAAGAATAAAATAATAATTTACAATAAAGTGATAATTAAATAATAAATAAATAAAAATAAATTGATCTATCTTCCTTAGAATGAATGGCCATCTCATTCCTTATAAAAAGATTTATTCAGAACACAAGCTTCAAAATAGATTACTCAAAAGAATGGAAAGAAAAGTATATTAATTGATCATTCAGGTGTAGGAGGTTGCATTTATAATTTCATGCTTCAAACCAACACCTTACTTAGGAGTAACAACCTAGATATTCTAGCCTATATCAATCTCCACAAAATATGGAGAGAGATATTTATTATAAAAATGTAATCTATTATAACATATTCTCAATCTTCATAAAATATGGAGAGAGTTATTTAATGGAATGAAATTACATTAATCTATATTTAGATACAATATATAAATGGAAAGTGTGTGTGTGTGTGTGTGTGTGTGTGTGTGTGTGTAAAGACTCCAAATGGAAAGCATTTTTGTGATAGCTGGAATAGACCAAGCAATCATTAGAATACATTTATAAATACTTTCCAAACAAGTTTATAGTAGTTCTATTGCATTTTGTAGTAGGTCTGATGTAGTCTATAGCAAGTCTGATATAGTTCATAGCAATTTGATGAAGTCTGTAGCAAGTTTGATGTAGTCTGTAACATGATTGATATAGTATGTAGCTAATGGGTATAGTTGTGGACTGAGTCTTGAGCTACTGTAGAAAACTTTGACACTAATCCAACATTATTCTTGAATGGTTAATCTTCTTACTTTGAATAATTATATATTTGTATGGATTTTGTATGCATATATTGACATATTTTTCTCTATAATCATTAGAAATAACTAACAAACAGATAACAATTAATTCTAAATAAATAACCATGGTATATACTTGTTATTTTATTATAAATAAACTGTAAGTTTGGAAACTACATTTAGATCAACTTAGTATGAAATAAAAAGGATGTTATTTTATGAATATAATGATCCATGTTATGGTCTCATCACAACTCCACCAGGTAACAACACTCAGTGTTCAGGCCAAGTGCCCTTGAGCGCTAGCAAAGAGGAAACTAGTCTAAATTGTAAATAGTCTGATCAGTGTACCATATGCATATATATGGATAATGATAACTTAAAAACCATGTATAATCATGGAGAGGGATGTTTCAAAGGTTTATAAACCTATCAAAATAGTCAAATGAAGTTTTGATATCCAAAACTCATGTATGACCTCTCTCTAGCCTCAAAAGAGCTAAGTAGGCCACCTGAAGAGTAACTTCAGAGGCTCATATTGTTGCCCACACTTTTCATGGTAATATAATACTTTTGTAATAGTTTAATGGGTCTATAAATAAGGTTTTCCATGTGTAAGGAGGTCATTTAATGATCTATTATTTATGAATAATTATTAAGACTCCGAACATGCCTTAAATCTCTCTTAAACCTTGATAGTGACCAGTAATAGAAAAAAGGCCTCAAATGCACATCTAATGACATATTTTGATCCTAAAACATATTATATGTTATTGAGGACTCCATTCAGGTTAATCACCCATACTTTGATGCTGATGTCACTTATATAGATTGGTATAAAAACCTTGATTTTAAATGTTTTTAGTGATTTTAAGGTGTTATATAAAGGGAATAACTTTAAAATAATGGGATGATTTCATTTATGATTTTTCATATCCATTAAAGTCTAAAAAAATTTATATTATATTCTAGAGGTGATCAAACTAAGCCCATTTTTCAAGGCAATCCCAAATAGGTTTAAAATGAGACTAGGTGGTAAGGTCATTTCTTGGTTTGCATACTTCCACAGGGTCTCAAAAATTCAAAATTGACATAGATATTAGTGATTTCCTATTGAAATTGAATCATATGATTTTGAGTTATTTCAAACGTGTGGAAGAGGTCTAGAGCAAGAAAATAGGGTCTTAAATAAGGAAGCCTAATTCAAGAGAGAGAAAGGTAGAAAAAATGGGTTTCCACTCAGCGTCTAAAGATGAAATTTGACATGGAGATATAATGCCATAATGGGTCCTATAATATACCCTCATTTTTTCAAGATAATTTTTAAAACTACCTACACAAGGAGTTTTTTAGGTTTTAAGGGCTATAAGGAAACTAGGCCTAGTGAAGGCTTAAAAAGCAAAACAAGTTCTTAAGAGTTGTTCCAAGAACCAAAATGGTGTTTTTTAGACATAATAACATATTTTAATACCATTAATGTAATTTTTATGAGTTTAATAAGATTCACTTGAGTTTTAGGCAACTTAGACCAAACTAGATGTGGGAAATAAAGAGTTATAAGACACCTATGCATATGAATGATGGAATGGCAAGCCAAAGGAGTTTATTAAGGAATGTCAGATGTTAAATGAGTTGTTTGATATAAATTCAATTCAAATTCATGATTTTAAACTTTATTTGTCACTCATTTCATGTAAAGAAGGGAATTATCTAAGCAGCTAGTCAAGGTGTCAAAGCCAAATTATAACCCCTATGCCACATGGAGGATCAGAGCATCTTCAAGAGTTAGATACATTGTATTAGAGGTATATTAGATTTTTTCATAACTCCTCTTCTTTTTTTAACTCTCATGGACACTTGACACTCCTTCTATACTACACCCCCTCTCTCTCTCTCTTCACCATTCTCTATATAAGCAACCACATTTGGCTAAGTTTGATAATCCACATCTGGTATGGAGAAGCCTTGTTAGTTTGAATACTGATATTTACCTTTGAATAAAAAATTTAATCTAGTTTTGATTTCATAACTTCTTGTCTAAGTGTGTAAAATAGTGCATAGTGGAATGACAAGTGATAATCATCTATCCTTGTGTTCATTTTACTCTTTCATGGTTTGTGCAAGTAGTTTACTCTCTAACAAGTCACATGAAGTGTAGTTAGTATTTTTATCTATCTCTAAGTGTAATAAATATCACTAGTGTCTGTATGCATCTAAATTTTCTCACTTTAATTATTATCACTAATTATGCTTATCTAATTTATCTTCTTTTATCTCATTAATTTATCACCCCTTTCTAATCATTTATATAATATCCCCTTTCATTCCTCTTCATTTATTAACCTTAGTCTTATCCCACCAATTTATTAATTCTTATAATCATTACTTAATCCCATCTTAATCCTACTTACCTATTATTTGAGAATTTTAAATTCTCATGACCCACTTACCTACCTACTAAGCCTATCCCTAGGCTCTCCTACACCCCTAGTCCCTAATCACCCACCTAATCCCTATCTAACCCCATAGCTAAGCTTAATTAATCCCTAAGAGGATTATATAATTGGAGGATTCTAGATTCCTCTCTATTCTCACCCTTCATCTCTAGAAGCCTCTAAATCTAGAGGCTTCCAAGGAATTTTAAATTCCTTTTAATTCACCACCCTAGATCTCCATGACCTAACTTTGAATTTAAACCATTGATTTATCCCTCTTTATTCTATTTAAAAAACTCATCCCTCCATGGAAACTAACTAATCTATCCATGACTAACTTATTAATCTATGAATTAGCAATCTACAAGCTCTCTAACTAGTCCATGTCCAATTAGCCATCCGACATTCTTGATCAAGAAATCACTATGTCAAAATTTTGAGTCTAAGGTAATCAATCCAATCCTCTTGTTTTCATATTTCATTTAATAATGATTTAGAGCATTTAGATTTAAGATCATAATGCTAGTTTAAATGGTTTATTCATCTATTTGCATTTGGTCTTAATAGCTCTAGATATTACTTAGATAGTTTGGTATTTTAGGTGATTAAATTGCATAGTTTAATCCTTTATGCTCAAAATTTTATCTACATTTTGGTGATCATAGTGGGATATTAATCCCAATTTAATAGTTTTACTTGTTTGAAGTGTTCTTGATAGCTTGTAGGTCTAATTGGACAAGATAATAGTTGAATTTTTTGAAATTTTGCATGCACAAATGGAAATTAAAATTTTGCATTGGTATCTCTGACCTTGTAGTTGAAATCTTACCCCATAAGCCATGAATTTAAATTAATAATTTGACTTGATCGCTAACTATTTGCTCTGACCTTGATAGGTTTTTGCCCTTAAGCAATATCACAACTCATGAGTTATGACTTCGCTTGGAGAGTTATGGTTTTGTATGTAAAGTCATGATTTTGTCTAACCACTAACAGTATATTTTGTAGGTTTATTGTAATAATTTGACATCAAAAGTCATAATTTTTCCCTGGTAACTATGGCATTGGGGTTGTAAGTCATGGTATTGAATTTTTTCATAAAAACACTAATAATTGTACACTGCTCTTTGAAGCTACATATTTTAATCTGACATTTTCTATTTTGTAGGGATCTGTAATCACCTAAAACCCCTTTTGACATCTATTTTATATCATTTGGGTTTTAAAAGGAAATTTTTCAGCTAACCCCACTTTGTAACTAGGTTTTATCTTTGCAAGTTTGTTGTGTGATCTATTGACAGGACCAAGCAGGAAAAAGGGCAAGACAGGGAGGTCATCCACAGTCATCAAAAACATAGCCTTTTACCTTTCTATCGATTCTCTACTAAATTGCAACTTAGGAATCTACATTTTCTCCCTATAAATCGGTATTTCATCTAGAGTAATGATTTTTTAATTTGGACATTTTGGCTTAAAGTCTATGTATTGGTTGACATCTTTAGATCTTGTAGGATAGATTTAGGATAAAGATCTAACTGAAACAACTTTTGTTATTTAGATTAATCAATATTTTGTCCATTTTAATAAGCATATTAATATATGTTCATAAAATTTTGATACATCATTAACAATCCTAAATATTTCATGATTACCTATAAATAAACATATTTAGATATATAAGTAACTGGTCTTGACCTTCCCAAACATTTGTTTGTGTCAAAAATCAAAATTTTGAGTTTTTATGATTTTATACAAAACTACTAATCTCAAAAATCCCACAATAGTGATTTTGATTTATTAAGTCATGATTTTACACTAACATTTGTGGTTTTATAGTTTGACCGTTATGGTTAACTTCCTATGGTAAAACCACAACTCACAAAGTCACAATATTGCACTGGTAGTTGTAATTTTGTAGTTTGAAGTTGTGATTTTGCACTAACTTTTGATTTTAATTTGGTCTTTTTTGAGTGAATTTTTAGTCATTTTTGATGATTTTTGAGTCATTCTAAGCCTCCTGTAAGGCCCAAATTCCCTTTGGCATTGAGGGTTTCACCCCTCAACCTTGCCCTGTAGCACAATAGGGAGCTACCCTTGAACCCTGCAAGGGGATCTGTCCCTTGACCCCATTGGGGGTTGCCACCCTAAAACCCCCATGCCATGTCCTACTCACCCAAAGAAATTATAGATCCAAATCACAATCTTTTAGGGTGTTTTTCCTAAGGCCTATTAAACTGGCATTTTTTTTCTTGCAGGGTTGAGCCTAGAGGCTATTTTAGTTTTTGTCTAACATCATCTTTTGTAGGGTATATTTTGGTCTAATATCTTGTCTTACAATTTTTCCTTTAAAATTATCAATCAAAATACTAATCACTTGTCTTACAAGTAGCCTCTTTAAAAGTGCCACTTAAAACTACTAATCATTTTCTTGCAGGCCGCCTATCAAAGACATTTTGGCATATTGAAATTCATTTTGTATTATACTTTTAATCATTTTAATTAATTTTTTTACATTGTTTTGTATATTATTGTATATTCTTACATCTTGTATATATCTCAAATTTAATTGGTTAATCAATCTTCTAGTCTGCATGTTTATCACCCAAAGGCTATGAGGGTGTATGCTCTCCTTGCATCCTTGTGGTGATTCTTGGAAGATCAAAAAACATCTATTAACCCTCCTCTTATTTTTATTTTCTAAGAGTCAATGATGTGGATTTCACCACCATGCACTACACCAAACTCCATGTTGTAATAGATTCTAAATATCAGGAGAGTTGTCATTAGGTGCCTATGTAGAATTCCCCATAAAGGGTTCTATGGAGTGAAGGGAAATTAATATCCAATATGTAGGATGGTTAGACAGCATCCTATATAGACTTGGGCCCCATTTTACCTTCACATATATTAAGGATTCACCTAGAAACCTTGTGTAAACTTAGCATAAGACCTTTTAGTTGTAACAGGCATTTCATTATAGGAGGCAAGATCAACTCTTAAGAAGTCATTAAGTGAGACGAGGTCGAGAGGGTTCAGTCAATTCGGTAATGGGTCACCAACCTATAGCCTCATCCATGAAGTTTTTAGATGGTGTGAGCATCAGCTTGATTTTATTAATCATAGATTTGTGGTTGTTTACTTGGGTGGGTGTCATGTTAGACTAGTGTCGTTTGTGAGCCAAGTTAGTGTTTACCCAAACCTATACACACCTATCTCGGTCCTTTACACATAATATTATGTATATCTTTTCTTCATTATTCTATCATTTTGTAAATATCATCTCATCATCTTCTTGTATATATTATATTTTTATATCCTTTTCATTATCATATCCCATCTCCCATCTTGTCTTCATCCCGTCCTAGTCTAGTCATATCCACTAGTCATTGATCATACCTCACCACTCATATATCCTAATCACATATTATCATCCACATTTTATCCTTAATCTACCCTATCAGATAATCAATCATTTATCTTGACCTTTCCTTCACCTAGTCATCTCATCCCCTATCTAGTCCAAGCTCATCCCATCTTATTCTAGTTAGCTCTTTGGGTCACACCCATGTCCAAACCATCCCCATTCATCTTACCCCTTATCATTTCATCATCACCTACATATACTTATCCTTGTCCCATTATCTTATCATCATCATCACATACTTGTATCTTATCCCATCTTGAACAAATTAATCCAAGGCTTGAGCTAGTCCTCTTGATACCCATCCATATCACCCTATCACTCTAGTCCACCATCACTTATCATTTGGTCAGATCTCATACCTAGGCAGCATCTTAATAGCATGTTAACACTTTATCTATTTCAATCTATAAAACACATCATCATCAATCTAGTCTCTATCATCTTGCCTATTCATAACTAGCACCCATCCAACCATCATCTTACTAGTTTTAAACCTAGGCACCCATCCAACTCCCAATCCTTTTGCTAGCTTAAAAACTAGGCATCATTGATATTTCATTAGCACATATTGTACTATTGGTCTAAAATTTGATCCTAGTCCTATATCATCTCAATCACATTTCATCCACCTCATCCTCATTATTATCTATCATACTAGATTGGTCATTCAGACCTAGTTTGTCCAAGAAACCATCTCTAATCCTTAGTCAACCTCTGCATCACCCCCCCCCCTTTATCATCCATATCTTATCATCTATTTACATGAATTTGCACCCTATTCTCATAGAACAATACATCTTGGCTAATAAGGATGAAGTCCTTTTGTGATCTCTAGAAATGGGTGTTTACCTACCTTCTGACCTTGCTCCCATCTAGACCAAACCAACATCCTACATCCTCCCCCATCCACAACACCTTGGCTTATCAGGTTCAACCTCATCATTCAATAATATGGCTGCCCTACTCAATAAATACATCTTAGTTAATAAAGATGAATTCCCATTATGGCTATTGAATATGGGTGCCCACCTTCACAATGATGTTGACCCCATAAGACTCAATCCACCTTCTAAACAATTCCCCCATCAATATTCATCCCCATCCCATTCCATTCCACCATCCACTAGTCCCTATCCTAGTCAGGGCCTTCTTAGTTCACAAATTTTCTCATTTAATAAGTATCTTGATGAACATCTGTAGGCAGTCTTCTTGACACTTTTTGAGTTGGATGTCAAATTTTTTGAAGGCCTTAACCCCCATCAATTAACCTTACCCCTAGATCATACCCGTACACATTCAAACCCTCCTTCCACTAGTCATAGTCAATCATCTACCCCTTCTTACACTAACAAAGGGATTTCTATCCTGGATACCTCATCTACTACCAATCCATCCACCCAATCACATTAACAACCATCTGATCTAAAGTCCAATGCTTCCACATATAAGTCACAAAATGAAGTTGGTCATTATACTCCCCTTCCTATGTCCTTGGAAGCCCTTTTTAAGTAAATTTTCATCGCTAACATGATGGTCTATCCACCCATATGACATATTGATCCCACTAAGCCTAAACCATTTGGGTATAAAGCTAATCAATACTATGTATATTACCAGACCTAGGGGCATACCATTAATTGATGTCATAATTTCTAAGACTATGTCCAAGACCTCATCAACTATGGTGACATAGTAACTGAGGATAAACCAAATAAGTCTATATCCCAAGGTGAACAAGAAGAGGAATTCCAAGATTCCATTCTTGATCATGATCAAGCCCTTCCCCTTCCAATCCAAGGTCAAGACACCACATCCATCCTCCATGATCCTCCCATTTTCAACAAATCCTCCATTTAAGACAAGTCTATTCCCCATGAGCCTAATCCTCCTGTATCTCCTGAGACCTTCGATGGGCCTATTTTTTCCAAATCCATTATTCCTTTATCATCTCCCCCTCACCCATCATATCACAAACCCCACATTGAGAGGTCACTTGTGGACAATCACTATCCTATCAACAGTCTAACATCATGTACACCAAAGTCAACATCAAAGCCAATACAAGTTTTATCTGCATCAAGATCATGTTCAACACTAGTATCTAAATTAGATTCCTCATCAACAACATCATCCCTCATAGGTATTGTAACAAATGATGATAATGTATGCTCTTCTAAAGATACCCACAATTTGGATGACTATCAATCCCTAGGCATACCTTTGGATCCCAATTAGGATGATGAAGTTATAACATAATTCTTGTAATCTTTATATGTTTAAGATTGTCTTCATGAATATGATCCTAGTTTGGATGTGTATCCTATAGAAAGTCTTAGTGATCCTTTTGAGATTCTTGAGGACACTTCTCTAACATTGAGGCTAAGGCTCTTAGTGACCTTTATGGGGACTCTGCTTCCCTTTATCCCCTTAATCTATCACACAACATTAATTATCCACCTCACCTCCATAATCCCTATATCCCATTCCATGAAGGGAATGAATAGGAACATGCATCTTTGGATTCCCCTCTACATTCAACATCATGTGCCATAAATACAAAGGTCCAAGACCATACTCTAAAAATCAAAAATCATGATCAAATCATCTTTGATTCCATATTCAAAATCAAGAAAAGTCAAATCATCAACCTAATCAAAAAATGTCTTCTCCTAGTGAATCCCAAAATATGACACTAAGGGAATGTAAAAGCCAAAATAATCATCATCTATCGAGTAAAAAATCAATTTCCTCTGGTGAAGCCTAGAATTTGTCACTAGGGGGTGGTCAAAAGAATATCTAAAGTCATAATCCTATGGCTAACTATCCTCTTAATATTTAGATCAAAGAATCAACAAGTCAAAAGGTCTTGGATCCCTTAATCTCATGGCACCAATATTGATCCAAAACTCAGAATTTCTAGTTGATAAATATCTCAATATCATAGAAATAACATAGTAACAATAAATTCTCTGAGAAGAGATGTAGTATTACTCAAGATCGCAATACAAATATATGCTTATCTCTGGGAAGAGATGTCTGTCTTCACATTTCGGGTTACCTCTTCATTTATACACATTTTTAAACCATGGGGAGGATGTGGAAGGTCACCAATATTGAGGGAGATTAAGTGGTTCAACTTCTAAGATTTAAAACAATACAGAATTTAAGGAATTAATATTTTTAGAAACTTACTATTTTTAGACTGCACTATTAAAATTGAAATTTGGGGCACTTCTATTGGTTTTTCTGGAGTCAAAATTCATTAATCAGATATCCATGCCATTTCACGATGTTCTCCTCATTATTAGCTTTCCAACGATTCAAATGGTGAGTCAATTGGAGCTACGGTGGAAAAGTTATGGCTCCCAGAAGTTTCGTCATCAATTGGGGTGGAACTGTCACCTGAATTATCGCCTAAATTGTTGCCCAGATCATTCCTCTCTCCTTGAAAATAAATGGTCCCCATTGCATCAATGTTACCCATCAAGTGTAGTATTTTTTTCTTGATTTTATTCTTTGTGATCCACTCACCTTGATGGCTAAGCTGGCCCCTTTTGACCACTTGATAAAGTGGAATAGAGCATCCTCTTGTTATCTTCATCTAGGTATCCACAATCTGATCCTCTTCCACTGAAGCAAAACTCTGTGGATTAAGATCATCAATGTCTAGTTGTTATACTACAACTGAAGTGTCCAATAGAGGTGGGTGATATGGTTTGAGGAGCTCCACATTGAATATTGGATGCAAACCAAGGTAGGCTAGTAGGTTCAACTCAAAAGCATTTTCTCCAACTCTTCTGGTGATGGTGTAGGGACCATATCGTAGAGGCTAATACTTTTTGTGTGGGCCTACAAGTCTTTCCTTCTGAATCTATAACCAAACCTTGTCACCCATAGCAAAATGGTGTGTAATCCTATGTTTGTCATGGCGTTGCTTATACTTCTAATTCATCTTCTCCAGGATGTCATGAACTTATTGTTGGATGTGTTGCATTTTTTCAATAAACTTTGTTGATTTTTTTGCCTCAGATCTTCCATGAGGTGTGTATTCCATGGTGGAAAATGGAACAGTTATATCAATTGGTGCCATGGGTTGGAACCCAGAACATACTTGGAATGGATTGTGCTTGGTCGAGCTATGCAGCACCCGATTGTATCCATGTTGTATGAAAAGAAGTCCCTCATCCCATGTGCATGGATGTTTGGAGTGATACATCCAAATCATGTGAACAATCAAGTGGTTTACCACCTCTTTTTAACCATCAGTCTATGGATGGAAGGCTGTGGACTTCATCAGCTTATTATCCATCATCTTCTATAGAGTGGACCAGAAGATGCTTAGGAACCTGCTATCTCGATCTGAGACAATGAACTTGGGGAGACCAAAATGGAGCCATACATGACTAAAATATAGTTGAGCAGTTTCCTCAGCAGATATATTTTTCTTACAAGCAATCATGATAGCCATTTTTGAAAAATGATCAACTACCACAAAAATACAGTCCTTACCATGTTTTGAAGTGGGCAAACCTGATAGAAAATCCATTGAGATGGATTCCTAAGGCCTGGTTGGTTCTGTAAATGGCATGTATAATCTTTGCTTCTTATTTTTTGGCTTGGCTATCACACATGGGGTGCAAGATTTAAGATATATTTCCACATCCTTTCACATATGGGGCCAGCAAAAGTGCTTTTGAAGAACTGCCAATGTCTTTTCAATACCAAAGTGTCTAGCTATCCTACTAAAGTGTGCTTCCCATATCATCTTTTGTTGCTCTACAACTAGAACATAGATGTGCCCCATATGATAGAGGACATTATCTTTCAAATAGAAATCAAAAACATGTTTACCTTTTTGAAGTGCTTGATATGTATTAGCAAAGGTATGATCTGCTTCATATAGAGCACCCCAAGTGGCAGTCTAATGTCCGCACAGGTCAGAACTATTGTGAGTGCAGTAATTGGTGGGCGGCTCAGACAATTTGTAGCTATATTTGAGCTCCCCTTTTTTTGTTTGATTATCAGGTGGAATTTCTAAAGATATGTGGCCCACTTTTGGTGCCTCTCATTTTGTAGTTTGATTTGCATCTCAATGAATTCCAATGGTCTGTGGTTAATGTGGATGACCATTTCTTTCCCCAATATGTAGTGTTTCCATTATTTGCAAGCTTGCACAATGGCATAGAGCTCCTTATCATATGTTGGATATTTCCTAGCTGTATCAGTGAAACTTTCACTGTGATATGCAACAAGATGGCCATGTTGCATGATGACAGCTCCCATGGCATATTCAGATGCATCTTTCATCAACTCAAAAGGTTGATGCAAATCTAGCAAGGCAAGAACATGAGCTGAGTAGAGTCTATTCTTAAAATTCTCAAATTCCCTTTGTTGTATTTCATCCCACTGAAATGTAGCTTTATCTCCTCATTTAGTCACTTGGGTTAGTGACCAAGCAACATGTGAAAATCCAAGAACAAACCTGCGGTAGAAATTTGCAAGACCCAAAAAGCTATGAAGCTCTGTGAGGGTCCTTGGTGTGGGCCATTCTCAGATAACCCAAATATTTTTTGGATCAACATGGACCCCTTCCTCATTCACAACGTACCCGAGGTACTGAATTGTTGTCATCCCAAATGTGCATTTGTCAAGATTTGCATACAACTTGTGCTCCTGAAGAGTTTGAAGCACCTTAAGAACATGTTGCAAATGTTCTTCCCATGTTCTACTATAGATGAGTATGTCATCTAAGTAGATAACCACAAATGAGTTGGTGAAGGGTCATAGGATGTCATCCATCATCCTCATGAAGGTTTTAGGTACGTTAGTTAAGCCAAAAGACATAACCAACCATTCAAAGAGCCCCTCATTAGATTTGAATGCATTCTTCTAGACATCAGTGGGATCGATGGGAATTTGGTGATAACCAGATTTGAGATCAATTTTGGTGAAGAACTTCACACCACGAAGCTGGTCCAGCAGGTCATCAATCCTGGGGAGAGGATAGTGATTCTTCACAGAGATTTTATTCAGGGCTCGGTAGTCAATGCAAAGCCTCCATGTTCCATATTTCTTCAATGCCAAGATAATTGGGCTACCACAAGGTGAAGAGATTGGCCTGATGTGACCCTTTTAGATCAATTCTTGAATCTATCTTTTTATCTCATCATTCTCCAAAACTGATCTGCGATACACAGGACTATTAGGCAAAGGTGATCTTGGGATCAAATCGATAGAATGTTTTACTTGGTAATGCAGTGGAACTCCTATGGGTGACTTGAATAAGTCATCATATTCTCCTATGATTCTCCTATCTACTTTTATTGTTGTGTTGATTATGTAGTCAGGACTGCAACATTGGCCTTCTTGGAGTTTTATGGCTTAACCACCATGAGAACAAATTGCTTTGTTTTCTCCACCAATCTCTTGCATTGCTTAGCACTAATCAGGGAGATAGATGTGGGAGGTGGTACCTTTGGTACCCTATAGCGTCGTGTTCCAAGAGTGAGGGTGATCCTTCGAGTTTGTGATTCATAGATGCCATGTCGCTCATACATGAATGGCTAACCAAGGAGTACATCACAAACATCTAGATTGACCACATCACATAAGACTTCATCTTGGAATGGTTTTATAGCATATGAAAGAAGACACTGATGGGTGACACGGAGGTCTTTCCCTAGGCTCAACCATCCAATACTGTAGGGCTTTGGATGAGGCTTCATGGATAGATTTAGACTTTTCATAACTTCAGCAGAGATTAAATTCTTTTGACTCCCACTATCAAGAATGAAATGCAGAGGCTTAACTTTTACCCATAATTTGGAGTGAAACAATCTTTCCTTGTCATCTAGTCTTTCCTCATGGGTCTGTGATGAAGCAATAATGGTGTCAGGCTCAGCATCTACAATTTCTTCTTCATCCTCTTCAATTATGGGTTGTGTATGAGGCAAAGTAGTAGATGTCGAGTATTGTGACTCAAAAAGCAATGACTTGATGGCTCGACATTCTTCTTTGGAGTGAGTTCCAGTTTTGTGGTAATCACACCATTTTATAGCCTTCCCCTTCTGGGATTTCTTATCGTAAAACTCCTTTTGATTCCAATTTTGGCCTTGTGTTTGACCTTCCTAGTCACTTTTCCATTTTGAGGGTTGACTCTTCATATTCTTTCTGCCATGCTTTTGTTCAATCTTCACTGCAAATTTGTATGCCTCACTGAGGGTTTCCAAATTGAAGAGTTCCATTTCCTCTCGTATGTACCATTGTAGTCCACCACGATATTTGAGAGTCTTATGTTTCTCACTTTCTTGAATGCCCAATCTTGCAGACAAAGAATGAAAAGTGTTTGTGTAATATTGAACAGATTGGTCCTTACCTTGGTGAAGTTGTTGCCACTGTATGTATAGATCATCATATGCTCCGATGGGATAGTATTCTTCTTTCATCGCTTCCACAAAATCATTCCAGGTAGGTTCCACCTCAAGGCCAATGTCATTTGTACTGAACCTCTTTTAGTACACTTCCCACAAGTTTTTCATAGGCAATGTTGATTTCAAAAGAGCAAAAGTAATCTTTTCTCCATCGGTGAACTTATTTACAGAGAAGTAGGAAGACAGTTGATCCAACCAATTTTCTAATGCATCAGCATTGATTTTTCCTTCAAATGTAGGAATATCAAAATTTACTTAAACCTTGAAGGGTGTTGGGGCACTGAAAGGGCGTTCCTTAGATGAGGAGCCAGGAAGTGGAGCCAGGATTTCCCATTGGAAGTGTTTGAAGAATTTAGGAAAATTATTGTAGCATCTACGCTTGTTGCCATTAGAAGGCTTCATTCACCATTTCCTTGAAAGGATCAGATGTCTCGGTGTTTTCTGCCATTTGAAGTCATTTGGAGCGAACAAGTGGAAAATTTGGAAGCTCTGTTGTTTCCCACCCAAGCTTCTTGTAGCCTGACCTCATCCTCAAGATCGTACACTCTCAAGACAAACTGCTCTGATACCACTGATCCAAAACTCAAAATTTTTGGTTGATAAATATCTCAATAGCATAGAAATAACACAGTAACAATGAATTCTCTGAGAAGAGATGTAGTATTACTCAAGATTGCAATACAAATATATGCTTATCTCTGGAAAGAGATGTTTGTCTTCACATTTTAGGTTACCCTTCATTTATACACATTTTGAAAGCATGGGGAGGATGTGGAAGGTCACCAATCTCGAGAAAGATTAATTGCTTTGACTTCCAAAATTTAAAACAATACAGAATTCAAGGAATTACTATTTTTAGAAACTTACTATTTTTAGACTGCACTATTAAAATTGAAACTTGGGGCACTTCCATTGGGTTTTCTAGGGTAAAACTTCATCAAGTAGATCTCCATGACATTTCACAATTTTATCCTCATTCTTAGCTTTCCAACGGTTCAAACGGTGAGTCAATTGGAGCTACGGTGCAAAAGTTATGGCTCCCGGAAGTTCCGTCATCAATTGGGGTGGAACTGTCACCCGAATTGTCACCTAAATTGTTACCCGAATCAAATATAAAATATTCCCTCAACTGTATCCAAAAGTGTATGCAACTATCAAACCCCATTTCCATTTCCCATCCCATCATATTTTTCATCATGATCATATCCCTCCTTCACATCCTATATCCCATCATCACAATCATGACATGCTCCCATCCATACCATATCTCCAATCCTTGGTTAATATTATCCCTCGTAGGGGTTACAAAGACACCTAGTTGAGGCATCTAGAGGGTGTTAGATCAAGATTCAATAAAGGCCACCAAGACATTAATACATCTAGTACTAGTGATATGATCCTAGAATCACACATCTCCAGAATAACTATTATTTAAAAATATATCTAGTGTCAACATTCTTGCATCTTGTACCTATATCCAATAAATCAAGATGCTAAAAATTCAAAAAAGTCACACACAAAAAAAAGAGTAAAAAAAGTAAAAAAAATAAAATAAAAAATCATTCATCCAATGGTGAAAACTAGTCTTTTGGCACCTTCAACAAGTACCATGATGACAACTAGTTTTTGGCATCATGGTAAAATAGTCTATTATCTACATTGTACCTCAATACTTGGGGACAAAATCCATCCATTTCATACCCTTGTCAATCCATCCCTTATCCATCTCCTCTATCCATTATTCTTACCTATCATCCCTTATCATATCATGCATCTTATTACGCCCCTCATTCCTTTCTATCTTGGCCTTTGTAAGGAATGGAAGGTGTCTTCAAAAATGTTCTAAAGTCATCTTGGCATATCCTCCAATAAACACTCAGATAACTAACATCTAGTTCGTTCATGATGTGGTCATTAGCAATCCTTAGCCCCTATCCCTTGGCCCTCATCTTCTTATCACTCATCCATCATTCCATCCATTTTTGTACTGGTTACTAGGCTTGGTATACCCTTTGCTAGTAATACCATTTATATAGTGTACATACATATTCCAAAAAAACCCTAAAAATTAAAATATTCCAAAAACACTAAACATCATTCATCCCATCATTAGACAAGACACAATGACATTGCATGTAAATACTTATGTGTGTTACTTGTATGCTCTATGTTATTTGACTTGTATGCATCATGTACATATCTTATTTGTCTGATGTTTTATTTGCATCATCTTATGTTTTGTCTATTGGGAAATGAATGAGGATGTTATGAGGTCACCAAAGCTACATTAAGGCTTACCAGTGCCCTTAATGATGTAGAGTTTTCTATTTGCCCATGCACTTTAGCATAATGTCCTCTTGGTCATACTTATATCGTGGGGCATTCTGCTAAGTGCTATATTTATTGAATTACTTAGACTATGATGAGCCTTATGATAATTTTGATGGCTTGATCATCTACACCCTCATCATTTATCTAATCGTTTAGTCATCCCTCTTCCCATCACTAATCTATTCCTATCCACTCATCTGACTAATCTCCAATATTTTATCCTCATCTCATCATATGCATCATATCCTCTAATCAATAACATCATTCTCTTATCACTGATTATTAGCTTATGCGCCATCAATTATCATTTATCTTCTAATCAAAACTACATCAGCCTAAGGTCTTTTCAGACTATGTAGGCAGCACTTGGCCACTTTTAGTGCCCAAGGATAGCTTGGCCATTCTCACCTCTTTCCTCATCATCTATCATCATCCCCCAGTCTCGCATCAATCAAATCATTGAGCCATAATCTCAATCATTAATAAATCATTTTATTGATCAATCACCATCCCTGTAATCACCTCTCTAATCTTTTCATTAATCACCCACACCTATCGATTAGGCCTGAAAAAAACCATAATATCCATCTTTTCTTCCATCATCATTGATTGGTCAATTTATCATCTATTGATCCCTTGCATGTGTATTTGCTAGGGGCATCATTGTTATTAATCACATTATGGCTCATTATTTGATGTAATGCAGTTCTATCTATTAGTCACTCAATCACATCTTTTTTCTTTTTCATCCTCTTTATCATATCAATCAAACTTTAGCCTTGAGCTATACCCATCATTACTATTATCAAATCTTTGTCTATCTTGGACTATAGATATCTCATGCATGCATCCTGGCTTAGGATATGTCTAAAGCTTACAACCTTTTAATCCTATCATCATCATGTTATAGTTGATTTCTCCTTGGGATGTGTTGACAATCGTGATAAAGTTGTCTCTACTCCCTCTGCATGTGTCTTTGCCAGGGGAATCATCAATATGTAGTTCATTGCTCAAAGTCAAACTCATCTTCTTCATCTTCTATCTCACATTTTCCATCCCATCCCCTTGTCTATCCATCTCATCCCACCCATCGTTTCTTGTTTCGAGTAACCATCTATCTCATTCTTCCCTGCATATCCCCTCAAGGGGGCATCATAGTCACTAATATCGCTACCTACTATCCACTAACATCACCTACTAACATTCATCTATAAAATGGTTTTTCTTTGAAAGATCATTACTCCTACTTCTCTCCACTTGCAATGCCATTTCAAAGAGGACCAAAATATATGCATCTAAAATTCGCTCGCTTCAATTATTATCACTAATATTACTATTAGTCAACACTAATTCTATTTATCTAATTTATCTCCTTTCATCTCACTAATTTATCACCCCTTTCTAATCATTTATCTAATATCCCCCTTCATTCCTCTTTATTTACTAACCTTAGTCTTATCCCACCAATCTAGTAATTCCTCTAATCACTTTTTAATCCCATCTTAATCTTACTTACCTATTATTTGAGAATTTTAAATGACCACGACCCACCTACCTACCTACTAAGCCTATCCCTAGGCTCTCCTACACCCCTAGTCCCTAATCACCTACCTAATCCCTATCTAACCCCCTACCTAAGCCCAATTAATCCCTAAGAGGATTCTAGAATCAGAGGATTCTAATATCCTCTCTATTTTCGCCCTTCTTACGGATTTTAAATTCTTTATAATTCTCTATGCTAGATCTCCATGACCTAACTTTGAATTTCAACCATTGATTTATCCCTCCTATTTAAACAACCCATCCCTCCATAGAAACTAACTAATTTCTCCTCGACTAACTTATGAATATATGAATTAACAATCTACAAGATATCTAATTAATCCATGTTCAATTAGCCATCCGACATTCTTGATCAAGAAATCACCATGTCCAAATTTTGAGTCTAAGGTAATCAACCCAATCCTCTTGTTTTCATATTCTATTTATCCATGATTTAGAGCATTTAGCTTTAGGATCATAATGCTGGTTTAAATGGTTTATTCATCTATTTGCATTTGGTCTTAGTGGCTCTAGATCTTACTTAAGTAGTTTGGTATTTTGGGTGATTAAATTGCATAGTTTAATCTTTTATGCTCAAATTTCCATCTACAATTTCTACAATAAGATCTCTTATTCATTCACCTTGAAAAGTGCATTGCATATCACCTTAATGTTTGAAATACTTATGTTAGAGAAACCTTGAATGTTGAAGCTAGTTTTATGAGTCATCTTTCATAATGCAAGTTAATGGTAGTCTAGTGGAGATCAACTTGGTGTATCACCTCATTAGAATAGGTTATTTTCATGTTCTTTCTATCTTTTTCTATCCAAGCAAGCAAGTACTATAGGTGATAAGCTATCAAAGACAAATCTAGGGAGCTAGCCCTTCAATCTAGAGGTTTACCTCTGCTATAGGCAACCCACATGTTTAGAGGTATTCCCATGTTCCACTCGATTTGGAGAAGGCTTGAACCACCTCTCCAAGGTTGCAACATTGAGTAACAACAGGTACATGATAGACCCATTGGAGAGAATAAGTATCATTTTTAAGAGTTAAACCATGAGGAAGCTCGACTGGTGTATGTTGACAATATTTGTCTATTCGCTTTTGTATTTATGCCATAGATTTTGACATGACGATTACTTTCACAACGATGGCATTGTCCACTGTAGAGATAAGCTCATCTCAGAGTAGAACCACTAGGTCGTGGATGACCTTCATGCCAATGTAAAACCTGCATTGTTGTCCACTCGAAATGCCTTGTACTTCAATGTTTCCTATGCAAGGACCCATGACGTGAGATAAGCCAAGTAGCCTACACCCAAGAAACCTTCTTGGCCATGGGAAATTACCTAGGGATCTTGAGCCAAGAGTTGAACATTAGCATCCCTTCCATCTTCAATAATGAGAACTTTACATCATCTTGTGTTACGTACCCAAATCCAATAATCTAATACAACACCATTTAAAATTAAAAAAACATGCATGCACATTGTTGTAAATAGGTTGATAAAAATGAAAATAGAAACAAAAATAATTTAATCAAGTTTTGACCAAGGTTCAAAATTTAGTAGGCAAAATATTCAAATTTTAAACCTCTTTGAATCATAATATATTCATAATTTTCTTTAAACTTATTTAAATAATAATAATTCAGAGTTTTCTTTAAACTTCTCTTAATAATAATAATAGATGCATAATTTTTAGAGTAGTGTGAATCACAGGGGAAAGGCAGAGAGAGAGAGTGGAAACGGAGATGGAGAGAATAAGATGGCTCCACTACAGGGTCAATGTGTCCATGTCAGGTGGTGGACTGATGACAATGTACAAACAATGGCCGAAAGAATTAGGTCACCGTGGACCCGCTATGTAAACGGCAACCTCAATCCACTCGCTACCCTTAATTCTGATCTGATCTGATCTGATCTGATCTTCATTACTAGCATATCATGTGAGCAAAGTTTCCTTGCTACCTCGTCGCAATTCAGTGTGTTCTGTGAATCTAGTTTCGAAACGAATCGTCCCCTCTACTTCATATCAGCAGCTACTTTTCCATCTTTCATGGAGTTACCCACTGCTACAATCCACACATTTATTTATACCCTCTCATTTGTAGGGCTTCTGTTGTTCTTCTTTAGGTCGAAGAAGAAGAAATGTCACCTGCCACCGGGTCCTCCCGGATGGCCAATAGTAGGCAACCATATACGAATCATACTTTCGAAGAAACCATTTCACGAATACGCTGAAGAACTCCACTAGAAATACGGGCCAATCTACACAATACAGTTGCGAACTCGTCCGATGATTATGATAGCCAGCCACGACATCGCTAACTCGTCCGATGATTATGATAGCCAGCCACGACATCGCTTATGAAGCCTTAATTCAAAAGGGTTCAATTTTCGCCAGCAGACCGTCTGCAAGAGGGGCGCTCAAGCTTTTCACTTGCAACCAGATGAGCATAAATTCTGCCGCCTATGGCTCCCACTGGCGAACAATGCGCAGAAATCTGGTAAGCGAAACGCTCAGCGCCAACTCAATCAAGTCCTTCCGAAAGGGCAGGGAATGGAGGATGGAGATTTTGATGGACCGCTTGAGAAAGGAAGCCGCGGAAAGGGAAGGGGTTGTGAAATTGGTAGAGCACCTGAGGCACGCCGCGTTTTATATTCTGCTGTACATGTGTTTTGGGGTCCGGCTGGAGGAGAAAACCGTGAGCGACGTGGAGGGCATCATGACAGAACTTATTCTAACTCTAGGGGATCTCTCTCTAGACGACGCGTTTCCTCTGTTAAGGGTTTTCTACAGGAAGCGGTGGGAGCGGGTGCAGGGGCTGCGTCAACGCGAGGTGGGAGTACTCGTTGATCTCATTAACCAGCGCCGGGCGGCCTTGACGGACGCCACGGCGGGGTCACGGGAGTGCAGGGCATACGTGGATTCGTTGCTTTCTGTGATTTTGGAGGGCGGCAGAACTCTCACTGACGAAGAGCTAGTGACGCTCTGCTCGGAATTTCTCAACGCCGGCACCGACACCACCTCTACTACCCTGCAATGGGCGATGGCAAACTTGGTGAAAGATGAAGGTATCCAAGCCGAACTCTACAGAGAAATTGTGAATGTTGTGGGTAAGGAAAGGGCGGTGGAAGAGGAGGATGTTTATAAGATGCCGTATCTGGAGGCAGTGGTGAAGGAGACCCTGCGCCGCCACCCGCCATCGAAAGTAGTTTTGACGCACGCCGTGACAGAGGCCTGTAATGTTGGAGGGTACGATGTTCCTGCGAATGCGTTGGTGAATTTTTCGATTTGGGAAATGGGCAATGATCCCGTGGGAGAATCCTTCCGAGTTCAGGCCGGATCGGTTTCTGAGCGCCGAGGTAGATTTGACAGGGAGTAGAGAAATAAAGATGATGCCGTTTGGCGTAGGGAGGAGGATCTGTCCCGGGTTAGGGCTGGCTATGCTGCATGCTCAGCTTGTGTTGGCTCGATTGGTACAGCAAGTTGTGTGGGAGGGGATACCCGGAGAGAGTGTTGATCTTGCGGAGGTGGAGGCGTTCACAATTGTTATGAAGAATCCGTTACAGGCAGTGATAAAGGAGAGGGCTTGAACATGTCCGTATTAATTAAACATAATTCTTATTGCTCTTAACTTTAAAGTTTTATATGTCACAGTGCTGCACACCTAGTTCAGTTTAGGGGAAATATCTTGCTTTTTCAGCTTCCATTGTTCGTCTTGTAGTGGACATAAACCCACGTTGTCACATCAAACAGCTTTTATTTTTTTCTTCCATGCATTGTTGTCCGGTTTTTCAGGTCTCGTTAGAAGGCTTATTATCAAACGTTTTTCACTAGGTCAAGTAGTTTATGGAATTAAAATTCAGTTTAATATAATTTAACATAAGGGCTGATATTTTAATTTCTTAAAAAAAATGATCATTTTTTATTTTAGATTGTAAGGTAAATTTTTAAATAAATTATTTAATTTTTTAGTAGAAGATGCAATGTGATATAAAAAAGGTGATAAATAACAAATCTTGTCAAAGTTAATATATATTAATAAATTATTTTAAACATTATCAGATTATATAACATTTTAGAATGACAAGTTAAAGCAACACTGTCATAAAGTAATTTGTGTTTGTACCAAAAAAATAGTAATAAAATTTTGAATGATTGAAGTATCTAAGATGATGTTGGTAAAAATAATTTAACAAGAATATCTTTACCAAGAAAAGTAGGGATAGCCATTATTATATATTTGTATTTTACCTTAAAAAAAAGTAATTTCCATTCTAGATAGTTACTAGATTTATAATCAATAACAAGCTAATATTTACATAATAAATTCTCTCTTGGTAATTTCTAAAACCCAAACTCAAGCCTTCAATGAAGTTATTTACATTAGTAAGCCTTAAAAATTTGTTACAATTATTTTGCAGTATGAATTTTAAGAATTGTTCATTTATCCCAAACCTTGTTGTTTCTTGATCTACACATTTTTAGTCATGTTCAAACAATTGTTTTATATTCACAAAACATTGATGATATACTCACTCAATGTTACATGGTTAGACATACTCCTTGAGCTCCAATTCTACCATACATCTATGTTCTCTATGACCACAACTTATTTCCTAGTGCCATGCTCTACTTCCTTGCCAACTAGAATTTAGCATAGAAAGTATATCTTAAAATTATATGAGAAGAGAAAAATGCAAGATATGTAAGTCTCAAAAACAAACACAAAAAAATACTAGGTTGCAAGAGGGTGGATTAGATTAATTAAAAAAAATCTAATTATTCAAAATTATAAGAAACTTATTTAGGATTTCTCAACTAAAAAAAATATAAGGATGCTTATAATACCTAACAAAATAAGCATTGTATTTATAATGGCATTTATGACACCCATGATCATAGTTTCGAATCCAAAATAATTATTCATGCAATTATACTTATCAAGGCTTACGAATTTTGAAATGCTATAAAAAATGCATTTCATTAAAAATGATTTGAGTCATTGGTCGCTATTTCAAGGCATGCATGTTAAAGAAAAATATTACAAGCTCTGAAATAACATCAATTGTTGATCTTGTGAGCTTGTTCGAAAGAACATTTCCTCATTGCCAAAAATAAAAAAAGACTTCCATTTTCACCATTTTTTTTATCTAGTAAACATTTTATGAATATATCTTTAATTTGTATATTTATAGTGGTAATTTTTTCCTTCTTAAAAGCTCAAAGAATGCGAAGTCTATGTCCAATATTGAGGGGTACTTTCAATGTTTGTTTTGTAGTGAAATTTATGTTAATTTAAAAGGCATTACTTTATTATATAGAATGCCATTTAAAAAAAAATTGTACTGTGTATACAATGCACATTTCATTTAGTTCTTTAAAGAAATAAAATAAAATAAAATTCATCTTTAAATAAAATTGTACTGGCTTTATTACCGAACCAAATCACTTAACATACGCAATCAACTACCTCAATGAGGTAGGTATTGTAGCTAGTACGTAGCCTTTGTTTAAATAATTTATGGAAGATATATTATTATAAAAAGATGTAGCAATTTAAAAGCTTATGCAACCTTCTATGAAATTCCACCAATGATATTTATGTACTTTTTGTGAAAATGGAAAAGTAACAAACTTGTTTTCATATAATCTTTTAAATAAATTTCAAATATTTAAATTGGAGTCTAACCCAATCATTTATGATGAGAGTAAAAATTTATTAAAACAAATATGTATCAATATTCAGTTAAATAAATAAAACATGGAGGTGATAAAAAAATATAAGTCATTGTATTGATTTTAATAGTAAATTAAAAATTCATCAAATATCGTTTAAAAGAGTTACATATTTTTTAAATTGAAAAGTACATGTTTATTAATAATATAATTTATACTCGATAACAATGGATAACTCTGCCTACTATGATAAATAGTTTGAAAATTACTCAAAAAATTACCAACCTCAATTCCTAAATTCAATAAATCCATATAATTGTGTTGCCAAAGGAGGATGGACTCCTTTGGCCTACAAAATACAATTGAGAGTACAAGGTTAAATTGAGATTCCTTGCCAATTTGGACCAGTTAAAGGACTGGGCCTATTGGAAAAACCTTTGGATTAAACACTTTACCCCTAAGGTGAACATTTTTCTAGCTCGTGGCTCATAAAAAAATTCTTACGATTGACAACTTGGAAAAATGGGGGATGACCATCCCCAACAGGTGTACTCTTTTCAATTCAGTGCTGGAATCAGTGAACCATTTGTTCCTTGATTGCCCATTTGGGTCTTCTGTCTGGAACCACTTCCTTCAATTATTCAACTTATCTTGGGTCAAGTCCAGCTCTATCTTAGACCTCATCATCCAATGGAAACCTCATCTCTTTGGTCTTCCTTTGGTCTTTAGCCCTACCCCATTGTTTTTGGCATATTTAGTCTGAAAGGAATGCTTGTTTCTTCAACCATAAAGGTTCCAACCCTTTGAGATCCTTCTGTAGGCTCTAATCCACTATTATAGAGAATTGGCAAGTAGAAATACCTAACGACAAGTTGGGAGCTTCCAAGGTTGAGCATGATATCCTTAATAAGTGGAATCTCATTCCCCCTCGCACTAGGCCTACTTCAGACATGTGTCTCATGAAATTGGAATGCCCCTTTGTGAATGGGTAAAGCTAAATTTTGGCGTACCATCGAAAGGAAATCCTGGAAAGGTGGGGGTGGAGGAGTCATTAGGGACAAATTAGGGACCACAATTACTACCTATGTAGGGTCGATGGATATCCAATCCAACCACATTGTCGAGGCTAAAACTACCCTATAGGACTTCCAACTAGCTGTCCAGCTTAACATTCCTAAACTAGTTATAGAAGGGGATTCACTCAACATCCTCAATGCCCTATCGAGAAAGGTAATATCATCCCTGCACTATCATCCAAATCATTACCGATACCAGTTGTCTCCTTCACTCAACTGAGTGTTCGATCTCACACATCTATTGGGATGGTAACACGGTGGCTGATGCACTTGTAAATATGGGCCTAATCAACTCAAAATTCTCCATGTGAATCAGACCTCTCAATATCCCATCCTGTATTTATCCCTTGATCAATAATGATTTATACTTTCAAGCCTCTCAAGCTTGCATGAGGACGCATGTGAAAAAGACAATCATGCATAAGCAAAGTTTAAAACACTCTTTATGTCATAATAATGACAATAAATTCAAATCTAATGGTGAAACATGTCATGTCAAAAAGGATCTTAGCAATGGTTGTTGGATAAAACAAAAGAATAGAATTTCGAACTACTAATTGGTCCTTTATAACTTTCAACATTTAAGTAGAAACAAGATCAACATGGAGGGAGATTAGGACCATTGTGAACCTATTTCCTATTTAAAAGTCCAAGAAAACCAAAAAGTATGGAGAAAGTTGAGAAAAGGTGGACTCACAGAGTTTATGCTCCGAATTGAAGGGCATGACACAATGTTGGCTAGGGATTTCATGGCGGGCTAGAAATAGAGCCATGTTGTCTTCAGGGGATTCAAAGTGGAAGTCATGAAAAAGATCATGAAAGACGTCATGGGTATTTCTTGTGAAGGCACTAAGGCCTTCAAAAATAAGATGCAGAAATAGAAGCTCATGCAAGGTTTCTTCGAGATGGACATCATATTCCAAATAGACAATAAGGGAATTCCTAGGGTTGATCTTTTGAGGAGATGGATATATATTTACTTACATGTAATATGCTACTTGACTTTGGAAGGAAAGTTTACTCGTATCCTTTCACACCATTTATTATTGATAAACCATTTTAAAGTGTTGCATATTAGTTTATCATATTATCTCCTTATGTCACTGGAATCTTCAATCCTATCCTTCATGTAAATACCTTTTGTAGACATAATCCATCAAGGACTAATTCTCCTGCTCACTAAAAGAGTGACCTCCATGAGGAAGTAAGAAATCAATATTGTGGATAACAACAAAGAAAAAAAAATTTGATAAGGACAACTTAGTTGAGGACAGAAAGGATGAGGCTTCTCCTTCCCCTCGCCCTGTTCACCCATGGGAGGTTAGGGAGGACAAAAAGAAAACCTAGGATTCTTTTCCCCTAGAGAAGAGCATAGGAAATAAGTTTAATAGAAGTCTCCAATTCTTTCGGGGCATCAAAAACCCTAACATGGAAATTCATGAATTAAAAATGGCATAAGTATGAAAGAGAGATGATGATTTAGCTTAGCTTCTAGAGGGATATAGGTAGAAGTTGACAGATTTCCATGATAATTTTTAGAAAATGGGTAGGAAACTGGAGTCATTAATGGAATAATTTCAAGCAGGAAGTGGACGGGTTGAGGGTAGGGATGGGGGACCTGAAAATGGAAGAAGGAAATAAAATAAACCTAAAAGGAACCTCAAACAGAAAAGGGAAATAAATTCTCACCATCACCCCAAGGAGCTTTAACACTAAGAAAGGAAAAATGAAGGGTTATAATTTAAAAGACACATTCTTATGTGAATATTTTAATGATGGAAATAGAAAAATTGATAATGATAATGATAATGATGACGACGATGTTGATGACAATGATATTGATAACGATAAAATTATGATTTTTTAAAAATTGAATTAAATATAATATTATAATTTAATTGAATAATTAAACCAATAAATGTTGTTATATTATCATAATAATTGAATTGTTAAAGGAATAAGTGATGAAACTAACATCAATTAAAGTTGTAAAAATTCAAATTTATATATAATTATAATATTAAATATGTTATTGAACTTTAAAATAAAATAAAATAAAATATTTATATATCGCATAAGGTAGATTTGCCTCGACTAAATACGGATCATAAAAATCAAATGAATCGCGTTTAAAATGATAAGAGTCGTGAAAACGGCTTAAATGGTCTACTCAAGCAGTGCAGTCGTGTAGATATTAAAACATCATCTTAAAATAGAATTCATCGTATAATAAAATGAAGATAACGACGATGACAGGTGAGGTGGGGAGGGTTTCGTGTTTGTATAGATAACAAACTAACATTTGTTCTTTTCTTACCATAAGTCAACTACAACAGTTTTTGCACAACAATTTACAATATTTAAATTTTTGTCGTTATTTTAAGAGGTGAGGAATCAAAGTTTGAGCCATAAAACAATCCTTGTGCTATTTTAAACACTCAGATTTAAGTGGATGACATTGCATTCATACTCATACTCTCAGACACTCTTGAGTTTTGAAACGCAGTCGGCAGATAAAAGATGAATCAAATCATCATATTTCTCGAATAATGTTTTATATAATTTCACACCGCCCAGATCTTCAACTCATTTAGTTCTTTTTACGAACAACGTTTCCCACCATGTGCCGTGTGGAAATCAAAAAGTTTTTTTTCCCAAGGTGATATAAACAAGTTGATAAAATAACAAATCTTGTCAAAGTTAATATATATTAATAAATAATTTTAAACATTATCAGATGATATAACATTTTAGAATGATAAGGTAAAGTAGACACTGTCATAAAGTAATTTATGTTTATACCAAAAAAATAGTAATAAAATTTTGAATGATTGAAGTATCTAAGATGATGTTGGTAAAAATAATTTAACAAGAATATCTTTACCAAGAAAAAGAGGGATAGCCATTATTATATATTTGTATTTTACCTAAAAAAAAGTAATTTCTATTCTAGATAGTTACCACTTAGATTAATAACCAATAACAAGCTAATATTTACATAATAAATTCTCTCTTGGTAACTTCTAAAACCCAGACTCAATCCTTCAATGAAGTTATTTACATAAGTAAGCCTTAAAATTTTGTTACAATTATTTTGCAGTACGAATTATAAGAATTGTTCATTTATCCCAAACCTTATTGTTTCTTGATCTACACTTTTTTAGTCATGTTCAAACAATTGTTTTATGTTCACAAAACATTGATGATATATTCACTCAATGTTACATAATTAGACATACTCCTTGAGCTCCAATTCTACCATACATCTATGTTCTCTATGACCACAACTTATTTCCTAGTGCCATGTTCTACTTCATTGCCAACTAGAATTTAGCATAGAAAGTATATCCTAAAATTGTATGAGAAGAAAAAAATGCAAGATATGTAAGTCTTGAAAACAAACACAAAAAAATACTAGGTTGCAAGAGGGTGAATTAGATTAATTAAAAAAAATCTAATTATTCAAAATTATAAGTAACTTATTTATGATTTCTCAACTAAAAAAAATATATGGATGCTTATAATACCTAACAAAAATAAGCATTGTATTTATAATGGCATTTCTGACACCCATGATCATAGTTTCGAATCCAAAATAATTATTCATGCAATTATCCTTATCAAGGCTTACGAATTTTGATATGCTATTAAAAATACATTTCATTAAAAATGATTTGAGTCATTGGTCGCTATTTCAACACATGCATGTTAAAGAAAAACATTACAAGCTCTGAAATAACATCAACTGTTGATCTTGTGAGCTTGTTCGAAAGAACATTTCCTCATTGCCAAAAATTAAAAAAGACTTCCGTTTTCACCATTTTTGTTATCTAGTAAACATTTTATGAATATATCTTTAATTTGTATATTTATAGTGGTAATTTTTTCCTTCTTAAAAGCTCAAAGAATGCGAAGTCTATGTCCAATATTGAGGGGTACTTTCAATGTTTGTTTTGTAGTGAAATGTATATTAATTTAAAAGGCATTGCTTTATTATATAGAATGCCATTTTAAAAAAAAATTGTACTGTGTATACAATGCACATTTCATTTAGTTCCTTAAAGAAATAAAATAAAATAAAATCCATCTTTAAATAAAATTGTACTGGCTTTATTCCCGAACCAAATCACTTAACATACGCAATCAACTACCTCAATGAGGTAGGTACAGTAGCTACTACGTAGCCTTTGTTTAAATAATTTATGGAAGATATATTATTATAAAAAGATGTAGCAATTTAAAAGCTTATGCAACCTTCTATGAACTTCCACCAATGATATTTATGTACTTTTTGTGAAAATGGAAAAGTAACAAACTTGTTTTCATATAATCTTTTAAATAAATTTAAATATTTAAATTGGAGTCTAATCCAATTATTTATGATGAGAGTAAAAATTTATTAAAACAAATATGTATCAATATTCAGTTAAATAAATAAAACATGGATGTGATAAAAATATATAAGACATTGTATTGATTTTAATAGTATATCAAAAAATCATCAAATATCATTTAAAAGAGTTACATATTTTTTAAATTGAAACATAAATATTTATTAATAATATAATTTATACTCGATAACAATGGATAACTCTACCTACTATGATAAATAGTTTGAAAATTACTCAAAAAATTACCAACCTCAATTCCTAAATTCAACAAATCCATATAATTGTGTTGCCAAAGGAGGATGGACTCCTTTGGCCTGCAAAAGACAATTGAGAGTACAAGGTTAAATCGAGATTCCTTGCCAATTTGGACCAATTAAAGGACGGGGCCTATTGGAAAAACCTCTGGATTAAACACTTTACCCCTAAGGTGAACATTTTTCTAGCTCGTGGCTCATAAAAAAATTCTTACAATTGACAACTTAGAAAAATGGGGGATGACCATCCCCAACAGGTGTGCTCTTTGCAATTCAGTGCTGGAATTAGTGAACCATTTATTCCTTGATTGCCCATTTGGGTCTTCTATCTAGAACCACCTCCTTCAATTATTCAACTTATCTTGGGTCAAGTCCAGCTCTATCTTAGACCTCATCATCCAATGGAAACCTCATCTCTTTGGTCTTCCTTTGGTCTTTAGCCCTACCCCATTTTTTTTGGCATATTTGGTCTGAAAGGAATGCTTGTTTCTTCGACCATAAAGGTTCCAACCCTTTGAGATCCTTCTGTAGGCTCTAATCCACTATTATAGAGAATTGGTAAGTAGAAATACCTAATGACAAGTTGGGAGCTTCCGAGGTTGAGCATGATATCCTTAATAAGTGGAATCTCATTCCCCCTCCCACTAGGCCTACTTCAGACATGTGTCTCACGAAATGGGAATGCCCCTTTGTGAATGGGTAAAGCTAAATTTTGACGTAGCATCGAAAGGAAATCCTGGAAAGGTGGGGGTGGAGTAGTCATCAGGGACAAATCAGGGACCACAATTACTACTTATGTAGGGTCGATGGATATCCAATCCAACCACATTGTCGAGGCTAAAACTACCCTATAGGACTTCCAACTAGTTGTCCAGCTTAACATTCCTAAACTAGTTATAGAAGGGGATTCACTCAACATTCTCAATGCCCTATTGGGAAAGGTAAAATCATCCCTGCACTATCATCCAAATCATTATCAATACCAGTTGTCTCCTTCACTCAACTGAGTGTTCGATCTCACACATCTACTGGGATGGTAACACGGTGGCTAATGCACTTGTAAATATGGGCCTAATCAACTCAAAATTCTCCATGTGAATCAGACCTCTCAATATCCCACCCTGTATTTATCCCTTCATCAATAATGATTTATACTTTCAAGCCTCTCAAGCTTGCATGAGGACGCATGTGAGAAAGACAATCATGCATAAACAAAGTTTAAAACACTCTTTATGTCATAATAATGACACTAAATTCAAATCTAATGGTGAAACATGTCATGTCAAAAAGGATCTTAGCAATGGTTGTTGGATAAAACAAAATAATAGAATTTTGAACTACTACTTGGTCCTTTACAACTTTCAACATTTAAGTAGAAACGAGATCAACATGGAGGGAGATTAGGACCATTGTGAACCTATTTCCTATTTAAAAGTCTAAGCAAACCAGAAAGTATGGAGAAAGTTGAGAAAAGTTGGACTCACAGAGTTTATGCTCCGAATTGAAGGGTATGATGAAATGTTGGCTAGGGATTTCATGGCAGGCTAGAAATAGAGCCATGTTGTCTTCAAGGGATTCAAAGTGGAAGTCATGAAAAAGATCATGAAAGACACCATGGGTATTTCTTGTGAAGGCACTAAGGCCTTCAAAAATAAGATGCAAAAATAGAAGCTCATGCAAGGTTTCTTCGAGATGGACATCATATTCCAAATAGACAATAAGGGAATTCCCAGGGTTGATCTTTCGAAGAGATGGATAGATATTTACTTACATATAATATGCTACTTGAATTTGGAAGGAAAGTTTACTTGTATCCTTTCGCACCATTTATTGTTGATAAACCAATTTAAAGCGCTGCATATTAGTTTATCATATTATCTCCTTATGTCACTAGAATCTTCAATCCTATCCTTCATGTAAAAGCCCTTTGTAGACATAATCCATCAAGGACTAATTCTCCTGCTTACTAAAAGAGTGACCTCCATGAGGAACCAAAAAATCAATATTGTGGATAACAACAAAGAGAAAAACTTTGATAAGGACAACTTAGCTGAGGACAGAAAAGATGAGGCTTCTCCTTCCCCTCACCCTGTTCACCCATGGGAGGTTAGGGAGGACAAAAGGAAAACCTAGGATTCTTTTCCCCTAGAGAAGAGCATAGGAAATAAGTTTAATAGAAGTCTCCAATTCTTTCAGGGCATCAAAAACCCTAACATTGAAATTCATGAATTAAAAATGACATAAGTATGAAAGAGGGATGATGATTTGGCTCAGCGTCTAGAGGGATATAGGTAGAAGTTGATAGATTTCCATGATAATTTTTAGAAAATGGGTAGGAAACTGGAGTCATTAATGAAATAATTTCAAGCAGGAAGTGGACGGGTTGAGGGTAGGGATGGGGTACCTGAAAATGGAAGAAGGAAATAAAATAGACCTAGAAGGAACCTCAAACAGAAAAGGGAAATAAATTCTCACCATCACCCCAAGGAGCTCCAACACTAAGAAAAGAAAAATGAAGATGGAGAAGGACAAAGGCTCAACTGAACATGGAAAAAATATGGCGAAAGATCATTTAACTCAAACTAGAGGAATGATAAGTAGCAGTGTGAAGAACACATGTGGCAATAGAAAAGAGACCCACTCTGATAAAATGTAACAAGTGTCTTTATGTTTTGGTCTTTTTTTTGTTGTTCTTGTTTTGCTAAAACTTTATCGACTCTTGGGTCTGGTAGGTTGTGTAGACCTGGTTACATCTTGTTTTATCTTTACTTCTTTTTATACTAAATTGTAGTTTTTAGGTCCCTTTAAAACTTGAGTTTCACCTATCAAATAAAAAATAATATAATTTATACATTGTTAATCATACCAAAAAAATTGGACAACATCAAACTCCAAAACATCATATCGATCTTAAGAACAAGAAAAGCTATATACTTTCAAAAGCTAAATATAAGTATTTACAATAGAATATGTTTTTTTCAAACAAAAAAGGATATAAACAAAAATAACATAATAAAGCACCAACCTATAGAGTAAATCACAACATTAATCATAGGTTTAAAAATTAATAGAGATGATGGAGACAAAGAATCATCTAAAGAAAACTATGTTTTTTTTTCCTAAACTATAATTTCAAACAATACATAAAAAAATACAACGAACCTGTAAACACTATTTATGAATTATATAACACCTCAGTCTTGTACCTACATCTACCTAAATCTAATGGGGGCATGGGATGTGTATTTCAACTTTTGTTCCCTAAAAATACTATTGCCACATCTTACATGGAAAACCTAGATACTTCAACTCAAATACTAGTTTCAATGCCTATATCTACCCAATCTATGAGTACATCTCTCTTGGTGACTTCTAAAATGCCCAACCTAAAAGACCAAGAGTTGCAAGTTCTTATCCAAACTATAAAACTTTTACAAATTAAAGTTACCAATATTGAATAAAATTCTATGAAATCACTTTATGTTATTGATTCACAAGAGAAGTTACATAATCCTCTTGTACTAGAGATATCTTTACACCCCTTGCCAATGGGTTTGTTGAACTTAAGTTTATATTTTATGATGGCAAGGGTGATTTTGAACAATATCTTTGAACTTTTCATACGGCATGTCTTGATTATACCTCTAATGATAAATTTTTGACTACATTAATTACAAGGAGTTTAAAAGACTATGCTTTAAGGTAGTTCTATGATTTACCAACTCAATCAATAAAGAAATTCAAATCTCTTGCAAATCAGTTTTTGGCACACTTTCCTATTAACTTTATCGAAAAAGTTTCTGTGAGATGAAAATTTTGAGCAAGGGATTTAGATATGCAAATTATATCAAAATCACTCAAAACATCAATCTATCATTAAAATCTAGTGCCATTTAAAAATAAAATTCCATGAAAAATAGAAAATTCATACTTACATTAGATCCTAAGAGCTAAGTGTTCTAAATCAAGATCAAAATAATAAAAAGAATAAGTGATTATGGATTGCTTATCAAACACTCAATTTTTTAGCATGATAGCATGATGTTGGCCTAATCAATGACTTGGATGATAACATGGACTAGTTAATCATATTTACATGAAGATTTTATGGTTTTAGTAATTAGTTTAGCCATGGAGGATAGATTGGTTTAAATAGGCCATGGAGGGAAGATCAATGGCCAATATTCAAATTTGGGATGAAGAGGATCAATGGTGGAGGATTATCCAAGCAATAAAAAATTCTTTGGAAGCCTCTAGAATAGAGACTTTTAGAGAGGAAATGTTATGATATAGAGGATTTTAGAGTTGGAGAATTCTAGAATACATTAGTTGGGATAAACAAGATTAGAGGTGATTTCAGGAATCTAGAACAACAAACATCTCTGATACCACTTTGTCAAGATTAGGAGCACAATTGATTACCTTGTATAAGCAACTAAGCATGAAATTAAACCAGAAGTAACAAGTAACTAGAAATCAGAAACAACACAAAATTTGAGAGACAATACAATCTTGTATTCAACTCATCCAGAAAGCAAATACAATAAAGAAGATGCTACACTCTTCCCACACCTCTGAGGATTCCCACACCTCTAGGGCTCCCAGTAATTCTCTTTCAAGAGTTCTCTCTCTCAATTACGATCACAACAAACAACTCAAACACAGAGTTGTTGTTCACCTCCACTAGTCAGTAACAACACTGCCAGTACACAAGTACTCAAAGTAATTCAAGTAGATCTCCCTTGAACTTGAAACAACCTATAAATCAAATGATATTACTTACCATGTAGATCTCTACTTGATCTTGCACAACCTGCAGATCAACCTGGTCTTGCACACTGCAAACCTAGATCTTACAATCGAAAGGATCTCTTCCTTATCCTTAATTACAATATAGCCCCATGAGTCTATTATATAGATCCCATGAAAACAATAATTAGACTTCTAATTACAATAATTAGACACACAGCTCCAAGAATAAAATTAGTCTTTACATGCAAACAACCAGTTCGTTAAACAAACTGTTCGTAAAATTAACAATTTTAGAACCGCACAGGCGACTGACGTCGGTCACTGTCTGTCTAGAGATGACCGATGTCGGCTGATATATGACTGATGTCGACAGCTTCCTATCTACCCCTGACTGACGTCAGTTGGCCTAACCGACGTCGGTGACTGTGACACTCAGCAACCTCCTCCATGTTTGCATACAGTGAAGCTTTTAGCTCCATAACCTAACAATCTCCCACTTGGAGATAAATAGCTACACCTGTACCTGTACCTGTACATCATCTAATTTATATTTTGACTTGTATCCCTCTTCAAGTTTAATCTTGAAGACCAACCACCACACATCTTGTGGTGCTACACCTATCATTCAAGTCCCCTGCCATCTCCGAAGTGCTTGACCCTGCATAACATGTTAACTTGTTGCTGGTCCCTCTCAGATACCTGAGAATCCACTGAACTACTTTTTAGTGATTCTTTCTCGAATTAGCTATGAACTCGATGACAACACCCATTGCTTGGGAAAACTTAGGTCTAGTACACATGTACTTAACCTCATCATGTGAATTGGGACACTGTTTTGTGAACTGTCCATCCATAGGTGTGCTAACCGGTTCTGCATCCTGCATCTTGAACCTCACCACTACCTTATTCACACAATCATCCTGACACAACATCAATCTGTGATCTTTCCTGTCTCTAGGAATACTCATGCCAAAAAATTTTGCTGCTCCTAAATTTTTCATGACATACCTCTGAACTAACTTTACCTTTAGCTCAGCAACTCCCTACATGTGTGACCCTGCAACAAGCATACACACAACATACAGTAATAGGATAATGTAGCTAATATTATCCAACCTGGTAAAAAAAACACAATGGTTATATTGACATTGACTAAAGCCATGCTTTGTCATACACCTGTCAAACTTCTATTGTCCTACAGATTGCTCAAGACCATATACCCTGGCCTTTCGTCTTACGTGTCCATTCTCTATCTTCTTTAACTTGAGAATCCATTCATCTTTTAGTGATTTTTCTCCAGTTGGTAACTCTACCAAATCCCCATTTGGTTCTCATCAAAGGAATCAAATTATTCATTCATGCCATGCTCCCACTGTTTTCTAGATTCTACCTGCTCTGCTTCTTTAAAACTTCCTAGTTCTTGACCATCAATGAGCAACAAGTAGTCTAAAGAAGGAGAATAATGAATTTGAGGCTTACTTACCCTTTTAGTCCTCCTCATGGGCGTTTGAGACTCTTTAACAGCTTGCTGTCTGACCAAAATCTATTTTTTGGTCAACCCTGGTCTGCACCCGACCGATGTCAAATCTTCCTGATCGCTGACGTCGGTTCCCTGATCGACGTCAGTGTCCACTTGGTCATCGACGCTAGTTCCCTAACCGATGTCAATCACCACCTACCTGACACCACTGACTCTGATCTGCACATGACTGACATCGATACTTGCCTGTTCAATGTCAGTTCTACCTGACCGACGCTGGTAACTGTGTTTTTTTGTGAGTGATGACTTTTTACCCACGAGTTCACTTTAAATCATAACCTTATCCAAACTGCCCTGCTCAGAATTATTCAGCCCCTTGAGCTAATCTCTATCTGTCATCTCCTCCTTGAAAACTAAGGCTTTCCTATTTTTGTCAAAAACATCAAATTTTCTCTTTGTGCAATAGACTTGATCTTTTCTTGTAGCATGTGTTTCAAGAAACCTTACTTTCTTCTGTTGCTTACAAAAATCTTGATCTATGCTTTTCAGATCTGAACTCTTACCCTTTGACTCAAGAACATGCATCTCTTTTTTATTCATGTGACCAAGCCTATGAAGCCACATCTTCGAATCTACATCTGAAGTAGATAAACCAGAAGGAGAATGAGTAATACAAGTAGATAGATGAGGAATACCTACTTTCTTACCTCTTGCTAAAACAAGTGCACCCTTGGTAATTTTCCAAGAGTCTGCTGTGAGAGTTACTGTGCATCCCTCATCACCCAACTTTCTAACATAAATCAAGTTTCACTTCAGGACTGAGACATGCATGACCTCCTTCAACACCCATGTGTTGCCCATTTGTAATTTCAGCTGCACTTTCTCTTTGCCAACCATTTGACAAGGCTTACCATCCCCTAAATAAATCTCTCCAAAGTCTCCTTGGACATATTCGTGAAAAGATACTTTATTTGGGGTTGCATGGAAAGAGGCACCAAAATCTAACACTCAAGATTCCACTTTATCTAAGGAACATACAAGAGCATCCTGTGCAACAATATCTGCAACATCTGCTTCTTCATTTTTTTCATGCTGATCTTCAACCAACCAGCAATCTTTCTTTACATGCCCTTGCTTTCCACATTTCCAGCAGATTATTTTTCCATACCTAGATTTGGATCTCCTACCTATATTTGACCTTGATCTCCCTTGCTCGATCTTCTCTCTTTGCCTTCCCCTGCTTTTAACAATTAAAGCATTCTATGATGATTCACCTGTATTTTTTCTACAAATTTTTTCATTCAAGATTACACTAACATCATCAACTTTTAAGATATTTGAAGCAGACACAGTATTACTAACTGCCATTACCAAACTATCCTAACTTTCAAGTAATGAGCATAAGATTAAGAGAGCCTTAATTTCATCATCAAAAACAATATTGACTGAAATTAACTGGTTTACCAAACCATGAAAATCACTAAGATGACTGTGTATAGATCCACCTTCCAACATTTGCAAATTAAATAATTGCTTCATAAGAAATACCTTATTCAAAGCTGAGGGTTTTTCATATAAATTTGCCAAAGATCTCATTAACTCTATCATTGTCTTGGCCTGTGATAAGTTGGAAATCACAGACGATGCCAGGCTCAACCTTATAGATCCTAGAGCCTTCCGATCAAGAACCTTCCATTCTTCATCTTTCATATCCGTGGGCTTGCTTGCAACTCCACCCAATGGTAAGTATAGATCTTTTTGATACAGATAATCTTATATCTACATCTTCCATAATTGATAATTTTTTTTATTAAACTTCTTCATTCTTAGCTTACTTTCTTCTGTCATTGCTATACTCTCACTCAATCAAAAACCCTTGAGAGTGACCTATAATCAAACACAAACCTACTCCCTGCAACCTCGCTCTGATACCACTTTTTCAGGAATCTAGAACAACAAACAACTCTGATACCACTTTGTTAGGATTAGGAGCACAATTGATTACCTTGTATAAGCAACTAAACACAGAATTAACCCAGAAGTAACAAGTAACTAGAAATGAAAAACAACATAGGATTTGAGAGACAATACAATCTTGTATTCAACTCATCTAGAAAGAAAATACAATAAAGAAGATGCCACACTCTTCCCACACCTCTAGGGCTCCCAGTAATTCTCCTTCAAGAGTTCTCTCTCTCAATTACGGTCACAACAAACAACTCAAACACAGAGTTGTTGTTCACCTCCATCAGTCAGTAACAACACTGCCAGTACACAAGTACTCAAATTACTTCAAGTAGATCTCCCTTGAACTTGCAATAACCTGAAAATTAAATGATCTTACTTACCATGTAGATCTCTACCTGATCTTACACAACCTACAGATCAACCTGGTCTTGCACACTGCAAACCTAGATCTGACAATCAGATGGATCTCTTCCTTATCCTTAATTACAATACAGCTCCATGAGTCTATTAAATAGATCCCATGCAAATAATAATTAGACTTATAATTACAATAATTAGACACGCAACTCTAAGACTAAAATTAGTCTTTACATGCAAACAACTGGTTCGTTAAACAAATTATTCGTGAAACTAGCAATTTTGAGAACGCATAGGCGACCGACGTCAGTCGCTGTCTGTCTGGAGATGACCGATGTTAGCTGATTCATAATCGATGTCAACAGCTTCCTGTCCACCCCTGACCGACGTCGATTGGCCTGACCGACACCGGTGACTGTGACACTCAGCAACCTCCTCCATGTTTGCATATAGTGAAGCTTTTAGCTCCATAACCTAACATGATAAACAAGATTAGAGGTGATTAGATAGGTGATTAGGGACTAGAGATGTAGGAAAGTCTGAAATAGGATAGGGTAGGTGGTATTGGAATTTAAAATTCTAATATAATAGACAAGTGGGATTAGTTAGTGGATAAGACATGATTAGAAGAATTAATAGATTGGTGGGGATAATATAAGGTTAGCAGATGAAGAATAATGAAGGGGGATGTTAGATAAATGCTTAGAAGGGGTGATATTAGGACAAATTTAAAATAAATAAGTGAAATTAGTGTCAACTAATAGTAATATGAGTGATAATAAATGAAGTGAACAAATTTAAATGTATACATTTTGCCCCTCTTTGAAAGGGCATTACAAGTGGATGAAGTGGAAAGAGTAATGGTCTTTCAAAGAAGAAAGACACTCATGAATTAATGTTAGTAAATGATGTTAGTGGGTATGATTCCCCTTCAAAGGGACATGCAGGGGAAGAATGAGATGGATGGCCACTCGAAAGAGGAAATGAGGGGTGGGATTCGATAAATAGATAAGGGGATGGGATGTGAGATGTGAGATATATGATGAAGAAGATGAACACACCTTGAGTAGTAAGATAAAAATTGATGATGCCCTTGGAAAAAATATATGCAAAGGGAGTGGAAATGATTATGTCATAGTTGTTGACACATCTCAAGGGGGAATCAATTGTAACATGATGATGATAAGATGAAAGGCAACAAGCTTTCGACATATCCCAAGCAAGGACACATTCAAGGGAGAGCTGTAGGCTAGGATAAGATAATGATTTGATAAGATTAATGATGATTGTAGCTCAAGGATAAAGTTGAGCAGTACGATGAAGGATATGAGAGAGAAGAATTGATATGATCGAGTGACCAGAAGATGAAAGGAGGATTTGATGTTAGGGGCTGAACTACCCTTGGGCATTAGAAAGTGGTCAAGTGCTGCCTACATAGTTTGAAAAGATCTCAAGCTAATGTAGTTCTGACTAGACAATAGATGACAAGATAGACTAGAGGAATAAGATGTCAATAATTGTTAGACAAGTTAGTTGTTAAATAGTTTCTAAGTGTGATGATGAATGGATTGAAAATTGAGTTGAGATGTTAGATGTTGACGACTAAAGAGATAATGATTAGTTTAGAGGATATAGATGTGATGATAAAAGCATTCATAGGAATGATTGGATATGGGTTGTTAGATGTTATGATAGGTAATAGAGGATAGGAGAAATGGTGAGTGTGTTAGATGATCACGCCATCATTGTTATAATAAGGCTCATCATAGTCTAAGTAATCCAACAAATACAGCACTAAGTAGTATGTCCCATGATAAATGTATGACCAAGAGGATGTTGTGCCAAAGTACATTAGGATAAAAGGGGAAAACGATGAACTCTACATGATTGAGGGCACCTAAAAGCATCACTGTAGCTTTTAGTGTCATCATAATATCTTTGTTCATTGCCCAATAGACAATAATATTTATGATACAAGACTAAAAAGAAACATAGACAAAAAAACAAAACATAAGACAATCATATATATACATGACAAAAGACATGTAAACAAGTCAAATAATAAAGAGCAGACAAATAACACACATAAGTATCTACATGCAGTGTCATTACGTCTTGTCATGTTGAGAGTCATAAGATGATTGATCAGATGATGAGTTGGCCAAGGTTGGTCGTAATGATGTGATGTGAATTTGGATTAAGGATAGGAACTTTTCACAAGGTATGGACTTGGAGTAGACTAGGGAATAAGATAAGGATAAGGTTATGGATAAGGACTTGGATGATAAGACTACTAGTAGACAAGATAAGATGATAAGATGACTAGGATATAAGATAGGGTAGGATTATAAGATTATAAGATGACTAAGACCTTAGATAAGATAATTAAGATATTTAGGACATAGGATAGGATGACATATGACAAGACAACTTAGATGTTTCAGGGTTTATGGAATTTATAATGTTTAGGGTTTTTTTAGAATATTTCAATTTTTAAGTTTTTTGAGAATATGTATGTACACTGTACAAAGGGGGTACTAGCAAAGGGAATACCAAGCCTAACAACCAGGACAAGGAAGGATGGAATGATAAGTGGGATAATAAAAGGATGTGGATGATGCCGAAAAGGGGATGAAGACCAAGTAAGAAATGGACTAGGGATTGCCAACAACCACATCGTGAGGGAACCAAATGTCTAGTTGTTTGAGTGTCAAGTAGAGGATAGGCCAAGATGATTCCAAAACATTTCTTAAGACATTCCATTCCCTTACAAAATTTAAGACTAGAATAAAGGAGGGACATAATAAGAGGATGTAAAACACAACAGATGGATAAGATATACAAGGATGCTTGTAGGGTGATGTAGATACGGTTGACAAGGGATATGACAAGTGGGAACAATGGACAAGGGGATGAGATATATAAGTGATGTAGACGAGGGTGAGAAGGGATGGATTTTGACACCAAGTGTTGAGGTACCATGTGGACAATAGATTATTTTACCATCATATTGGAAACTAGTTTTCATCATGGTGCTTGCATAAGGTGTCAGAAGATTGGTTTTCAACATTAGATGAATGCTTTTTTTTGACATATTGATTTATTGGAGGTGGGCTTGAGATGCAAGATGTAGACATTTTTGTGATCTTTCAACCAACACCCATTCTAGATATGTATGATGCGAGGACCATATTGTCAATGCTAGATGTAATGTCCTTGTGACCTTTATTGATTCATGATTTAACGTCTTCCAATCGTCTCAACTAGGGGTCCTTGTAACCCCTATAAGAGATGATGTTGCCTGGGAAAGTGATGTGTGATAGGGATGGAATTGGGTGGTTTTAATAGTGAGGTAGAGGATGTGGTTGAGTGATATGGTTATGATGGACAATGTGACTAGAAGGGGGCAGAAATGGGGTTTAACAGTTGCATACACCATTGGATATGGTGGATGAGACATTTATGACTGGTGCCATGAGATTAAGGGATCCAAGACATTTTGAATTTTTTGCTCTTTGATCTAAATATTAGAAAAATCATCCACATGACTTTTGACATTGCTTTGATTTATTGATATTTGACTTGGATTTTTATTGCCCTTGGTGCCTGTAGTTGGGCTTCACCAGAGGAATTTAATCTTGGACTTGCTAGATGATGATTATTTTGACTTTGATGGTTCTCTATCACCTCAATGATATTTATAATAGGGGATGATGCTTTTGGAATAGGCCAATGGAGGGGTGGTTGATTAAATATGTCATGGAGGGAAGATCAATAACTAATATTCAAAGTTGGGATGAAAAGGATCAATGACAGAGGATTATCCAAGGAATTAAAAATTCTTTGGAAGCCTATGGAATAGAGGTTTCTAGAGGGGAAGGGATAAGATAGAGAGGATTCTAGAATTGGAGAATTCAATAATCCATTTAGGGGATAATCAAGATTAATAGGAGACTATGATAGGTGATTAGGTAATAGGGATGTAAAAGAGCCTAGGAGCAAGTTAGGTTAGGTGGGATTGTAATTTAAAATTATAATATAATAGACAAGTGCAGAAAAGTTAGTGGATAAGACATGATTATAAGAATTAATAGATTTGTGGGGATAATATAAGGTTATTAGATGAAGAATAATGAAAGGAGACGTTAGATAAATGACTAGAAGGGGTGATACTAAGATAAAATTATGAGAGATAAATGAGATAAGTGGAATTAGTGTCGACTAATAGTAATATTAGTGATGATAAATGAAATGATCAAATTTAGATGTATACATTTTACCCCTCTTTGAAAGGGCATTACGAGTGGATGAAGTTGAAGGAGTAATGGTCTTTCAAATAGAAACCATTGCATGGATGAATGATGTTAGTAAATGCTATTAATGGGCGTGATTCCCCCTCAAGGGGACATGTAGAGAGGAATGAGACAGATGACCACTTGAAATAATAAACAAGGGGTGGGATGTGATGAATAGACAAGGGGATTAGATGCGAGATATGAGATAGATGATGAAGAAAATGAAATCAACCTGAGGAGTAAGCTACAAATTGATGATGCCATTGACAAATATATATGCATAGGGAATGGAAATGATTGTGTCACAGTTGTTGACACATCCCAAGTGGGAATCAATCATAACATGATTATGATAATATGAAAGGCAACAATATTTTGACATATCCCAAGAAAGGAACATTCAAGAGAGAGTTGTAGGCTAGGATAAGATAATAATTTGATATGATTAATGATGATTGCAGCTCAAGGCTGAAGTCGAGCAATATGATGAAGGGTATGAGAGAGAAGAATTGATATGATCAAGTGAACAAAAGATAAAATGGGGGATTTAGTGTTAGTGGTTGAGCTACCTTTGGGCACTAAAAAGTGGCCACATGATGCCAAAATAGTCTAAAAAGACCTTAGGCTAATGTAGTTCTAATTAGATGATAGATGACAAGATAGACTAGAGGAAGAGGATGAAAATGACTGTTAGACATGTTAGTTATTAAATAGTTGTTAGGTGTGATGATGATTGGATTGAGAGTTGAGTTGAGATGTTGATGACTATAAAGATGATGATTGGTTAGAGAATTTAGACGTGGTAATAAAAGGACTCAAATAAATGATTGGATATGGGGTTTTGGATGTTATGATAGGTGATAGAGGATAGGAGAAATGGTGAGTGTGTTATATGATCAAGCCATCATTACTATAATAAGTCTCATAATAATATAAGAAATCTGACAAATATAGCACTAGGTAGAACACCCCATGATATAAGTATGACCAAGAGGATGTTGTGCTAAAGTGCATTAGGATAAAAGGGGAAAATAGTAAACTTTGTATCATTGAAGGCACCTAAAATCATCATTGTAGCTTTTGGTGTCATCATAACATCCTTGTTCATTGCCCAATAGATAAAAAGAGTTATGATGCAAGACTAAAAATAAACATAGACAAACAAATAAAACATAAGACAATCATATATATACATGACAAAAGACATGCAAACAAGTCAAATAAAAAAGAGCAAACAAGTAATACACATAAGTATCTACATGCAGTGCCATTGTGTCTTATCTAATTATCCTAATTAGATTTGATGGGATAATTGATTGGGTGATGATTTGGACTAGCATGAGCATGATGTAAATGTGGATTAAGGATTTTGGATAAGATATAGACTTGGAGTAGACTAGTGATGATTATTAGGATTTAGATAAGGATATGGATGATCAAGAATTTAAATGAGAGACATAACACTGATTAGGGTAAATTAGGTCAATGCTAGTTTGATATTGACTATATTTGCCCTAGTTTTGAATAGGGGATGAATGACAATTATAGGATGGATGGCTATGACTTCCTGATGAGAGACAAAGGGCATGGAGATGGATTATTTTGAAAAAAAAAGGTATAAGACAAGACACAATTGAATATTTTTGGCTTTTATGGATTTTATAATTTTTAGGTCTTTTGAGAATATCTATGTACACTATACAAAGGGGGTTACTAGCAAAGGGAATACCAAGCCTAACAACCAGGATGAGGATGGGATAATGGAAGGGATAAGAAAAGAATGATGGTGATGTTGAAAAGGAAATGAGGACCAAGGAAGAGTAGACTAGAGATTGACAATGACCACATCATGAAGGAACCCAATATCTAATTACCTGAGTGATCATTGAAATACATGCCAAGACGATTCTAGAATATTTCCCAAGACATCTTCCTCCCCCTTACAAAGGTCAAGACTAGAATATAGGATGGACATAATAGGATGCATGATATGATTACAGATGATGGGTAGGAGTGATGGACTAATGATGACATGGGTGTGATGCAGATAGGGTTGATATGATGTAGATGAAAAGGACTTGCCCCCAAGTGTTGAGATATAATATAGATAATAGATTATTCTATCATAACACCAAAAAATGGTTTTCATCATGGTACTTGTCCAAGGTGCCAGAAGACTGATTTTCACCATTGGACAAATGATTTTTTATTTTATTTTATTATTTTTATTTATCTTTTTTTTTTTTTTTAATAAATTTTTGGATGGCATCTCAATTTATTGGATATGGGTGTGAGATGCAGGAATGCTGACACTTTCATGCTCTTCAACCAATGCCTATTTTGAATATGTGTGATGCTAAGATCATGTTGTCAATGCTAGATTTACTAATGTCTTGGTGAATTTCATTGACTCTTGATTTAACATCCTTCGGACATCTCAACCAGGGGTCTTTGTAACTGCTAAAAGAGTTGATATTTCCTAGAAAAGTGATGTATGGTATGGATGGGTTTATGTCTTCATTTTGATGGTGGGGTATGGAATGTGAATGAGTGATATGATTATAATGAACAATGTGACTAGATGGGGAGTGGAAATGGGGTTCAAAAGTTACATACACCTTTGGATATGGTGGATGGGACATTTTTGATTGGTGCCATGAGATTAAGGGATCCAAGATCTTTTGACTGGTTTCCTCTTTAATCCAAATATTTAGGAGGATCAACCATATGATTTTTTACATTGGTTTTATTTGTTGATTGGCTTTGAATTTGAATTTTATTTCCCCCTAGTGCCTGTGGTTGGGCTTCACTAGATGAATTTGATTTTTGACTTGATAGATGATGATGCTTTTAACTTGGATGATCCCCTAGCACCTCAAAGATATTTATACTAGGGGATGATCCCTTTAAACCTGGCCAATTACAAATCTCTTCTTGACTTTGATTGATTATTTTTAGATTATAGACAACTTGATTATTTGGCTTGGATACTTGTATATTTGGCACATGATATTACATGTTGAGGGGAATCTAATGATGCATGTTCTTGTTTATCCTATTCAGGGAGCAAGTTGGAAGGATTATTAAGAGGAGGTGGATGATGAGGAATGGATGGTGAAAGAGGTGGATTAAGGGGGTGATGGGAAGCATAGTCCTCATAAGAGCTACTAGGAGACCCAGCCTCGATGTTAGAGAAGGTGTCCTCAGGAATCTCAAAAGGATTACTAAGACTCTTTGTAGACCTAACATTGAAAGTTGATTCATATTCAGTTTGATGGTCTTTGATGGATAAAGTATCCAAGAATTGTGATATGATATCATCATCCTAAGATGAAATAAGAGTCTTGTCTTCTAACTAGTTGACATTCAAATTAGAGGCATCCTTAAAGAGATAGGTGTTGACATGACTTTCATTATCTGAAAGGGGTGATGATTTTGACATGGATTCTAATTTAGATGTTGATGTCAAACATTATCCTAACCATTCTAATGCTGACTCTGGTAGGGATGTTGATGAGGTAATTGTTGATGTGGATTTTATGCATACCCCAAGAGAATGAACGAGGGAGCCCCTAACATTTTAGGATCTCTATGGAATGAGTTTCCACTCTAGGGCATGAGTTGTAGTTATGCAGTTAAAACAACTAGGTGGTGGAATAACAAGTTGAGTTTGTGGATTGTTTAACCAAGGTTATGAATAGATTTATGAAATCTAGTGGAAAGTAGTCACTAAGTAAGTTGGATGGATGGATAATTACTCTATGGTGGGTAAATATCAAATAAAATTAAAAATGGGAAAGAAGGGTAAGGCAAAAAAGAAGGCTCTATGTTCCTAAAAGGTCACTTCTAAGACTATTTCTTTGGTGGACAAGTATTTTCATGACCAGTGTTTGCTGCTTGCAATTATTGTACACTCATGAATAAGCATACTTAGCAGTCTGGAAATATAAGTATAGGAAGCTTACTGATGTCAATTGAAGACTTATCTCCTTAGAGTTACTATTGCACACCCTTATTTGAAGGTTAAAGTTCAGACCAAAAAGTTGTCTAAAGTAGTTATAACACATGCCTAGATGACTATACCAAAGGAAATACTCCTACACACCTCGTATTATCAACTCAATCTATAATGGTTGTTTAAACCAATGAAATCTACCAATCCTCAATATTTGTATCACATCTAAGATCAATATTCATTAATTGAAATAAATAGATTCATCCATAGCATTAATACACTTTAAAATTATTGAGTTGATACAGATAAAGGAATTAAAATTTCAATAACATAGAAGAGGAAGAAGATAGAACAAATACAATAACATGATAATCAATCTCTTTGTTTCTTCCTATATATTAATAAAAAACTTTAACCCTTTGAAAAGAGAGTTTACATGTATTTAAAGGAATTGGGAAAGGGGTTGCCTCATCCTCTAACTATAAAAAAACTTTTAATTACATTAAAACAAACTAGAGCATAAGTTCAAGTTTGATACCAAACTGCATGTTATAACTTATAAATTACATCAGACATGCAACATGTGCATGCTGAAAAAATAATTTGTTTAATTATATCATGGATGTAACAAAACTTGACTAGCCATTAGTAATCATTACATGCAAAATTAGACAAAATAAGCCTTCAACTAAGGCTAAGTAAGCTCCTGCTTGACACTTTTCAAGGTTGTTATTGGAACTGATGTTGTAACTGGAGTTGAGCTGGTAATTGAAGTTGAACTAGTTGTTGCAGTAGATGTGGTAACTAAAGCTATAGCCAAAGATGAATTGGTAGCTTGAAATGAAGTTATGACTAGAGCTAAGTTGAGAGGCGGAGTTGATACACTTGCTGAGCTAGGAGGGATTGAAGTTGATAGCGATGTTATAACTAGCACATTAGATGGAGTCTGAGCTGCTGAGCTAGTAGATGGTGTTGAAGCTCACTTCTTCTTGGCCTCCAACTTTTGATAATGTTTGTATCCTTTGTATTGTTACACCTGTACTAAGCTCATATTAAGAAGAGGAGGCTTATTTATCCTATCTTCTTGTTCAACTAGCTTTGCATGCTTAGTCTTGGTAGATCCAAAGCCTACTAGAAAGACTTCCACTTCAATGGCCTTCTTCCTCACTAAATTTAGCTTCACTTCAATATCCTATAAAGTCAATCCTTGTAAGCTTTACTTGAAATGTTTGAAGCTTTTTATATCATTCGGTAAACAATAACCTAGGTTACCAGCTTCTTAGTGCTATCCCACACTTGTGTCAATTCCATTTCATTCAAAATTTGTACTATGTGCTTCTCTTATTTAGTGATTTTAATAACTAAAGCATCGGGAACACTTACCCATTCCAGGGCTTCATGAGTCCTTATGATAGCTAAATTAAATGTATTAGCTACCTCTAAAGGGGTCATCAAATTTAAATGGTTGAATACCTTATTAGGAGTATATAAAACTAATAAATTCAATCTATTCTCATATTCCTTGATAACTGTATACAATTTTGTTATTATGGTTACATGTGGAGCCAATTGTGTTATCAAAGAATATATAGTATCCAAAATTTCATATAGTTTTAATGCCACACTTTGCACATCTTACTCTATGCCAGAAGGAATGTGAATTACCTATTACTGTTCCTTGAGGGTTTCCAACTCTTCTTCTAATTCTTTTCTAGCCTGATCTGTTCCCTCATGAATGGCCAATATTGATCTAGTGTATGTCTCTATGTGGGAATTAAGGTCCTCAATGTACGGGGACTGACCCTTCTTTCTATCTTACCATTTTGAAAAATAGTAAATCTCTTCTCTTTCTTCCAAAATTAGGCCTCTTCCACTAATATCTTATATTTTCCTCCTCCTCACCCTTTGCACTGATGTCGTTGCTTTATCAAAAATCAAACTCATAGTGGGCAACTTGATGACATTAAAGTTTGGCCTCTTAGAAGCTAACGCTCCTAACTCCTTAGTCCAATCTAGAAGAGTCAACTTTGACATATTCAGTAGCTGTGCTTCTATTGATGTGTATTCTTTAGGCTCAGGCTCAAGGGATGGCTTAGACATTAAAGGCTAAATTATCTTGGACTAGTATACATTACCTATGTGTGGCATGGGATACATAATATAGACAAGTTTCTTTTTGGGAGCTATTTTTGTTACCACTATTGCTATGGTTTATACTGCTTATGATGAGGGTAGTGGTGAACTTAATTGAGTAGAAGAAGGTACCAATTGGGTGATGGAATAGCTAGTAGTTATGGGATCAGAGGTGGACACTGAAGGAGCAATGTTTATAGCAGTAGTTGGCATAATGAAAACATACCCAAAAGGTAATGATGACACGAGTAAAAGTAGATAGAATTGGAAATGGCATAGAAGAAACAACTGGTAATGACATAATAGGAGAAAGGCCCAGGGAAGTAGTCAATAAAGCACCCTTACCTGATTGGTCACCACTAAGGGGTGCCTTTGCTTTTAATATTTGTAAGCTTAATACCTTGGATTGATGTATCTCCTCTTCATCCACATCATGGTTTGGCTCAACTTCAACTGAAGGTGATGCCTATTCGCTTGTTACCTCTGTGGATGGAATATGTGGCCTTTCTACCCTAGTTTTCCTCTTATAATAAATTATTGTCCTCTTAGATTGAGGAGCAGTCACTTATTGGGTAGGAAGGGGAAGAGTCATACTAGAGTTTATGGTTATCTAAGCCACCATAGTAGGTGCAATCTCTTCCTCATCAGTGGAGTCCTTCACGAGGGAACAATCACCTACTATGTCTATATCTTTTAGCTCTTCTTCTTCCCCAATAGTGATATCCTTCTCTTGCATCACTTCTTCTGCTAGTTCTTGTTTGACCTTCCTTAGTTCAATAGTATACATTTGAACTTGAAGAATCTATTCTTTTTCTTGCTGAGAGGTAGTTGATGTCTCCTCTACCACTTACCCTTGTTCTTGTACAATATCAATTGATGTCTCCCCTTCACCTTGCTCTTGCTCTTATTGTAGAGCTGTCATCACATTAGGTGGATGTTGGGAGTCATGGCTTTGGTCATATGGTTGATGGAAAGGTTTGTGACTCCAAAAATAAGATGATGTCCATCCACCTAGTGGTGGGATCTTAAATTTGGTTTGACCAAATGTAAGGGAGGGATTTACTTGTATTACCCTCATCAAATCTTCATTTAGTTTAGTAGTCTCAGCCCTTCCCTTGACTTTTTCATCATATTTTTCACTGAGGAACAAAAATTTATGATCAAAAGGTTCATGCTTGTAAGGGATTCCCATATTATGAAACTTTTGTTACACTCTCCTATGGGGGTCCCAATCCCTGTGGGGTAGAGTAGCCAAGGCATAAGCCTTCCTTGCATTTCTAGTCTCTCTAAAATATCTTCTATATGTATATTGCATTATCTCAATTATGAGGTGGGATCCATGGAAAGTAATCTTCTTACTGTTAGTCAAGTCCTTATCTATCCCATTACATAATTGGAAAGCAATTTCATGATCATCAACTTTGCTTGGGAAACATTTAGGGAGATGAAGAGGGTTAACCTTATTTTTAACAACCATAATGATTATATAGTTTAGGTATAGCTAATAATCATCCAAATATGTGATTGTATTAGCTATTTTCTTGGATATCCTGGCTAGAGGTTGGCCATGAATTGCCATCCAAATTTGAGGATACATATTCTCTGTAATTCTAGAAATGTTCCTCACATATACATAGATGTGAAAAGAAATAGAAGTCATAGATTCTATTCTTAATGTAGTCAAGGTTAGGGTTCAAAAAAACCCCATTATGTCTATAGATAGTCCCCATGATTGGATCTAAAAGATATGACATCATATAGAATTTATCACCTTGGGGCCTCTTGTCTTTGTACAATATATGTTCTTGCAGGGGGCACTGACAACCTCCCCCAATGTATAGGTGCACTCTAAAGTGATGAGCAGGTCAAGTAGTGGAACCCATTCTAGATGAAGGAAATGAATTCTTGGGTGACCAAATAATAAATTTAACAATGATATTCTAATATGAATTCCTATACAGAACTAGGTGATGGGCACGGGGTTCTTAGTTGTTTCCTTGAGTTTGAAGGTCTCCCCTAGAAGAATCCCTTTATTTACTACTTGTTCCACATTTTTTTTCTTCCAAGTAACCAAATTATGTAAATAAAATTTAGCATCTAGAATGGGCAAACATAAATACTTCATGAATGCATCCCCCGATATGTATGCAATGATAGTGTTGTTATTGACATAGTGTAGATAGCCACCACATACAATTCTCCTTTTGAAGAAAAGGTCTCATAATAAGTCAATACATAACATAAGTTTTGGATTGAATGCTTCATAATGGAGTGCCTGTCATTTGAAAGGAAGGTAAGTTAGTTGTAACTTGTTTTTCTTTTGTGGAGAAATCTTCCTCGCATGTAAATAGGTCGATTTTCTCTATGACCTTTCATAGAGTCGATTGATTGGCATGGAGACCATAAAACACTATTGCATCAAAAAATATATCTAGGTATTTAGTTGAATATTAATGGATAATTTAGATGGTGCTAAAGCTCCCTTATATGCCCTGGATGAAGATGCCATTACTAGTTCTTAATGCTTGTGTGATTCAATCTCTTGAAAATGGTGGCCTAGAACTCTATTATGCAAATTGTAAGTTATTTTAGATGTAGTTAGGGATTTTAAAATAATATAAGGTTATGTGCACTTGATATTAATGAAAATAAAATGATGTGATCTTGGTTAGTGGCTTGATTTTATAGTTTTTGGTATTAATTTTAGTTTGTGTGCCATTAATCACCAACATCTACAAGTTAGTCACCTTAATTCAATTCAAACATGACCATCTAGGCCCAATGGGCATGCCACATAGGATGTTTACTCCTTTAGAGTACCATGATGTTACTTCTTATTTTAACACTTGTCATTGTATCATTTATCGAGGGGTTGACCTTAGCATTCGGATTGAATGATATGATATGGTGAGTCCAGGGTTGTAAATGAAAGACTTCAAAGACTAAAATGTTTCTTCAGAGAGATTTGTTTAGGAAGATTTGTTAAAAAATCATTGAAGGGAAGTTATTGAATGAAAGTCTTTGAATTAAAGTCACCAAAAGAATAGTTCCCTAACTAAAGGCTTTGAATGAAAGTCACCGAAGGAATAATTCTTGAAAACTAAGTATTCTTCAAGGAGATTGTTGTTTGGGAGGAAGTTGCTGTAGAGAAAGTTCCTAAAGACTAAAAACTTCTAAAGTAATTTTTCACATAAGAAGTGCCAAAAAAAATGATACAAAGGAAATTTGATGCATAAGAAGTGCCGAACAAAATGATCTAAAGGAAAGATGCTGACCAAAAAGTTGCCATCGGGGAAAAAACTCGAAAGAAAGTTTCTGACTAAAAGTTTTTAAAGACCAAAATGCTGAAGATTGAAAAGTTCTTGAAGTGTTCATAATGCTAAATAAAATCAATTTGAATACGTAAATCCGAATAAAAGAAGCCTAATATCTGTTATACATAACAAACTTCCAAATTTTTTATTAATAGATTAGTTTCAATAAGCCTTATTTAAAACAATGGGTGTAATGGGAGATTAAGTGCAACCAAAGTGTGATTTAATGCTAAAAAAAATTCAACTTCTACAAATATACATGCATATATCAAATGATGAATAATTCTTCTAGTCTTTATTTAAAAAATAGGTCCCCTCTTACAAGACGGGGTGTGTTAGATACAACAAATGATGACTCACCAGAGTAAATACTCGAGTTTTTAAGAACCTAGAATATTTAGTTTTGCAATCTCAATATTAACCATGAACCATACTAAAATAAATGATTAAATTAAAAATATAAAAGGGACTCTTAATAATTCTATGCAACATACTAACTTCACTCATGCCTTAGACCTATGTGTGGGAATGTGATGTTCTTTATTCCTTGTCAAATAGTTTTAGGCAAAGACATAGGGTCAATTATAGGTTTCATCCTAATTAGGGATTAAGTGCATATAAATTTATGGAGCTCAGGGATTGTTCTATTATTATCTAGGTGTCCATAACCCCAATAGAGATACGTTTGATCGCCGTTTCTCTCTTCCACCATATTTATCCATGATGCAAGATATATTGATCTTATTTCATCATGTAAGTTTTTAATCCTTTTTGATTTTCTTTTGGATTGTGCCATTTTCGTTTATTTTGTTTTCTTCTTTTTGTTTGAACAAAAGAGGGAAGAAGATGACCACCATGAACTGGTATTAGTAAAATTTGATTAATCAACATGTCCATGCCAACTTTACCCATGTCAATGGTTGTTACCTCAAACAAGTATTATCATTTAAGGTGCATTTAATCCAAGGAGATAATGATAGATTTCTAAATTTGCACAAAACTATGGGAGTAACTTTTACATACCTGATAGAATCATTAGATTTATGACATAACCGTGACTAACTCTCTCATTACTTACCTAGATTAATAAATTTTAACTCTAAGATGCAACACCCACCTGTTCAACTTGGATTCAAAACACATAGGTTGTTATTTAATTATACTAGGAGTGATCAATTATATTACCACAAAATAAAAACTATTCTAGAAAGTGGGAAAACTACTACAAAACAAACAACTATACTAAGCAAAAGAAGATGGAAGAAATCAAAGACTACTAATCTGGAAAGCATGAATTATTCTAATGAAAGTAGGAAGCTAACTAACAAATCAAATCTAACTAACCCCTACCTCTACCAAAACACCTATTGTTACTCGAAGACATCTCCGAATAGAGATACCATGAAATAATACTTCAAAAATTGTTCATTGATTGGGTATGTCAATTTATCACCTTGGAGGCCCTTCAAACGAAAAGCACTGTTACACAAGATCTCAGAGATCTGATAAGATCCTATCCATAATAGGGTGAACTTTTCATGCATTGCTTTTTCTTCATGGAATTTTTCCCATAGAAGCACCAAGTCATAAATACTAAATGATTTAGATTTCACTCTTATAGAACCATCTTTTGACTATGTCTTGATGTCTACTGAAGTTTTGTAATGCTTCATTCCCAGAGTCTTCCATTTCTATGATATACAATAATCTGGACTCTATCTTTTCCTTATGCTCCATGTATTTCTATATAAATTGATATGTTGGTAGCTTTAACATGATTGGGAACACCAGATGTTTCTCATAGACTAGTAGATATGGTAAGGCTTTAAGGGCCTACTTGTACTGGGTTTGATTTAGTTAGAGTGCGTATTTCAATAAGAGATGCCACTCTCTAGGTTTATCCACAACTGATTTGTTGATAGTGCCAATGAGGTTTTTATTGGTTGATTTAGCCAATCCATTCCATTATGGGTAGTGATTGGAGGATGGTCTAATTGTGATTTGATTGTCATGGACCTATTCTATAAACTCAACTGATTGAAATGCTAGCACATTATCACAAACCAATGAAATAGGTGTGCCAAACTTGGTTGTGACATGCTCTTCAAGGAAATTGATCACATCTTGGGATCTTGAGTTCTTGGTGGCTACTACCTCAGTACATCTGTTGCAATAATCTATAATAGTGAAAGCAAATTTTTGCTCAACTAAAGTATTTGGGTTTATGACATTGATGAAATCTAAGACCAATTAGATGAATGGCTTACCTTCAATCACAGGTTGTAGTGGCATTGCTATGTGTAATTTTATTTTTTCTAAAACTTAGCATTCATGGCATATCCTTACGTAGGAGTGAACATACTTGAAGACCGTTGGCCAATAATAGCCCATCTTGAGTATTCTATGGGCTATGGTATTGCTAGATTAGTGGGCACTAACAATCTTTTGATATAGATTTTTTACGATCTTCTAGGTTTCTTTATGTGGCACACATCTTAAATATATGCCTTCATAGTTATTATTATAGAGGATGCCCATCCTGATCATGTAATGAGAATCTTTAATCCTCAAGGCTCTCTTTTTCTCTTTCTTGAGTTCCTGGGGCCATGTTTCTACGAGTAAGAAATGAATAATACCTAAATACCAATCATCTTGGAAAACTTGTGTTTGGTAGACTTATTCAATGGTGATGTGTGTATCTGGTTCAAAATAATATTAACCAGTCTTTGCATTTGCCTAAATGGTTATGATCATACTTGAGTGGAATTGTATAGGTGATGACTGTAGGATTGAATGACCTTAAGTCATCATAAGTCCATGAAATTACATATTTATACCCGATAATCAATTCCTTAACCTTTTACCTTTCACTTGAAGTGTAACTTAAGCCAATATGTGTGCATTCCTCTCATCACCCACATTTTTTGAGCTAAACTCAAAATTATTAACCTTAAACTATCTTTGTTGTTATGCTTGAAGGTCTGTATCAAAGACCCTTTCCAAGGCAACCATCCCTAGTGGGAGATGGTTTCATTCTATTGGATGACATCCTATTCATCCAATTCTTTATGGCACTTATGGCTCATTTCCTCATCATCAATTATCTGGGACTCAAACTATTTTGAATTGGTCAAAACTAGACAATCTGTTGATCATCATCAAACACTTGAAAATTTTCAACATTATCTGGCATTGAGGGACAAGGTACCAATTTGATGGATAACTTTTACACTTTTGACTCCTATAGGGGTGTCAAATTTATTATTGAAGTGCCCAATGAATCGGTAGCTTAGTTTTATTCTCTTGAAATGGCAACTATATTGAAAGCCTCAAATGACTCAATTAAATCCTAGGATCTATGTTTGTACTTCTTTAAATATCACAATTTGCATTGGTACTTATTTTTAACTTGGTTGATCACGAGTTCTAAATCTTTGTATACTAGCAGTTTCTTGACATTGTTTTTGAGGGCAAACTACAATCCTAGAATTAGGGCCTCATAATCTACTCTATTATTCTTACTTGGAAACTAGAGCATGTATGTTTCTAAGTATTTATTTCCTTGTGGATTAAATAATTTGATACTAACACTTCATTCTCACTTGGATCTCACTTTCTTTAAATAGAGGGTCTAGAATTGGAAAGGGCCTTGCACTTCTTACATTTCATGTTTCATAGTAAATATATAAATTCCAAGGCTAGGATAATTATAACTTACTTATTCATTGGTAGTGTTTTACTCTGTAATAAGATGCTTTATCCTTGGCTCTCGATCGATCCTAATCAGGTTGGAAATACCCCTATATGGTAGCCAAATGTGAGAGAAGTTAGTGGAAAGATATCCATTGAGTATCTTCGACCAATCTTTACTTAATATTAGCCCATATCCCTTAGAAATATTTACTGCTAGTATGTCTATAGTCATTTGTACTTAAGGTTCTAATGCAACCTAGATTCTTGCATAATTGAGTTCCCTTATCATCGGTAGTACTATCTTATCCAACTATGAAATAGTAGTCTTGGATGAGCTTGAGGTTAAACTCAACATTTGAAAAATGGAGGTTGCCATTACAATAGTTGAAGCTTCAAAATCTACCAAATAATTGTGTATACTTTTGCCAAATGCTCGAATGGTTAGCAAGAAAGGAGGGACCTTAGGCTTGCTTTTGTATACAACATTTGTATTGCTTATTTTAGAACTTTGTGCGATAGATTTACTTATGATATAATTCCATAGGATATCCTTCTACTCTGTGATTTGTGCTAGCTCATGAAGAGTGATATTGGCCCTAATCTTCTTTATATCCTCAAAAATATTGTATCTTCCCTTAGTCTATTCTTTTCTATGCCGAGGCTGATCATTCCTTTTTGGGGAAGTAGGATTATTATCAACTTTAAGATTTGGGGGAATAATGATATTATTGGGAGAAGTAGAAGTGGTGAGAGGCCATCTGTTCCTCAGATTGTAATTGTTCTTGTTAAACTTCTAGAACATTTATACTTCATCAAAATTATTATCTGGAATGTTGTCATCTTCATTAGGGAAATGAAACTCATAAGTTTCAAAGACCAAAATTGAACTTGAAGGTCCATATTCATGAGGGAGATCTAGAGGATTCATCATTTGATCTTGTCTAATCATTTCCCTCTGAAAGATTTTAAAGTCTACACATAACTCTACATCATCTAATTCCCCATGCTATGATGTGTTGTGAACCCTACACCAATTAGACAAAGCTGTCTCCATGATATTGATTTATGGTAGCTTATTAGGCTATTTTTGCTCTGTATTTTTGGTGGGTCTGTTGAAAGACCTATTTTATCTTGGAAAGCTAGAATTTTGGTTATAATTATGATTAGTGGTATTTATCCATTCTTTTCTGCATATTCAAGAAATTATTGCTCAACTTTTGGACCATTCTTTGTATAGAATCCAATTCAACTTTAGTGAAGTCAGAACCTTAAGTGAATTTTGTGTTGGTATGAGCTAAATGTTGATTTTATTAGTTCTATTGATGGCCATTCCTTTGTGCTTGATTACTCATAAAACTATAATTCTGATTTGTTGTTTGATGCATCATGTGAGGCAGAGTGTATAGTTGATTCTAGTTGAATGTAGGGGTGTTTTGATTAGAATGGGGAATTGGGTTTAAAGATAGGAATCCATTGTTAAATGTGTAGCCTCTTGAATTTTGAAGATTAAGTTGTAGATTGAGCTGCTTGTCAATATTAATAACTTCTTAAAATTTCAAAACTAAAGTATTGGTTATGGCATATCTCCGTAAAAACATTGTAGTAAAGGGATCCAGAGTGTTCTTATATATTTCGAGTGCTAATTCTACTTTCAACTTGTAAGTGGAATTCAAATGAGTGTATATCTTCTAAAATATTGCATTGAAGGCTCAAATCAACTCGTTAGGCTCCTTCTTCATGATGATAAAATGTTGATACACCAGACTTAGATTTATCACTTTCCCAAATTATGCAAGAAATGTACTTTATTTTTCATTCCATGAGGCGATAGATCTTTACTACAAATTGAGATACCAATCATAAGTAGAATCTAGTAGAGTGAATGGAAAAACCATGCATGCAACATCCTCATGGGTGACATTCATTAATCTCAGAGCATCCTTGAAAGATTTGATATGTTCTTCTCTCATCTTCCCATTTGAAGGGAAGGTAAGCAACTACTTATTCAATTTTTTTGGCAACTCATTATGGTCTCCACAGATAGTAATAACAGATCTAACTAACCAAGGTTGAGTCATAGGAGGATTAATAAGTGGGACACTTCTTACAAGGGAAGGTGTCCTAGTTAGGTGCACCTTAGAGATGATCGGTATTGGTCTAGGCCTTTTAAGATTTGACAAAGGTGATATTAAAAGGTTAACCTAGGCTCTAGACCTTGTTACTCTCCTAGGTGTTTCCAGTGTAACTCTACATAGTGACTAACCTCTACTATTGAGAAAACACAAAAGTGTGCCCTCTTTATAGCACCAACTTTTCTCTTTTTTATTGATTTGGGTTTTATGCACACCCTAGGAGAATGAATGAGGTAGATGTTATCCATTTTTATCCCACATACCAAGATTTTGCCCAGATAGACTAGGTTTCTAATAGATGAGTAGATAAATAAATGTTCTAGATGGAATGAGTGGTTCAAGGATTTCATTTTATCAACAAATATTTTGAAACACTTTAAGTTCACTTAAAGTGTAATTTGTCAATTTCTAAGGGACAATTCTAAAGTAATATAGAGACCCTATGTGATGTCAAGAATGCTTGAAATGAGTATGGGAGTGCATAGCGTTCATCTGGTCCTTCATTGTGTTTGGGTCTAGTGGCAAAAATTCTAAGTAGGCAATTTGTTAATGCCAACATTGCCACGTGTGGATGAGTAAAAAAGAATGGGTTATATGGGTATGTTCATTTTAGTCCCAAGAATATATGCATTAAGTTTCAGGTCATCCAATGAAGCATGGTAGAAGATATGAAGACTTAAAGTTAGTCTCTTGAACAAAATTAACTAAGTTTCCATACTTAGCCATTTTACAAAGGAGTTCAAATTGAGCCAAGTGGGTAGTTTGATAGTTTTATATATTGCACATGTGGTAGTCTCAGGAGAAAATGGTCATATGAATTTGTTCATCTTAGTCCCTAGTTTCTATTCACTAAGTTTCAAGCCATGAATCTAAGCACGATGAAAGTTATTCATGTTCAAAGTTGGCTCCTCAAAAATAATTCACCAAGTTTCCATACTTAGCCATTATTAACTAGACAGTCACTAAGACATCACACAGGAACAAATGGACCAGTCAATTTGTGAATTTAATATCTTTAATTAGAATTCATACATGACCAACATATCATGCACAATTACAGATCTATATGCCAGGATCATCCTCTAAAATTTTCATGCTTGCATAAGCTTTCCAGCTCAAGATATAAATTTTCAAAAATGGACCTGCAACATAAGACATTTGCATTAAAGTCAAGTTTAAGCTTGAGTAAAATAAATATTTTTGAACTTAAATTTGATGGTCGTATGAATGTCAATGATAGTCATGCAAACATTATTTGATGGGAGTGAGGACATCAATTTTAAAATCATAAAGTAGTCACTGGATTTCAAACAGTGGGTCCCAATTGATCTGACGATCCACATTGCATCATACATCTTGATCCAATGGTGCAAGATGGGTTCAATAGTCAAGGGGATTGACAAATTGATACATGGCATAAGTGCATGAGGCTGTAGACTGACAGTGAATCCTGAGGATCAATGTGCATTTGACATGTGACATAAATTAGGACAAAATAGACAAGTCAAGGGGCAAGATCAATGGATGACATTTGATCATACAAATCATGATTAATAGAGTGAGCAAAGGTCAAAATATCAATGATCTAAGTCATGATCAACAACCAATTAGAATAAAGGAAAGCCCAGGGCTTTCAATAGAAGTTGGGAAGCCATTTTCAACAGAAGCAAATGGGTCTTGTAGAGTCATCTTTTTGACATTAAAGCTAGATCCAATGCCATTAAAGGGACACATTGATGCAGTAAGATATAAGGAACATAAGGGACCACCTTGAAGCTAAATATGGACCTCTAGTTCATAAAATTATACCAGACAATGATATTCCTGCAACTGTGTTCACCATTTTAAGAAGGGTCCATGCATATACAAGCTTTCATTTCCTATAGAGATAGAATGGGTCTATTTGGACCTATTATGATACATAAAAGTACTATATAGTCTATAAGTCCATATTGACATAAAAAATATAGGAAAACCAATAACCTTAGATTGATTTTCCATCTATAGGATATACCTATGATCCAGATATGAAAGTGGAATAGATAAGTGACTAATGCAAAGGGTCTTTGTCCTCCAGCATGGCCATAGTCTTAACAAGTAGTCACCTAAAAAGCACAAAGCCATGACCTGATTAGATCCATGAGCATGAGGTTTTTTCCTCAAGTGAGAGATGGTGTGAAAGATCAAAGAAAAGGTCTAGTGTTGGGAATTGCAGCTAGGAGCATTTAATGCATCCTTGAAACCTTTGGGTACTTTCTCACTCAATAAACCATGGGCAATGTCCTGATTGATAAAAAAATTGGTAAGGTTTTCATTGGCTAAGGAGCAAAAGTGGCATTTTAAGTTCAATTAATGACGCAGGATAAATCATTTTTTTTGATGGTATACTCCACATTCTTTCTTTCTCTCTCTCTCTCTCTCTTCTCCTATATATCCTGGTCTCATTCCCATTGAAGGGGTTCTTAGCTCTTAGAATTTAGCATTCTTTTCTAAGACAAGGATATTGATTGAGACTCTAGAAAAAGTGTGCTCATTTGATATGGTTAAACCCTATCAAAATATTTTAAGAACTACCTTTTGAAGTAATATGATTAAATCTTTGCCTATCTCTTGCCTTTAATCAGTGCTTAGTATGCTTGTGTACGTTGAATTTGTGAAGGAGATTCTTTCTAGTTTTCTATCTTTTTGCTTGCCTCTTTGAAGGTGTTTTCAAACTAGCTTATAGGTCTAGATTAGTTTTCTACTTGGAACCTCTTATATGAAATATTTATGTAACTAGTGAGATTGAGTAAGCCATAGTTATCTTTGGCTGATCCAGTGTGTGTTTAAGCTTATGTGAGTGTCCATTTAACTTTCGTGCATCACCCTTTTATCTTTATTAGGATCCCTTAATCATCTTTCTAACCCTTTTTCTTGTGAAACATTAGTTTAACATTAGTTTAGGTGAGCATTAAAGAGGAAGCCAACCTACACTGGAGGTTCAACCCCATCACAGGATACCCATAGACTGGGGTTGTTCATATTGTGTAGCTCAACTAGAGGGAGCCTAAATAACTCTTTCCAAGGGTGAAAATTGAGCCTATAATAGTTTTTGGCATGCCCAGTGGCACCCATTCTAAAAGGAAGATTGATCAAAGTTGATGTTGGTTTGATCAAATTTATAGTTGTTAAGTTCCCAAGCAACAACATCTGGTGACTCCAAAAGGAGGAATCAATACTTTGGTGCAGAATAGTAGTTTCATCTCATGCCAAAGGTGACAATAAGATTAGATTTAAGAGGTATTTCCTTTGAATTTTTTGAACTACCTTTAAATTTAGTGGAAAGATTAAATTTTACCAATACACATCCATATCAGGGAACTTTTGCTCGTAAGTCATTTTCAAGGCCTACCCCTACAAGAAGACCTTTATTAACCCCTTGCATAGACATGGAAAACCCTAGATATTTTATGGATTTTAATGGCCAAATTCCTATAGACATTGTCCAATATGATCCTATCCCAGTTGTATCCCTTAAAAGTGTTCCTTATTGTGCTGGTGACCAAGCTACAACACCTTCTGAGCACCTCATGGACATAGCCAATTTTTGGAAAATCTATAATGTCACTGAGGAAAATATAGATATTAGGTTATTAGGTACTTATTTTAAAGTAAATTCCCTAGATTGGTATAGAGGCCTTACTACCAATTCCATTCAAACATGGGACCAATTAGGGGAAGCCGCCTTATGTAAAATATTTGAGGACAAAAGTGATCATTTGTCACTTGTAGAGTAACTAACTACCATTTCAAGATCTCCTGATGAAATCATGCAAGACTTCAATACAAGGTTCCAAAAAACTTGGGATAAAATCTCAGTCTTAGACCAACTCCTAACTTTGCCTTCCTATATTATTTAAAGGCTTTAAATAGTGACATAACAGTAATGACCTAATATATGGAAGGAAATATACTTCTAGATGTATATGAGGCAGCCATCAAAGCAAAAAATTGTTTGGTTCAAGCTGACAAGATTACACCTAGACCGCGAATGCCCTTATTTCTTAAAATTAGACCACCTCCTATTACCATCCCTCCACTAGATGTCATTCCTCCTACACCAACAATTGCTGCAATATTTGCTACCAAAACAAGAGAAAGCTTCCATAGTGGATCTAGTGGATCTAGTGACTCACTAGAGCAAAAGAACTTTCAAGACCTCAAAAGCATGTTTTAGTCCTTGGGGAATGAACTAGTAAATTTAAAAAGGTAATAAGCTTTCAAAAAGCCTTACCAAAGTTCATATCAACCCCAACAACAAACCTTTCAAGTAAATAGGCCACCATACAAAAGAAACTACCAAGGTTAGGGATAAGGTAGAAATCAAGGACAAGAGAAGCATGGCTACAATAGGAAGAATAAATACAATCTTAATGTTTTTAGTACTTCCAACTCCTTGGTCCTAGTTCAAAATAATGTGGCTCAAGAAGCAGAGGCTACCATGCCTTGGAACCAGTCTTTTGGACAACATATTGCCCCAAATATTGACCTTAACCAAGCCTTCAATGATTAATGGCAGAAAGATGCTAATTTTGAATATAACCAAGCTCTCATGGCCCAAAATGCAGAGGTGTCTATGATGACCAAGCCAAAAGAGCCTCTATAAGGTCAAGGGTATACTTAGAGACCAAATCCACATGATGCTACAATGATGAATTGTGAACAAGAAGAGTGCTACACATCCAAACAACATGCTAGGTCTAGCCAGACCCATATTCTAGTGGTAGCAAACATGAGATTAAAAATAAGGAACATGGATGGTAACTAAGAAGAAATCAAAGAGATTCATACCATTCCTCCTTCATCGATAAAGCCAAATGAACTTGATATCACTCCAAAGGTTTCAGTACCTCCAAAAAATTAGAGCTAATGGAATATTTTTGTGCCCTAAGGCTCACAAGTTCAACAAGCAATAATGGTGGCTCCCAAATCACAAGAAAAGGTTGGTGGTTCACCCATCAACATTTTTGAACAAATGAAAAAGTTAAATATGAGTGTGCCCATGTGAGATATGCTTTCCATGCCTGATGAGGTAGACATCCTTCAAGAATGATTGTCAAAGATCAATGTTGTAGACAAGCCACTAAGCAAGGTGAATGAAGTTCTCACCAATACATCTAAAAGGATAAATGAAGGGTAATTAGGTAAATCAAGGAAGCCTCCTCCCTTCTATATTTTAATGATCATTGACGACTCTCTAGTGCATAATTGCCTAGTGAATAGTGGGTCTAGTACCTTGGTAATGTCAAAGTTCATAACTCATCAGTTTGGTATGAAATATGAACTATAGTCCAAAGGAGTGTTACAATTTAATGGGTCTTCTTCCAAACCATCTGGCATAATCAGAGACCTCAATATGACCCTACATGCTTGTCCAAATATCTCTGTGGTTTAAGATGTATTGATCTTGGATGTGCCTCCTCGCTTTGCATTATGCTTATACAGAGAGTTCATAATAAAGATAGGAGGCTATCTTGCAGCAGATTGGTTATATATGACATTCAAGACAAGGTATGAGGCCAAAGTGTCAATCAAAGTTGACCCCATTACACAATTCCATACAGAACCCTATGGACTTGATAATGTCAACATCAATTTCACCATCATTGATGAGGATGAATTTGCAATGGGGTAGGAGATGAACAGTCATCCAAAATAAGTGTTAGACATATTCTTGGATCAGATATGGAATGACATCTAGTTAGTAGACCCCTTAGAAGGTGTTGAAGAAAGGGACTTGAGTGTCTACTATTTACATAAAAAAAGCCAACCCATGCCATCCCTCATGAGGCCTCAATAAGATCCTAGTGGTGTATAGAAGTTGTTCTTTGATGGTTTAAGGAGCAAGCATGGAGTGGGTGTGAGTGTCATGCTAATATCCACTTCAAATGATAAGTAATTCTCTTCATATAGGTTCTAATTTAGTGACTCTTGCAATGTATTAGAAATAAAGGTCTCATCCATGGCTTTCAATGGGCTAATAAGAGAAGGATCAAGCAGTTACAAGTCTATGGAGATAGTGAATTGGTCGTACACTAAGTCAGAGGTCAGAATGCCACTAAGAACCCCTTAATGAAGTCTTATAAACAAAGAGTGTGGGACCTAATTGAAGACTTTGAGGCTTTCAACATTTAATCAGTCCCAAGAGGCTAAAATCAACATGTTGATAGGCTAGCAATTGTGGAGGCTTATTTTGACATCCATAATGAATTGAAAAGGACCAAGGTTTAACTACATGTCAAAGTGGTAATAAGACCATCAGTACCAGATAATGAATCTCATTGGCAAGTTTTTGAAAATGACAAATAGATTACATGTTTATTACAACAAAAACATAGATCTCCTCCATCAACTAAGGGAAATTGTAGCATCAATATGAGGAGCATATTGTTCAATTAAGGTTCAATAAGATTCCTAAAGGGCTAGTCACTCTAGAAGGTCTCTTTCATGAAGGGGACCATATGAGGAAGGATAAAGCAATGATGTCAACTAATGAAGAGAACTATGTGAGAGTTCTTATCTTTGAAGACAAGCTCTTCAAGCTTGGAAAGGTAAGCACTAAAGCTTAAAGTCATGATTTCATAGAGATATGTAAGGAATATGTAGGCATCTTTACTTATCAATATAGTGACCTAAGGGGCTTTGATCCCAAATTGACCCAAAACACTATAGAGCTAGAGGTTAATGCCAAGCCTGCTAGGTAGAAACAAAGGCCCATAAATCTCAAGGTTGAAGAGCTCATGAAAAATGAATGACCAAGCTTATTAAATCCAAGATCATCTTCCCCATAAAGTACTCCTCATGCATATCTAATCTAGTACCTATCAAAAAGAAGAGTGGGGAGATCCGACTACGTGTAGACTTCAAAGATCTTAATAGGGTCTTTTTGAAGGATCATTACCTTCTACCATCCATAGAGCAACTCTTGAAAGTAGTTGCTAGTTCAAAATGCTTCTCTTTTATAGATGGATATTTAGGGTATAACCAAATGCTAGTGAGAGAAGAGGACCAATACAATACTGCCTTACATTTGCTTATTAAAAGATGTATTTTGGATTGTCCAATGCTGCAGTAACCTTTCAAAGAGAAATGGACATGGCCTTCTAAGGGATGCTAAATCAAATGGTGCTAGTGTACTTGGATGACATCACAATATTCTTCAAGAATGCTAGTGAGCACATGGGCCATCAGAGGTTGATATTCCAAAGATGCAGAGAGAATGAGCTCTCTTTAAATCCCCAAAAATGTGTGTTCTCTATGCATGAAGGCAAATTGGTGGGTCATATTATCTCAAAATAAGGATTATCCATTAACCCCAATAGAGTAAGTGTTATGATAACCTTATCCTTACCAAATCACAAGAAGGGGATCTAGAGCTTCCGTGGGAAGATCAACCTTGTGAGAAGGTTCATACCTAGTTTTACAAACCTAGTCAAACCTATCACCACCATTCTAAAGAAGAGAGAAATGTTTGCTTGGTCTTATGAAGGTAAGGTAGCTTTTGAAGCCATCAAACAGGCCATTGCCCAAGCACCCTCACTCTTGAATCTTGATTTCTCTAAGGACTTCATCTTGTACACCTTTGATAACATTGACAACCCATCAGCTATGGTGATGCAGAAGAAAGGTGAAATAATGGAGCAACCAATTGCCTTTTTTAGTTAAGGGCTGGAAGGATATGAGTTGAGGTGTACTTTCATTGAGAAGCAAGTTCTTACAACCTTGAGGAGCCTCAAAAATTTCATGCCCATGGTCTCCAATAGTAGGATCCATCTTATGGTGTCTCATCATGGAGTTAGGGACTTCTTCCTTAACAAAGATTTGAAGGAGAAGAGAGCATGCTAGATCATAAAGGTCATAGAATATGATGTAGAGATTAAGGTCACCAAGCTGATCAGGGGAAAGGACTTATGTGAAAACATGGTAAATTACCTCCAAAAAGACAAGAAAGTTATTTTGGTGACTCTAGACAACTCACAAGTAGGTGCACCTCCACTTCAAAAGAGATGGCTACAAGATATGGATCACTTCTTTGGAATAGGAGAATGCCCCTAAGGATTGAACAAAGCCAAAATAAGGTATTTAAAGCTTCAATATATACCATATGCATTAGTTTATGGTGTTATTTTTAGAAAGGACCTTAATGGGGTACTCCTTAGATGCATAGATGATGATTAGGTGACCAAACTCTTGGAGTAGTTCCATGATGAACCTGTAGGAGGTCATTTTGCACCTAGAACCACCACAACAAAGGTAATGAGGTTTGGTTATTATTGGCCCAATATTTTCAAAGATGCTCATGCATGGATTAGAAAATGTTAAAAGTGTGCCCTCTTTATAACAAAGCAAAAACTAGCAGCCTTTCCACTCAATCCTATTCAGGTGGAACAACCCTTTATGCAATGGGGGTTAGACTTCATAGGGATGATCAATCCACCATCAAGTGCAAGGCATAAATGTGTGCTCACTAAAACTAACTATTTCACTAGGTGGGTGGAAGCCATTGCTTTTAAGGAGGCTAGTAAAGGGACAATTATGGATTTCTATGATAGCCTTGTGACTAGGTTTGGTGTCCCAGCCACCATAATTTTTGATAATGGATTAGCATTTCTTAATATGAAGACAAATGAGTGAGATCTTAAATTGGGCATCTACCTCAACACATCTTCCAACTAATATCCTCAAAGAAATGGATTGACAGAGTCCAAAAACAAGAATTTATTAAGGATTATCAGGTGGACCATGGAAGAGAATTAGAGAACATGGCACACCAAGCTAAGGATAACCTTATGGGTTGATAGGGTGTCTCCCAAAATTTATATTGACAATTCTCCATATGTTCTTGTGTATGGAAGGGAAGACAAATATTCTATCTCTCTTAAGCTACCTACATTGGAATTGGCCCATCAACTTGAGTTGATGGAAGATGAATCCATGAATGTAAGGATGATAGAACTCATGGAGCTAGAAGAAACTAGAGGCCTTGTTATGAAAACTTTGGAATCATGTCAAGCTCAGGTTAAAAAAGCTTTTAAAAAAGAGCTAAAACAAGGAGCTTCAAGGAAGGGGATCTAGTCCTCAAATAGGACTCAAATAAGGCCAAACCAGGAAACCATACCAAGTTTGATAGCTTGTGGAGTGGTCCTTATTTGATCCATGGATGCAAGGAACACAGTGCTTTTCATCTTGCCTAATTGGATGGAGAGGTATTACCCATCCCAATTGATAGCATTCATTTAAAACCCTATTATTGAATAACATTGCATTCATTGTAACATATTTTACATATAAGAGTAGTTTTTATGCTTTCCTTTAAGTGCTTTGTGCACATTTATTTTCTATTATGTTGTTTCTTTTTCCAAAGTGCCTTGGGAATTTTGTTTTATTTTGTTTCTTCTAGTCCTTATTGCTTTAATAGAGGTTCCAATTAGTTGTAGAGGCTAATGACTCCATGCCCAATGGACTAGATAAGGCTAATGGTCGAAGTTCTCAAATCATAGCAGACATGCTTCCATATGAGTCACCAAAGATGTTGGCCATTTTTGGCCCACATACCAAACTTATGCCCAGATAGACTAGGTTCATAATGGATGAGTAGATGAACAAAATTTTTGGATGGAATGATAGGTTCAAAGATCTCATTTTACTAACAAAGCTTTTGAAATAAACACTTTAAGTTCACTTAAAGTGTAATTTGTCAATTTCTAAAGGATAAGTCTAAAGTATTACAGAGACCCTATGGGATGTCAAGAATGCTTGAAATGAGTATGGGAGTACATAACATTCATCTGGTCCTTCATTATGTTCATCTATACATTTTGGGTCTAGTGGCATAAATTTTGAGTAGGTATTTTGCTAACACCACCATTGTCATGTGTGGACAAGTCAAAAAGAATGGGTCATATGGGTTTGTTCATTTTCGTCAAATAATGCATGCACCAAGTTTTAGGTCATCTGATGAAGTGCAATATAAAATATAAAGACTCAAAATTTATCTCTCAGACAAAATTCACTAAGTTTCCATAGCTATTTTGCAAAGAAGTTAAAATTGAGTTGAGTGGGCAGTTTGATAGTGTTATATCTCACATTTATGGCAGTCTCAAGAGAAAATGGTCATATGGATTTGTTCAACTTAGTCCTTATTTTCTATGCACTAAATTTTAGGCCATGCATTTAAGCATGATGAAATTTATTCATGTTCAAAGTTGGCTCCTCAGAAAAAATTTGCCAAGTTTCCATACTTAGCCATTTTTGACTAGACTATCACTACAACGTCATGCAAGAGAAAATGGACCAGCCAACTTGTGTATTTAATATCTTCACTCAGAAGCCTCATGTGACCAATGGAAAATGTGTAATTGAATATCTACATGCTAGGATCATCCTCTAAATTTTTTATGCCCACACAAGCTTTCTAGCTCAAGATGTAAATCTTCAAAAATGGACCTGAAACATAAGTCATTTGTGCTAATGTCAAGTTTAAGCTCGAGAAAAATAAATATTTTTGAGTTTAAATTTGATGGTCACGTGAATGTTAATGATAGTCATGTAAAAATTATTTAATATGAGCAAGGACATTAATTTTAAGATCATGAAGTAGCCATTGGATTTCAACAGTGGGTCCCAATTGATCTAACAGTCTATGTTGTATTTTACATCTTGATCCAATGGTGCAAGATGGGTCAAATAGTTAAAGGGATATCATGTAAACATGTGAGGCTATCAGATGATAGTGAATCCTAAGGATCAATGCACATTTGACATGTGGCATAAGTTGGGACAAAGCAGACAAGTCAAGAGGCAAGATCCATGGCTGGTGCTTGATCGTATAGATCATGATCAATAGAGTGAACAAAGGTCAAAATATCAATGATCCAAGTTATGATCAGCAACCAATCAGAAAAAAAAAAGCCCAGGTCTTTTGGTAGATGTTAGGTAGCCATTTTTGATAGAAGCAAATGGGTCTGTAGGGTCACTTTTCTACCATTAAAGCTCAATCCAATGCCATTAAAGGGACACACAGATGCAGTAAGATATAAGAAACATAAGGGACCACCTTGGAGCTAAATATAAACCTTTGGTTCATAAAATTATATTGAGTAGGGTTATTCCTACAATTGTGTTTGCCATTTTAAGAAGGGTCAATTCATATACAAGCTTTTTTTCTTGTATAGATAGACCTATTATGATAAAAAAAGTGTTATATAGTCTATAGGCCCAAATCGATATGGAAACTATAGAAAAAATAATAACCTTAGGTTGGTTTTATGTTGATATGATATACCTATCATCTAGATATGAACGTGGAGCAAATATATGACTAATGCAAAGGGTCTTTGTCCTTTAGCATGGCCATAATCTCAACAAATAACTACTTAAAAATCACAAAGCCATGATCTGGTCAACTCCATGAGCATGAGATTTTGTCCTCAAGTGAGATGACATGAAAGATCAAAGAAAAGGTCTAGTGTTGGGAACTACAGCTAGGAGCAGTCAATGCATCCTCAAAACCTTTGGGGACTTTCTCACTCAGCAAGCCATAGACAGTGCCCTGATTGGTAAAAAATATGGCAAGGTTTTCATTCACTAAGGAGCAAAATTGGTGGATTAGGTTTAATTAATGACCTAAGACAAATCATTATTTTTATAATGGCATGTTTCCACATCCTTTCTTTCTCTCTCTCTTCTCTTGTATATCCTGGTCTCATTCTCATTAAAGGGGTTCTCAGCTCTTAGAATTGAACATTCTTTTTTGGGATAAGGATACTCATTGAGACTCTGGCAAAAGTGTGCTCATTTGATATGGCTAAACCCTGTCAAAATATTGTAAGAATTACCTTTTGAAGTAATATGATCAACTCTTTACCTATATCTTGCCTTTAATCAGTGCTTAGTATGCTTTTGTATGGTGAATTTGTGAAGGAGATTATTCCTAGTTTGCTATCCTTCTGCTTGCCTCTTTAAAGGTATTTTCAAACTAACTTGCAAGTCTAGATTAGTGTTCTACTTGGAACCTCTTCTATGAAATATTTATGCAATTAGTGAGATTGAGAGATTGAGTAAGCCATAGTTGTCTTTTGTTGATCCAATGTGTGTTCAAGCTTATGCGAGTATCCAATTAACTTTGGTGTATCACCCTTTTAGCTTTCTTAAGATCCCTTAATCATCTTTATAACTCTTTTCTCTATGAAGCATTAGTTTAACATTAGTTTAGGTGAGCATCAAAGAGAAAGCCGACCTACTTTGGAGGTTCAACCCCATCATAGGATACCCACAACATGGAGTTATTCCCATTGTGTAGCTCAATTGGAGGAAGCCTGAAGAACTCTTTCTAAGGGTGTAAATTGAGCCTATAACAGTAGGCTTTAATGTTTTAAGGTCTTTATGGAACGAGATTCCATTCCAAAGCATAAGTTGCAGGTATGCGGTTAAAATAACTAGGTGGTGGAATAGTAGGTTGTACTTATGGACTATTTAACCATGTTTGTGGATGGATGCATGAAATTTAATAAAAATCTAAACCTAAGTGAGTTGGATGGGTGGAAAATTACTCTATGGTGGGTAGATATCAAAGAAACTCAAATACAGAAATAAGGATAAGGCAAAAAAGAAGGCTTTATATTTATGAAATTTCACTTATAAGACTTTATTTAATGGACAAGTGTCTCTAAGACAAGTGTTTATTGCTTATAACTATTTCACACTCACGAACAAACATGGTTAATAGTCTGGGAAAACAAGTATAGGAAGCTTACTGATCTCATTTGAATATTGCTTTTCTTAGTGCTGTTGTTGCACACCCTTATCTGAGAGGTTACAAATTAGACCAAAAAGTTATCTACAGTAGCTATAACACATGCCTAGATGACTATATCAAAAGAAATACTGCTACACACCTTAGATTTTTAACTCAATCTATACTGATTGCTTAAACCAATAAAATTTACCAATCCTCAATAGTTATAACACATCTAAAATCACTATTCACTAATTAAAATAACCAAATTAATCTATAGCATTAGTATACTTCAAAATTATTGAGTTGATATAGATAAAGAAACTAAAATTTCAATAACATAAAAGAGGAAAAAGATAGAACAAACACAGTTGCATGACAATCAATCGCTTGATTTCTTCCTATATATTAATTAAAAACTTTAAGCCTTATAAAAGAAGATTTTACATGTATTTAAAGGACTTGGGGAAGGGGTCGCCTCATCCTCCAAGTATAGCATAATTTTTTATTATATCAAAATAACTAGAACACAAGTTCTAGTTTGATACAAAATTGCATGTTATAACTTATAGATTACATTAGATATGTAATGTGTGCATGCTAATTTTTAAAAAAAAAAAAAAATTATAGCATGGATGTAATAAGATATAAATATCCATGAATAATCATTACATGTAAAAATATACAAAATTAGCCTTCAACTAAAGTTGACTAGGTTCTTACTTGACACTTCTCAAGGTTGTTATTGGAATTGATGTTATAATTGGAGTTGAGCTGGTGAGTGGAGTTGAACTAGTTGTTGCTGTAAATGTGGTAACTAAAGTTGTAGCCAAAGATGAACTGGTAGCTTGAACTGAAGTTATGACTAGAGGTGGCCTACGAGGTGGAGTTGATGCACTTGCTGAGTTGGGAGGAATTGAAATTGATGGTGGTGTTGTAACTGGTACATTAGGTGGAGTTTGCATTGCTGAGCTAGTAGATGGTGTTAAATCTCACTTCTTCTTAGCCTCCAAATCTTGATAGTGTTTATATCCTTTGGCATGTTGTACCCATCCTAAGCTCATATTAAGAAGAGGAGGTCTATTTACCTTATCTTTTTGTTCTACTAGTTTTGCATACTTAGTCTTGGTAGCTCATAAGCCTATCTGAAAAACTTACACTTCAGTTGACTTCTTCTTTACTAAACTCAACTTTAATTCAATATCCTCTAAAGTTAGTCCTTGTAAACTTTGCTTTAAATTATCCGAATCTTGTTGTATCATTTAGTCAAAAATAGTCTAGCTACTAGGTTCTCGGTGGTATCCCACGCTTGTTTCAATTTTAGTTCATTCAAAGTTTATACTTCATGCTTCTCTTGTTTAGTGATATTAGTAACTAAAAAATCAATAACACTTACCCATTACTAGGATTCTTGAGTCCCTATGAAAACTAGATTCAATGTATTGGCTACCTCCAAAGGGGTCATCAAATTTAAATGGCTAAATGCCTTAAAGGAGTATACAAAACTAATAAATTCAATATGTTCTCATATTCCTTGAGAACTTTAAATTTTTTTGTAATTGTGGTTGCATGTGGAGCCAATTATGATCTCAAATAATGAATGATATATAAAATTTCATATAGTCTTAATGCCACATTTTTTACATCTTGCTCTATGATTAAGGGAAATAGATTACTTTTTGTTATTCCTTAAGGGTTTCTAGTTCTTCTAATTATTTTCTGGCCTGCTCTGTTCCCTCATGCATGACTAGTATTGCTCTAGTGTGGGTCTTAATTTAGGACTTAAGATCCTCAATATAGGGGGACTGACTCTTATTTCTATCTTCCCTTTTTGAAAGAGAGTAAATCTCTTCTTTTTCTTCCAAAATTAGGCCTCTTCCATTACTATCTTCTATCTTCCTTTTCCTCACCCTTTGCATTGAGGCTGATGCTTTGTCAAAGAGTAGTCTCACAGTGATAATTTTAGTGATCTTCAAGCTTGGCCTTTTAGAAGCTGATGCTCCTGAATCCTTGGCCCAATTTTGAAGAGTTGGTTTTGATAGATCTAGTGGCATGTGCATCTATTTGTGTGTCCTCTTCAGGTTCAGGCTTAGGGGCTAGCTTAAGCATTGAAGGGCAAATTATCTTGGACCAATCTACATTCCCTAAGTATGGCATGGGATGCCCAATGTAGATATGTTTCTTCTTGAGATCTTTTTTTTATTTCTACCATTCATAATTATATTTCTCCTGATGAGGGTAGTGGTGAATTTAGTTGAGTAGAAGAAGGTGCCACTTGGGTGATGGGCTAGATAGTGGTTATGGAAGTAGAGGTGGAGACTAAAGGAGTAGTGGTTGTAGAAGTGGTTGGCATAATGAAAATAGGCCCAAAAGGTAATGATGACATAGGAGTAAATGTATAACTGATAATGGCATAAAAGAAATAACTGGTAATGACATAATAGGAGAAAGGCCTATGAGAACATTAAATAGAACATCCTTACCTAATTGGTCACCACTAAGGGGTGTCTTTGCTTTCAATTCTCGCAAGCTTAGTACCTTGGATTTTTGTAGCTCATTTTCATCCGTGTCATGGCTTGGATCACCTTCAATTGAAGGTGATGCATGTATGCTTGTTACCTATGTGGATGGAGTTTATGGTCTTTTTGTCTTAGTTTTCCTCTTGTAATAAATTATTGTCTTCTCAGCCTGAGGAATAGTCATTTGTTGGGTAAGAAGGGGAAGAGTCATGCTAGAAGTTATGGTTTCTAAAGCTACCATGGTAGGTGGAATCTCTTCCTCATCAAAGGAGTCTAGACAAATGACCTCCCCTTCTTCCCCAATAGTGTTATTCTTCTCTTACATCAATTCTTCTGATTGTTCTTATTTGACCTTCCTTAGTTCAATAATAAAAATTTAAACTTGAAGAGTCTTTTTTTCTTCTTATTGAGAGGAAACTGATGTCTCCTCTACCACTTGATCTTGCTCTTGTAAAATATTAGTTGATGTCTCCCCTTCACTTTGGTCTTGATCTTATTGTGGATCTATCATCACATCGGTGGATGTTGGGGGTCCTAGCTTTGGTCTTATGGATGCTGAAAAGGTATACCACTCTATAAATTATATGACGTCCATCTCCTTGGTGGTGGGATCTTAATTTGGCTTAACCAAGTGTAATGGAGGGATCCAATTATTTTACCCTCAACAAGTCTTCACTTAGGCAAGCAGTCCCACCCCTTTCCATGACTTCTTCATCATCTTTTGTGTTGAGGAACAAAAATTCATGATCGAAAGGTTCATGCTTCTTTGAGGAACAAAAATTCATGATCGAAAGGTTCATGTTTGTAAGGGATGCCCATATTATGAACCTTTTGTTGTACTCTCCCATGGGGGTCCTAATCCCTGTGTGGTTGAGTAACCAAGGCATAAGCCTTCCTTGCATTCCCAACCTCTCCAAAATGTTCTTTATATGTATATTACATTCTACCAATTATGAGGTGAGAGCCATAGAAAGTACTCTTCTTACTCTTAATCAAGTCTTCATCTATCCCATTCCATAACTGGAAAGCAATTTGTTGCTCAACAAATTTATCTTGGATAAATTTAGGGAGACGAAGAGGGTTGACCTTATGTCCAATAACCATGATAAATGTATAGTCTAAGTATATCCAATAATCACCCAAAGATGTGAGTGTATTGGTTATTCTCTTAGATATCCTAGATAGAGGTTGGCCATGAATTTCCATCCAAACTTGAGGATATAGATTCTCTATAACTCTAGTAATGTTCTTCACATATGCATAGATGTGAACAAAAGAATAGTTGCAAATTTTATTCTTGATGTAGTCAGGGTTGGGATTCCAAAAATCCCCATTGTGTCTATAGATAATGCCTATGACTAAATCCACAAGATATGACATCATGTAAGAGTTACCACGTTGGGGCATTTTATCTTTGTACAATATCTGTTCTTGTAGGTGGGCAATGATAACCTCCCCCAATCCATAGATGTGATCTAAAGTGATGAGCAAGTCAATTACTGAAACCCATTCTAAATAAGGAAATTTATGCTTTGGTGGCCAAACATTTGATTTAACAATGCCATGATAATACAAATTCCCATCTATAATTGGGTGATGGGCATGTGCTTCTTGGTTGTTTCCTTGAGTGTGAAGATCTCCCCCAAAAGAAGCCATTTCATTACTGTTTGTTCTAAATTATTATTTTTCCTCTAAGTAACCACACTATGTAAATAAAATGTAGTGTTTGGAATGGGCAAACATAAATACCTCATGAATGCATTTTTTAATATATATGTAATGATGGTGTTATTGTTTACATAGTGTAGATATCCACCATCTGTAATTATCCCTTCGAAGAACAGGTCTCGTAATAATTTGATACATGGTATGAATTCTATCTTGGCCATTACATAGTGGAGTGCCTAACATTTGAAGGGCAAAAAGTCAACTAAAACATGTTTTACTTCTATAGAGACATCCTCCTCACATGCAAACAGATCGATGTTTTCTATGACCTCCCATAGAACCAAGTAATGGGTGTGGAGATTGTCAAACACTATTGCATCAAAAATTGTTTCTAGGTATTCATTTGAATTTTTAATGGAGAACCTAAATGGTGTTGAAGTTATCTTGTATACCCTATATGAAGACACCATTACTAGCTCTTAATGTTGGTGTGATTCAAGCTCTTAAAAATGGTGGCCTAGAACTCTATTATGCAAATTGTAGGTTTTTTTAGATACATTTAGGGATTTTGAAATTGTAGAAGGCTATGTGAACTCAAGCTTAATGATAATAAAATTATGTGAGCTGAATTAATGGCTCAATGTTATAGTTTTTTGGAATTCATTCTTCTTCATACACCATTAATCACTATCATCTATGAACTCATCACCTTCATTCAATTCAAACTTGACCACCTAGAGTGGACATGCTATGTAAGATTCTTACTCATTCAGGGTACCACAATATTAGTTCTTCTTTTGACACTTGTCACTATATAGTTTATCTTGGGGTCAACATTTGTATTTGGGTCAAATGATATGATATGGTGAGCCCAGGGTTCTGAACAAAAGACCCGTTAGACTAAAATGTTCTTCAGAGAGATTCATTTGGGAAGATTTGTTAAAAATTCACCAAAGGGAAAGATCCCAAATTAAAGTCATCGAAGGAATAATTCTCAAACAAAAGGCCCTGAATGAAAGTCATTAAAGGAATAGTTCTTTAAAACCAAGTGTTCTTCAGAGAGATTATCATTCGAGAGGAAGTTGCCACAAAGAAAGTTACTTAAGACTAAAACTTTTTGAAATAAAGTTTTTGCATAAGTGACTAACAAAATGACCCAAAGGAAAATTTACACATAAGAAGTGCTGAACAAAATGATTCTAATGAAAATTTCTAACCAAAAAGCTGTCATTAAGGAAAAAACCTGAAAGAAAGTTTTTGACTAAAAGTTTTCGAAGACCAAAATGCCAAAGATTGATTTTTTTTCAAAATGCTCATAATGCTGAATAAAATGAATCTGAATAAGTAAATCCAAATAAAATAACTCAAATACCTATCATACATAGCAAACTTCTAAAATTTATATTAATAGATTAGTTTCAATAAGTCCTCTGAATGAAAATAAGGGGTGTAATGGGAGATCAGGTGCAACCAAAGTGTGTTTTAATGCTAAAAAGAGTTCAACTTATATAGATATACATACATAGATCAAATTATAAATCAACATTCTAGTCTTCATTCAAAAAATGGGTCCCCTCTTACAAGGAGGGGTGTGTTGGATACAAAAGTGATTTCACTGATAGATGATTTCTTGATAGTAGCCATATTATTTTCTACAAGTACCTCCTTCACCTTGGGTTTGTGAATTGATGGTTTAGGCTTAATGGATTTGGATTCATGGAAAATGGGAATTTGATGTGAATAGGATATAGGGATGATTATTGTATGGATAGGATTTGGGTCATGACATTGATTAAGAAGGGAAAAAGATTGATTATGTTGAGGAAAAAATTATTGTCATACCCCCTTCTACACACTCCTAGGCATGAATGCATTATATTTACCCTCAATTTCAATATTACCATTATCAATCAATGTTTGGACGTAATCTCTAAAAGGGTGATATCGATTAACATAAAGACCTAGGACTTTATGATATATAAAGAATCATTTTGGTTAATAACATGAGGTTATATGTTTAGACAAATCTAGAGGTCTTATTTTTGGTTGGACAATCATGCCTATGGATCTCAGTTTCCAAAATAGGGCTTCCACAAATATTAAGAGAGGGGTATATTGTTGGTTTATAGTGTTGGATGTGGGAGTGTTGGATTTAGGAGTAGAGGAATGTGATGGTAGTGTCATGATATTTTGGGATGGTGGCGCATGAGATTGGTTAGGAGGTAAATGGGAATTAGATGAGGTTGACAAGCTAGTCTTCCCTTGAGAGTAACATGAGGGATTTATGATCAATTATGATTGGTAAATGGAGGATTCAATTGTGTATAGGTACAAATTAGAGGTAAGGTTAGTTGAATGGGGTCAAGTCCTTTGGGAAGTTGGTCCCCCAACTCAAGGAGCTACAAGAGGAATGTATCCTTGTTAGCAATAATATTGTTATTAAACAAGGTAATCCTTGGACTAGGAAGGTCATGACTAGAACTAGGACTAGAGGATTGGTTGTCATTGGATGTGGATAAGGTTTGATAAGGGATTTATTTGGTAGGTGACCTTATGTTTAGGGGTTTAAAATATTTGATAAGGTAGGCACCCATATCTAATAGCCATAATAGACACTCTTCCTTATTGGCCAAGATATATTCATTAAATAAGGTGATTTTATCACTTGTATATTGAGGGGTATTACGACTATGGTTATGATGAATGGGTAATGGGGTTGATCATGGTGAGCTAGCACATGGGTTAGATGTATATGGGGATTGTTGATGTGGAAGGACATGTGACATGGGTTTAGGCTTTATACGACCAATGTCCGTAGGCAAACATGCACCCATTTATAGGGTCCATAAAATGATCTCATCCTTGTTAGAAAATAGATATTATTCTATAAGAATTTGGTCCAAATCTATGTGGATAGATGATGCATGAAAGGTATATAAATGACAAAAGGATATTGATGTGAAGGTAGATTGATGATTAGCTAAAAATATTGGCTCTTGAATAAAGTAAGTCTGAATCACTGAGCTAGTATGACAAGTGATGGTGAGAACAAGAGAGAATAAATGGATTATGAGATAAAATTAGGATCAAAATTCAAACCGATAGTATGATAGGTGCTAAAAATTTATCAACAATGCCTAATTTTTAAGATAGAAAAAAGGAATGGGTATTAAACTAATGCCTGGATTCAAACTAGCAATATGATGATTAGATGGGTGTCAGTTATGGATAGACAAGATGAATAGATTTAGAGATGACTGGATTGATGATGATTGGATGCTAGATTGAAACTGACAATGCGACAGGTTGTTAATAGGGTATTGACTAAGTATGAAATCTAATAAAGTGACAAGTGGTATAAAAATGCTAGTGAATTAGAGTTATAGAATGGTATGGATGGACAAAAATACTAGCTTAAGCCTTAGACAAATTTGATCAAGGTGGGATGGATATAAGATTATGTGATTAAATGGATATATCAGTGAAGATGGGATTGAGATTAGTATAAGTATATAAGGGAAGTAATGCAATGATGGTTGGGGGTATGGTAAATATGGTTTGGATAAGTGTGTAACCTAAAAAGCCAACAAAGTAAGATGGGATTTGTAAAGATGGGGTAAGACTAAATAAAGATGATAAGATAAGGATAAGGTGACAAAGAGATAGGGGGATGTCAAGACAAAATTAGTTTAGAATTTCCCGGAGGTGGAATGGTAGGATGTGTATGCAACCATAAATGCATTATTTCTATAAATAAATCCTAACTTGAAGAAGATAGATCATACCATCCACTTCTAATTGGGGACACATTTGTTAAGCTGGAACATGACCAATATGGGGATCCACTAGACATGATTAGGGGATCTCTTACCATAATACACCATGCTAGGGAGGGTTCCAAAGCCTTCAGTCAAGCACAATCATGCAATAACCCTAAGGGAGTCTTGTGTTTTGATATTTCACTTAAACTAATAACAAGTAAAACAAATCTAATCTAGTGCTCACAAAATATTGTGGCACAATATGAGGGGTTAGTAAACAATCAAAACACATATAAGAGAATATCAATTAAGCTATGTATGAGCAAGACCCTAATACATATAATATGAACAGTAATATTATTCGAAGTCAATACTTATGCTACTTATATCTACTAAAGAGAGGATAAAAGTTAAAGAATACTTACTTGAATGATGAACCCATTGAGACTTAGTCTCTCCCTTGGCCAAAGGGGCTTTATAAGAGGTTGTTTTGGTTTGTAAGGATCACTAAGAAATTCCAAATCATCCAAGACTTATCCACAAAATTATATTCTCTCAGTAGAAACCCTAAGCTAAGATTTCCCAAGTAGAATGGTGGCAGAGTAGATTGTAAAGAAGCACAAATGAATAATAAATATTGATTGCTTATTGAAATAATGATGAAATGATCTTGTATGTATAGGCAAATTTGAACCTAAACCTTTCCAAAAAACTTGGTTGATAGGGTCGACCTAGTCATTGTAGCACAATTTCAAAAAATTATTCACTAAGTCAGCCAAAGGCTAAACTAGTTCCTAAGTGAAAATCATTTGAAACTGTATATGGTCAACCTAGTTGATCTAGCATAACCAAATGACAAAAGGGACTTAAGGTGAGGAAAAGAGGGATGGAAAGTTGAAAAGATTGGAGGAGTGTACAAAGGAGTAACAACTTAGGGAATGGTTTTATGAGCTGGTTGGATTGGTAATAATATGTTAATAAGAGATAATAATCCTACGAAGCACCAATAGTCTGTCTACCCTTTTCTTGATGCACCCCTTAGGGCATGCACTCAGAGAGATTGAGTCTCTATGGGTTCTTACAGGATGTAAAGCATCAATATTTGATAAAATTTGAAAATATTATATGTATACATATGTCCCACTTGAAGCTCATCACATGTCACTAAGGTGAAACATAGGATGGTGCTTTGAGAAAGAACATAGGAACACAACACTAATGCTAAAAAAAGGTTGCAATGTTTTAAATAATAAAATAACTGAAAGAGAAATAAATGAAAATTAAATGTGATGCATACTTTGACTTACTTTTATTATTAGATGGTTATTTTTTGTTGTTAGTTTTGATTATTTAGGGCACAAAGACCGCTTTTGACAAAACTAAGAATACAAAACTAAAGAGCAAAAAGAAACAAACAAAAAAAAGCCAAGATAACTGATGATATGAGGATGGGATGTACTTAGAAATTTGGTAAGTTGAGATGACAAGTGCTATGTTGGACCAAATTACCAAGTCATAAACAAGAAGAAATTAGGTAACCAAAAAGCCAAGGCTACTAAAGATTGAAAAACTCAAACAAGTAAACCTTGAGTAAGAAAGACAAACTCACCAAATCAAACTAAGGATACATGTCAAAAAAGATGGTAATAAAATATTAATGTAAAACAAAATGGTAAAACAACATTGATGAGTAACTTAATAATCTTTGTTTCACTCAAAAATGGAAAAAGATGCATGAAATGGGAAAACAACATTGTCAAATGAGAATTAATAAGCCAACCTCACACAATAACAAAAAAAGATAGGACTCAAGTGCCCATACTATAAGGGTAGTAAAATAAATGACAAATGGTAAAATAAATCAAAAAAAATCTAAGAATGTAAATCTATGGTATAAAGAATGTAATCCATAGTTGCTCAAACATGTTGTTTCACTCTAAGGATAGATAAACTTGAAACAAAGTAGTGCTAGCATATTTTTAAGATGTGAATAAGAAGGGAATATATAAGAATGAAAAATAGATTTAGAATCACAATTTGATTATCAAGGAGGGAAATGAAATGGGTGGGGGGAGAATGAAGGAAAAATCAAGGTAGAGGAACTCTTTATCAAAGTCAAAACACTCAAATTAGGTTTGTCAAAACAAGAAGACTATTGACCTTAAGGACTCTAAATAACTTCTCTTAAATACACAAGACTTAGGTCAATAAATATAATATTTAGATCATATCATGAAGGCTATATGCATGAAAATTAAAATGGACCTACCTTCCCATAACATGTTTCCCATTCTTCAATACCTTTTATAAAGTCGTTGGTCTACTAAGAAGATTGGGTAATTACATGAGAAAGTAGGTAGCACCATAGAGTATGTTGAATTCTCCTATTCTAATCTATTGGCCTACTACACCCCAATGGACCTCGGCTCTATGTGAGGCCAACTATGGAGTTTGAGCTTCATTTAGAGATAGAAGATGCACTTGGAATCATGTCTTTTGGTGTGATTTTGAATTTTCAAATTTACAAGTTTCCATTTATATATCATTGCCTTTTGTTTCAAATGATTTGAATTTTGACTTTCTTGATGGTTTTTTTATTCCTCTATACGGATTTGAAAAACCAAACATGGATTGTAAATATGAATTTCATTTGAATACTTGGGACTTGGTTGCTAAGAGAGATAAATTCAAAGAGCATGGGGTCTAAAAGTCTTGTAAATTTAGATAAAATAAAAGTGCTATCTTGACTTTGACCTTGTTTTATCCAATATGGAGTGAAAGAAAAGTAAATCAAGAGGAATGACACATGGAACAATTTGAATTACTTCAAATGGTGAAAAAATATGACAAAAGGGTAAAAAGGGATACAATGATAATAAAGTGTGATTCATTATCATAAGAATGAGGAAAATAGAGAAAAACATGCTAACATAGATTATTGTGTAAATTCCATTTACCAAAAAAATAAAAGCTAAAGTTGAGAAAAAGAATTAAAATATATTTTAGAAAAAGAACGACAAGATGGTAATTTTATGAGGAATTCCAAGTCCTATCCATGGTCTTACACTGGAACTCATAAGAGAGAAACCCACGAGGGTGCTAAAATGTATTGGAAGCATAAATGAGATAAGCAAAAGATGGTATTTTCTGAAGAACCCTAGGTCTTATCCATGGTCTTACAATGCAACTCATAAAAAATAAATCCAAGGGATGCCAAAAAGTGTGTAAAATGATAATGAAAATAAATAAGACTATGGTGCATCATGAGGAAGACCAGGTCTTATCCATAGTTTTACAATGCAACTCATGAGAGAAAGGAGAAATCAAAAGACTAAACAGGAAGGACTAAAGGTTTGTGAAAAGGGAGAATTGATATAGAGTAAGAGACATGTGTAAGTATCTTGTATAAAGTGTTAGATATATGTAGATAGAAAACATAAAAAGAAACAAAGGATCCTACATTAACAGTTATATCAAGGATGAACACGTGAGAAACAAACTTGTGTATCAAAAAATTTCTTAAAGTTGAATTAGTTTAGTATCATGCCAGGTAGAATAAGAGTGGGCATCACAAGATGCCCCAAAGGGTATGTGGATGTAGGGATATACATTACAAGATGCCCTAAAGTCTAAAATAATATATGGGTGGGCATCACAAGATGCTCCAAAGGATAGAGTAATGTGTGGATGGACATCACAAGATTCCCCAAAAGATAAAAAGAGAAAGAAAATATAAGAAAATATAAAAAGAAAAGAGAACCCCATATAGTGTCTAAATAGATTCAAGTTGTCCAAGAAGATTTTGATAAGGGACTTCATAATAAATTGAGAGAAATGAACAAAAATGTTAATAATAATAAATAGTGAACTAGATTGGCAAACAAAGAAAATAGAAAAAGGTACAGAGTTGACGGGGTCGACCTAATAGAGAAAATAGGGTCTAAAAACTGTACAGAGTTGATATGGTTGACCTAGTAGAGAAAACAAGGGATATAAATTATATAGAGTCAATACAGTCGACCTAGTACAAAAATCAGGGGAAAAATAGACAATCTATAAGAGACTATGTCAACATGAACCACAATGTATGAAAATAAGAATAATTTTGCAAGTATTTTTGAAACTAAGAAATAAAAGAAAATACACAATCAATTGGGTTAATGAAGTTGATCCAATTGAGGCACACATCATAAAACCTTGCACCAACACTGGCTAATTCATGTTTTTACAATACAACATACAATTGAAAAAATAACAAGTAGTCAACCTAGAAAGTAAATGCTAACTAAGTGTTCAAATTGAATGTTGTTAAACTATTAGAGTATACTTTTAGACGTGATAAGAAGTTGGCTGTAAGCAAGGAACTAGAAAGCAATCTAAGGATGGTTTCACAATGTTTAGATTGAAAAGGATCTATATTGGCAATAATACTAGCTTATTAATGGGACCTACCCTCTCACTTCACATACCACAATGATAAGGGTGTTAGGTGCTTAGTTAGAATATATCATTAACCATGTGTTTATACTTGGCAAAAAATCAAGTTGGCTTCCCTCTTGGTGATGAAATCCAAGTAGGTAGGCCTTGGATAGACAATTGTTAAAATGTATTTTAAGATTTTGTGATTTGATAGCGTGTGCATAAAAAATAAAATAGTGAAACTAAATGGTATATTAAAAACCACCAAATTAGACTATGTGATCTATTTTAAGCATGCAAGCAACAAAAAATGAAAGTGTGAGCTAATTACTAGCATATAAGGGTTAATTCTAACTTTGAAACATATTACAATGTCATTATAGTTGATAGTGTATGCAAAGAATACATAATAGGGTTGATAGTGTCACCTCCATACTATGGAAGTAAAGGTCTAAAAATAATCTACATCAACATGGTCGACCTAGCTTTTTAGATAGAATACAAAATATAAAACTACATCAATAGGGTCGACCTAGTTGACTGTATTGGAGTAGTTTTAAAGACTACAAACTATGAAAAATAAAACTGTAACAAATTATAAAAATGACAAAGAAGGATTAAAAAAACCTTGGTGGGTTGGATGATGTAAAGGAAAATAAGATTGTTATTGAAGAACCTTGATTAATACTTATAAATCTTGCTAACTATATTGACTGGGTTGACCTAGATTTGTAAAAACCTATTATTGATAGCTTAAAAATGTATAGGGTCGACTTGGTCAACCTAATAGCCTAAACGAGATGGTTGAAAGTCTGAAAACTTGTGCTATGTTTATTGGGTTGACCTAGTAGCCTGTACCTAAAGAAGAACCTGCACAGATAGAACAAAGTTTTATGGATGGGACTGTGTGTTAAACCTACGCACACAAGTTAGTACTATGTCAATACAGTCAACATAACATCATAAATATATGATAATAAAAATGATAAAATAATGAAATAAGTGAAACAAAAACTTGTAAGGATTAGGTTCACGTCATATTCACTAGAATGTATGCAATCAAAAATGCATCATGTCTATAAATCAATCCTAACTTAGATAAGATAGATCATACCATATAATTTTGATTGGGGACACATTTATTAAGTGGGAACATGACCAATATGGGTATCCATTAGACCCGATTAGGGGATCTCTTACTGCATTACACCATGCTAGGGAGGGTTCTAAATCTTTCAGTTAAGCACAATCATGTAATAAACTTAAAGGAGTCATGTGTTTTGATATTTCACCTAAACTAATAACAAGTAAAACAAATCTAATCTAGTACTCATCAAAGCTTGTGGCATAATATGAGGGACTAGTAAACAATCAAAACATGTATAAGAGAATCTCAATTAAGCTATGGATGAGCAATACCCTAATACATAGAATATGAAGAGTAATATTATTCAAAGCCAATATTTATGCTACTTTTATCTACTAAAAAGAGGAGCAAAATTAGAGAATACTTACCTAAATGATGAACCCATCGAGACTCAATCTCTCCCTTGGCTAAAGGGGCTTTGTAGGAGATTGTTATGGTTTTTAAGGATCACTAAGATCTAGAAGATTAGATTTTCCAAGTAGAAACCCTAAGCTGAGACTCCTCAAGTAGAATAGTGGAAGAATAGATTATACAAAAGCACAAACAAATAATAACTCTTGATTACATATTGAAAAAATGACGAAATGATATTGTATGTAAAGGCTTAATGACCCTAAACCCTTCCAAAAATCTTATTTGATAAGGTCGACCCAATCAACCTAGCACAATTTCAGAAAATTATTCACTAGGTCATGAGCTAGGTCAGCCAAAGGCCAAATTAGTTCCTAAGTGAAAATCACCTGAAACTATAAAAGGTCAACCTCGTGGACCTAGCATAGTCAACTGATAAAAAGGACTTAAGGTGAGGAAAAGAGGGATCTAAAGTGGAAAAGACTGAAGAAGTGTGCAAAGGAGGAATAATAGCTTAAAGAATGCTTTTAAGAGTTGGTTGGATTGATAATAATATGACAATAAGGGACAACAATCCTGCAAAGCACCAATGGTATGTCCACCCCTTTCTTGGTGCACCTCTTAGGGTGTGAACTTAGAAAGATTGAGTCTTGATGGGTTCTTGTAAGATGTAAAACATAAGTATTTGATAAAAGTTGAAAATATTATGTGTATACATGATGCACAAGATATATATGATTATACAAGATGATGTATATACAAGATATGATTACAAGTTAAATAGATAAGGTTGAAAAAGAAAAATAAAAATGTGTAATATAAGGATATGGCTAGAATGTACAAGACAATAAGGATATACAAGATGATGATAAAGAAAGCTTAGATGGCTATGTATATGTTTGGTTGAAAGGTTGATTCAACTCATAAAAAACATTGATTTAGCATAACACACACTAAATCAAATAAACTACAAACTTAGGATTGATAAATTGATTGGGAGTGTAATTCAACAACTGCATTATCAAATGAATTCATGGGTGAGGATGTAGGTTGATGACCTATTACAGAATCTATTAAATCCTTTCAACTCCATCTATACATGATGATCCCTTGAGAGCTGATACTAACTCTGGTAGTAAGTCACCTGTTATAACCGATTGGTTCTAAGCTAGGTTGAAATATATGCTAGGTATGGTGAAGCCCAAATTTGTATAGGGTGTTGTTTAATGCCTAGTTTAGAGAATTATCTCTTCCCCTTCATGAAATATATGTATGGGGTCAACCAATTGGCCTAACAATAGTTGTCTCTAAAATTTATACTCCACCAGAACACAAAACGTGGATTAGTGCATGGTGTTGAAATTCATAGTCACTATCTCCTTGAAACTATGGCAAGAGCATGGGTGTGAATTACATATCATGTTACACCCTATAAAATAAAAATGGAAGGGTTTATTAGTTGTTTCTGATCCTTCAATACTCACCATTAGGATGTAGGGAGGAGAGCATGCATCACTGTAGTCCTTGAGTAACACACAACCAAATAGAAATATTTATTAATAAATCTAATTAAGATGTGATATATATAAAATATATACAAGATATTTATAAGATGGTTTTTTAAAATGCCAAAATATCTTTGATAGACGACCTGTAAAGAAATTGATTAGTAGTTTCAATTGAAAATCTTGAGGGACAATCTACAAGACAAGATGCTAAAAAAAATATGCCCTGTAAGATAAGATTTTAGACAATGACAAAATGTGACTTACAAAATAAGATGTTAGCAAGCCAAAATTGCCATTCTATATACCCCTGTAAAAATGTTAGTCTAATAAGCTTTAGTAAAAACACTAAAAAAATCATGATTTTGCACTTTAATGTTTTTGGATGAGGGGGCTATGACGTGGGGGTTTAGGGGAAACAACCCCCAACAGGGTCAAGGCATAGTGCTCCTTGCATAGTTTAGGGGTAGTACCCCTTACACAATCAAGGGGAAGTGCCCTGATGCTAAATGTAATTTGGGACTTGCATAACCTTTGAAATGACTCAAAATTCATCAAAAATGATCTAAAAATAAACACTCAATAAAGATAATTTAAATAAAGATAAAAATTTCAACAGATTTTTTTAAAACTATAGAGACATAGTCAGTATTAATCAAAATCACTTCTATAGACTACAATATTGCAATTGATAGGCAATATCACAAATTCACAATATACAATTTTATAAATGGTCAACTTAACCATAATTGCATGATTTAAAAAAATTGCTTATGGTCAAGGAATAACACATGTCAAAATCAATATCGTAAATTGAGAGATGAAGTTTTATGGTTTGGGAGAGACACAACAGATTCAAAATAATTAAATATTTTAAAAAGATATCTTCATAATGGTAAAAATATTCATAGAATTTTTAGAATATGCTAAAAATGATTAAAACAAGACTTTATTTAATACTAACTAGGTTGATGTATTATTTAAAACCTCTAAGTCAAAACTGACTATATATATATTCAAAATGGACTATGAGTATCAATATCGATTATTGAGAGATGTGATTTTACTTCAGACAATTTTAAAATAGATACATATATATTAACAATAAAAGACCAAGATATGTGATGCTTTAGAATGTTAGACTATTTATAAATCCAAAACACTAAAGTAAATGATTTAGAAATGATATGTTATGAACAATCACCTTTAATCTTTATCTATATGCAAAACCACATGTCCATTCTTAAAATCGTATGTCCATGCTTAAAACCACCTTTGATAATCAAAACACCTCTATTAATAGGTGATATTTCATAATTTAGATATAAGAGGGATTTAGGGGTATTGATTTGTTCTGGATAGAGTCTCCTCCTCCCTATAAATAAATCATAACTCAATAGAAACAACAAAAATATCAGAGACTAAAAAGACACATTTAGTTTGTGATTTCATGTCAAGGTTAAAACTTTATTTCGTGAATAAAAAAATGAATTTAGGATTTAAAACTGCATTCATGAGAGATGGTTTTGTAGAAAGATAAAAAACTGCCAAAAAAGTTAGACAATTAATGGTTAAGGTTGATGGTTTGTTTAAAACTACAACTACTAAAGTCAAAACCACATGTGCAATGTCATCTTTTATAGAGAAATATTGCTTTTTACCTAGGACACAAGATTTTTAAAAATTTGATCCTAAATTTGCCTTGAATTTGATCTACAAGCTTGATTAACACACTTTAAACATACTGGGTTAGTTTAAAAAGAGGGCTCCCACTGTGGTTTCCAAATGTAAAATAAATAAATTTGAGCTATAGAATTTTAATTTTATAATTTAACTCAAAATACTCAAATCCATAATATATCATTATAGTTAACAACTATTAGATCAAAATGTCATAAAATGAACATCTAAAGAAAAATTCTTATCTAAAGCTAAGTGTTCCCAATCAAGATCAAACAACAAAAAGACTAAATGATTATTTTTAGAGATAGTTCACTAAAGACTCAAATTTTTAGCATGATGTTGGCCTGAAGACTTGATCGAAAGACTATTTTAATGGAAGATTTTAGCATAAATTGGATATGGACTCTCTAGTTAACTTCTAGTTAGTTTGACAATGGAGGGATGGCCGATTAAATAGGTCATAAAGGGAAGATCAATGGCCAATATTCAAAGCTGGAATAAAGAAGATCAATGGTGGAGGATTATTAAAGGAATTAATTTTTTTTGGAAGCTTCTAGAATAGAGGCTTCTATAGAGAAAGGGCTAAGATAGAGAGGATTCTAGAATTGAAGAATTCTAGAATCCATTTAAGACCTAAGCAAGATTAATAGGTGATTCAGGACTAGAGATGTAGGAGAATCTAGGAGTAGGTTAGGGTAGTGGGATTGAAATTTAAAATTTCAATATAATAGACAAGTGGGATTAATTAGTGGATAAGACATGATTAAAATAATTAATATATTTATGGGGATAATATAAGGTTAGTAGATGAATAATAATGAAGGGGGATGTTATATAAATGACTAGAAGGGGTGATATTATGGTGGAATTATGAGAGATAAATGAGATAAGTGTTATTTGTGTTAAGTAATAGTAATATTAATGATGATAAATGAAGCAAATAAATTTAGATGCATACTTTTTCATCATTCATCTATGCAATAGTTTTTCTTTGAAAGACCATTACTCTTTATACTTCATCCACTCACAACTCCCTTTTAAAGAAGGGCAAAATGTATACATTTAATTTTTTTCACTTCATTTATCATCACTAATATTACTATTAATCGATAATAATTATACTTATCTCATTTATCTCTCCTAATATCACACCTTCTCATCATTTATCTAATATCCTCCTTCATTAGTTTTTAATCCACTAACCTTATATTATCCTCACAAATCTAGTAACTCTGCTAATCATGTCTTATCCACTAAGTAATCCCACTTATCTATTATATTAGAATTTTAAATTATAATCCCACCTAGCTTAGCTTACTCCTAGGCTCTCCTACATTCCTAGTCCCTAATCACATATCCTAATATCTTATTAATCCTTATTATCTGCTAAATAGATTTTATAATTCTCTAATTCTAGAATCCTCTTTATCTTATCCCTTCTTCTCTAGAAGCCTATATTCTAGAGGCTTCCAAATAATTTTTTATTCCTTGGATAATTCTCCACCATTGATCCTCTTCATCCTAAATTTGAATATTGGCCATTGATCTTCCCTCTATGGTCTATTTAATCAACCATCCTTACATTTTCAAACTCACTAGATAATCTATGTCCAATCTATGCTAAAATATTCCATTAACATAGTCTTTTGATCAAGTCTTCAAGCCAACATCATGTAAAAATTTGATTCTTTGGTGAGAAATCTCCATCCATAATAATTTAGTTTTTTTAATATTTAAATCTTGATTGAGAACAATAGCTTTAGGTTAAAATGTTACTTTAGATGTTCATTTTATAGTATTTTGATCTAATGGTTTTCAATTATAATGGTAGATTATAGATTTAGGCATTTTGGGTTAAATTAAAAAATCAAAATTACATAGCTCAAATTTATTATCCTACAATTTCATATGCCCAATTTTAAAGATAAAAAAAGGAACCATTGAACCTATTAATGAGCATGTTTTGAAGTACAAGAAAATGTTGGCTAAAATGACTAATCATATGGTAGATAAAGAGCTTCAATATATTTTCAAGCAAAGTTTGTTTATTTATTTACATAATTTCATTGTATTCAAAAGATTCAAATATTTTGATGGCTAATGTCATATTGTACATGATCATGAAATGAAACTTATCACATTGAACAAAATTAAGTATGTATCAAACACATCGACTACATCTACATCCAAAACCAAGTTTAATATTAAATAAGTTATAAATCCAAACCCCCTAAACCTAAATAATAAACAACTACCACAGTTAATGTCGTGTCATAAAAATCATGCTTACCTAAGTCTCTCGCTTCATTAATCTCGTGGCTTGTAGAATGTCATCTTATATTTCTCCCTCATCCTATAGTGGTTGATATGAGTAGATATCTACTCAAAAAGTATGATCTAAATGCTTATTATGACTATCAGTAAGGCCCTAGGCATTATACAAATAGATATTTTAACTTGAAACATAATATCCAATACCTTATCGATAACTAAAATATTACATTTGATGATCCTTTAAAAGAATCAGGGTCACAATCTAGTAATCACTAGAAATAGAAAATATTTAACAATCTTTTACAAGATCATTTAAAGAAAGATCTAGAAGTGAAAATGACATATAACACACATCCTCTACCATCACATTATGAACACCCATTGGATGGATTATTAGAATCTATACGTGGCATACCACTTATAATGTTTAAAGTCTCATTACTTTTGATGATAGTGAGATTAGGTATGATGAGTCTCATATTCATTCCTTATTAATTTAAGCATACCTTGAACACCAACCTATACATAGTGTTATGATTGATAGTTATACAAATAAGAACCTTTGTACCATGACATTACTTATACATTAGGCCTATATAAATCATGATTTACATCCCTTTAACTAGATCAGTTAGAGAATTTGATATGACCTCACAATAGATTCTTAGTGAGATTCACTTCCCTTTACAAGTAGGTCCTACACATGTGATTATTACCTTTTTAGTTATATTGTCCATGTGTATTTGATATGTTATTGAGATGACTTTGGATACGTACACTTTAAATAATACCTTCTAGTGTGCATGGATGTGTTAAATACATTCATGTCAATCAGGTAATTGCATTTTATAAAATTTTATATGAACATCCTTTCAAGAAAGAGAAATTGATACCTAGATAGTTAATTGTAAAACACTTAAGGTAAATCTTCCATAAAAAGGCAAGCAATAAGAAATCCCTTTTACTAGGCAACTAATACTTGAAGAATCCATTGCATCAGAGATCCACAATTGTTTCCATGGAATCCTTATCTACTACACACCATATTCAGATATTTATAATACCTGCACATTTTCTTATTACTACTAATCCAAATAAAGCATAGAGCACTCAATGGTAAGTTTCACAAACTTTTAGTCCTATTATTTCTTCATAGTGACAAAGTCCTATTATACATACTCAAAACATCTTAGATACTATAGTGATAGATATTACACTTATACATACTCCTTGATAACATCACTAGTTTATTACACCAGGTTCACAGTGGGGATAAATCTATGACCATACTTTTAATGCAATCATAGGATAGTCTTTTCCTTTCACATATATCAAAATACATAAAAAAATACAAAAAAATTCAAAAATTTAAAAATATTTTCAGCATTTACATTTTCTATTAGCTCATTGGTATATATGTTGTTGCTTCCATGTTGGTAGATGGCATATTAATATTTATTATATTTTCCTTTCACATATATAAAAATACGTAAAACATACATACAAAAATACAAAAAATTTCAAAAATTTAACAATATTTTCAGCATCTACATGTTCTATTAGCTCCTTGGTATATATGTTGTTAGTTCCATGTTGGTAGATGACATATTAATATTTCTTATATACACATGTTTCATGTATTTTTTGGGTGTTATATATATATATATATATACTTTTGGATGTTGGAAATTATAGAATGGGTTAGTGATGATGCAAAAGTATTTGTAGAACATATACAATAGTTATAAAAAGAAGTAAGAAGAAAGTTACAAGAAAGATATTAAGTGATAGTTTACTTGAGGAAAGATATATTTTTGAAAGAAACAACAAGTTGAAGTACAAAAAAAATAGACCATGTAGAATTGTGATGAAAATCAATGACAATGCTTATGAGGTAAGTTTACCACAAAATTTCAATCTCTCCAATTTTTAAGGCATTAGGTTTATATGATTTCCATGGGGAAGATGGTGAAAGTGAATAAGATGAAGATGTAGATTGTAATGATAGGTAAACAAATAAATAGATAAAAGTTGTAAATAGGATCTTAAAACATTTATTAAGATATATAGTTGGCTAGAAGATAAAGTAATGGGACTTAGATTTATCACAAGTTGAGTTTATGTATAATAGTTCGGTAAATAGATCAACATGAAAATCAATATTTTAGTTATTTTATGCAAAAAATCCTATGGGTGTTTTAGATTTGGTATAATTACCAATTACAGAATGAGTTAGTGATGATGCATAAGCATTTGTAGAACATATACAATTATTACAAGAAGAAGAATAAAGTTTTAGGAAAGTAATGTGAAGTGTAAAGAAACAAAAATATTAGAAGCTTAAAAATATTGAAGAAAGAGATTGAGTGATGGTTTACTTGAGGAAAAAGAGATTTTCAAAAAGAACATACAACAAGTTGAAGTATAAGAAATTTAGATCATACAAAAATTGTGAAGAAAATCAATGACAATGCTTTTAATATAAGTTTATCATAGAATTTTGAAATATCTATAATATTTAATGTTTTAAATTTATATGATTTCTATGGGGATGATGGTGAAGGTGAAAAAGAAGAAGTAGATTAGTAGTAACAGGCACCTAAGAACTTCTCCATGTTATTCATCCAATCTATCAACTCCTCTGGTTTTAAATTTCCTCCATAATATGGAATATCAACCTTGATTAATTCATTCCTTCCCTCTATATCTCTAACCATCCTATCTTCCAATGATGGTGGTTGTTTTCGTTGTTCCTTTTCTTATGAATTTTTTAAATTATTTTTGTCATCTTTTGCATTATCTTCTACTCTCTTTTGTCTTTGATTAAAAACTATTTCAGTTAATTGTTCTACTTGCCTCTAAAACTCTTATATAGTCCTGATCATCTGAGTAATTCCTCTTTGTCCTCTCACCATCTATTACACCTCCAAGATTGATCTTGTTCTAAATAGTGAACCTGAATACTATCAAGGTAAAGAAATAAATAAACACAATACTTCTAAAAAATACCTTTTATTGATCATATTGAATGAATAAAATAACCACATACATATGCATAAATAATCATCAACTTAGAACTACAGTTGACATGCAAAATTTGAAACTCTAAAAAATAAAAAAAAATTGACCTGCTATTTTTAGCAGTAATTATTTTTAGTAAGTTTTGCATGCAAGTGCGTGAAACCCTAAAAATATTTTAAACACTAAAATTATCCTATCATAAAAAATTTAATTAAAGTTCACATCTCATTACAAAAATATATAATTTATAAAAATAGAAATATTCTAAAAAATAATAAAATGTATTTTTAGACCCTCAAATGGTCATGTATGGCCTCCAAACAATATCCAAAACATCCATAACTGAAAAGGGTGGATTATGGGTTTACCAAAATTTTAAGATAGTCATTTTGGAATGAAAGAGAGCTCAAACAAAGCTACAAATCAAAAGCTATGGCCTCAAAAAGTTTGGCCTCATTTTTTGCATCAACTTTCCCTTTAATCACATTACTAGGATGTTGGGGTAATCCACCTCTATGATCATGATACATCTATGTTATATCATTCTATGGTCACTTTACATTATTATGTTTGAGCTCACATATGTACTTACACATGTATTTATCCATGCTTATATCTTTCATAGTATGTTTGATATTCTATGTACTTAATCATTTTTTGCTATCATGTATCTAGGGACTAGTATGACATGTTTATGTTGGTTAATTATACTTTTATTTATGTACTTATTTAAGTGTCTTGCCTTGTTATTGTTCTAATTGTTTGAAAATTTGAATATGATCCATTGTTTGCATCCCCCATGTCTTTATTTACCTCTTTAATATTTGAATGTCAATGCTTGTTTTGTGTTGACATTTGAATATGTCATTCTTGATTTTGTGAACATTTAGCGAAGTCATGTCCTTTTGATTATGAGACATTTAAATATGCCTTTTGTTGGTAGTCTCCTTGGAATTTTGTCTCTTGATTTTTTTTGAGTGTGTTTCGTATGTGTAATTGATTTCTTATTGAGCTTGCATTATTGTTATCTAAACATTTTCATGATCTATATCATGCATCTTAGGACTTGGTGTGATCACATTCTTTGTATTTCAATAATATATCTACCTAGACATGTTATTTCCATATGTTACATGGTACATTCATAATTTATATGGTTATCTTATATCTTTGAGGTAAGGTAACCACCAATTTCTACTTTTCCTCATTTTAAATGGGCCATATTGGTGGGGGCATGCCATAGAGGCATGACTTCCACATTTGCTTCACATATTCAAATTACAATGGAGGCATGTTCTAAAAACATGTTCTCCACATTTTTCATAGTTTTAGATTTAATGTGGGCATGTTTTGGAAACAGGTTCTCCATATTTATTCAATATACACAATATTTAGATTATAGTGGAGGCATGTTTTGGAAACATGTTCTTCACATTTATTCAATATAAAATATATTTAGATATAATGGATGCATGTTTTAAAAACATGTTCTCCACATTTATATAGTTTTAAATTGTTCAAAATTCATAATTATATTATTTAGATATATATTTGTGGTATAATTCTATACATTGGCACCATTGTTATATCCTGTTTCAACATGAGACATGTAAGGTGAATATGCCATTAAATATGCACATAATATTACATAATCAAATTAGTTTTAGATTTTAAATATTTTTAGAGACTGTCATCACCTATCAAGTTGGACTTTTATAGATTGTATTCAACTAATCTATTGCAGTAGTTGGTTTACTTTTGGTATAGTTGATGTGATTAAATCTCTCAATATGTCTAAGTTTATATGTTATAATTGATTATATCATCCATCCTCACCATATTTATAGTGTGAGTTGATTTGGTTCACTCACACTCGCCAGGTTATAAGTATAATTATGTTTCATGATTGAGCTAATCTCAATTATTGGATGACAACTAATCTTTTATCCAAGTTTGGGGACATGTGTCCTCTAACCTCTCTCCATCTCTTTAGATATATGCAATTTTCAAATTTTATATTTTTTTAAATCTTGATTTTAGTGATTCATAATGATACATATTTCAAATTAAATTACTAAAAGGCAAGATGATTACATTGATATACAAGTGTACTCCTAAACCTTGCTCTCTTTCAATTTTAATTATTTTAATGCCTTCAATTTTAGATTATATGCATTGATTATATAATTTTACATGCTCTTAGTTACATATCAATCATTGGCAAAACACTTAAGTTGGATTTAAAAAATACAAGGTGTATTATATACATCTAAGTACATATTTATTTTCTTTTAAACTAGTAATTTCATTATTAGATTAAAGGGGGAGGGATGTAGACACTATTTATGAATTATACTATTATGTATCACTTGTCTTTTAACACAATGGATTCCTTAGATAAATGTTGTGGATCAATTTTGTTCACTTATAAAATACATATCATGGATGTACTTTTAGCTTTTAGACCTTTTTCATTGTCGTGAGGCTTGTATCCACTATCTCATTGTGTCTAATTACTTATCTCTTAGTCTAACCAATGTTATTTTGATGACCTAAGCTTTGTATCTTTCCCATAATGTTATAAACATGTTTATATTCCATCTCTATAAGTTGTGGACCTACACTTATTTTCTAGCTATATGGACACTATGTATCAATCAGATGCTTATATCTATGCAAATATCCTCTTCTAACACAAGTATCAATTTCCCTAAAGTCATCAAATTTACAAATTAAATTGATTTAATGTGAGATATCCTTCAAAGGGATTGGTATAAATACAAGATCAATTCTCATTCATTTATCACCTAGAAACTTCTTATTTAATCATAAGATAACTTACCAAAATCATTATATCAAACACTCAAGTGAGAAAAGCTTCCCTATTTTCTTATATTTTCATATCAGTCATAGTGATAAAATATCTATAGGTATGAAGTACTGAAGAAACCACCCAATAGCTATATTTTTTAAGTTACAAGCTAGGTCTTTATTTTACCTACTTATCACACATTATATGATTCACACACACACAAACCAACACATAAGGGGGAACTACGTAAGTCTGAGTCCCTCTTCAAAGTATTATCTATATAAGGAACAAAACAATCCAAGAGCTATATTTGCCAATTTACAAGCTAGGTCATTGTTTTACTTAATCATCACACTTTGCATGATTCACACACACATAAGCCAACACATAGGGGATAATTTCATAAGTCTAAGATCCTCATCAGAGCATTATCTATGTAAGTAGTGTTCATTGACAATAGAGTCTTTGGGGTAGCTTAACAATGTATGCCCACTAATGCATTTTTTTCACAGTCAATATGAAGATGGAAAACTAGGTTTTTGATATTTGATAAGGAGTGATAGTTTATGACCTATATATGAATGTTCTAGAGTAAATGCTATATAGAACCTAAAAGCATCTAGGTGGTCACATCTAGTTTTAGTATGTATTTCATATTAGACATCTATGCCTGAGTCTAATAGTAGCATTAACACAACCATCTCAAGTCAATGCAAGTGTCTATAACTACACAAGTATAATTTATAGAATTAGATGACTATTTTAAAATCTAGATGTAATCTACTTTCTATCTGCTATGGATCCATATCGATAATAACATCATAACCAAAGAAGTATCTTATACTTATTATCATTGCAATATTTAACATAGTTGTACTTTCTATTCTTAACATATTAAAATAATAAATTATATATATGTTTTATCTAAGTTTTGAAAATAATTGACCTGCTCTAGTATAGTCTACCATCCTTATGCTCTAAGCTATCTCTACTCCTTTAACCCTAGATTCCCTTTAATCTAGATTTTAGGGTTAAACATGACCAAAAGAGGTGAAGGGGCCTTTAAAATAATTAGGTTTGGAATAGGTTTGTACAAACTTACAAATATGTTTAATGTGTCTATTAGCCAACTACGATAAATTATATAAAAGAACAACCAAACTCTCATAATGTTTTAATTAGACATATAATGAAAATTTTAGAAACTATGGTGAGAAAATTGTACCTATCGATTAGGGCATATGGGATAATGTCTATAGTAATATTAAATATAGATCCATAAAACCTATATAATAAATCCATTGTGTTAGAAGACAAGTTATATGAGATAATGAGCTTATGTGGATGAATTTACTCTAACCATCAAGTAATGAGATATGTTGATTATGTTCTAATTGTTTATTTTTATGTGATGGATGGGTAACATTATCATTGTCCGTGCATTCTCTTTGGAAGGCTACAATTCGTATAGTCAAATAGATATTTAGAAAAATCAATTTCATTACTGATACAATAAACACACATATGGCAGCAACATAAAAAGGAAGAAATTGAATTAAATGAAATGAAAATATTTTTGTCATTACTCTTTAGAAGGCTCAACTCAAGGGAGAACTTTATCTAGATTTAAAGTGTTTTTGCTATCAAAACTATTAATAAACAACTTGGATATCATATTTTTATCCCTCTCCCTAAGTGAATGTTTATATTTGAGAGCATATGTTTTATGTAAAACATAAATGGTGTTCTTATAACCAAGAGATGATTAGCGTTTATTTTTTTCATTTAAGGATGTTGTTGGTATTTATACTTTAGTTTGACCTTAATGCCTATTTTTCTTTCCATATGCCTCACCTTCAACAAATTTGAATGTTTTTTGATAAATTTACCTAGGATGCTCATTTCATCCACTTAATCTATGGTCTTGACCATTTATTCAAAATTACCCCTATATAAAAATAATCATCATAAAGATAATACATTAAAAAATAATATAGTGCATGGACCTTGATAATAATTGGTTACATGTAGTGTATGTTTAACTCTAAATTTAGATGTGTGATATATCTAGGGTTAAGGGGTATGAGATTATATTTTACATAAGGATAGTGAACTAACCTAATGAGCAGGCTGATTAATAAAAAAATTAGACAAATAATGTTTTGAATTTATACAAACTGAGATTGTTAAAAATAGAAAAATATAACTATTGATAGATATTACAAATAAATAAGGGACACTAATACTTAGTTAGTTTAATGTGCACATGCAAGGATGATATTGAACTTAATGTAAGTGGGACTATAACGTGATCATGAAATGGTCATTATATTTTAGGAATATTCTTTCTGTGGCTTCAAACACTTGTTTTGGATCTAGATAGGTGTCAAACCCTATCACATGTGTTTAAACATGTTGCAAGTGTCTAACCCCACTATAGGTATCCTTTATGGAATGATAACTAGATCTAGATGTGAACAACTAGAGCCTTATTTATTATGTGTCACCATTATTTTGATGTATTCAGATCACACGCATAGGGTATCACTCTTTTCTTAAATTATCAAACCCTAAATTCTTTATCTTTAGAGTGACTATGGGAACAATGGGTTAGTGGATTTATGAATTTGAGCTTCCCCAATGACACCTCTATCAATGGACACTTCTTACATAGACAATAATTTGAAGAAGGCCTCAAGATTATGTATTTCTCGCATGCATGTTGGATTTTGTGTGTATAATGATGAAATACATGATAAACAAATACATGTAGTGACTTAACTTATAACTTGGTAAATATGGCTCATGAAATACTCTTGGAATGATTTAGACTTGTGAAATAGAAATATGTATGAATAGAGTAGGTTTGTAACTTTAATGTTTGATTGAGTGCTTATTGGTATGTTGCCTTATGAGTTCCAGGTGTTTGCTAGGTGCTAAATGAATGAGGGTTGAGATTGTATATATACCAATCCATTTCATAAATATCTCATATTAAAACACTTAATATGACCTTTAGGATATGTTTCATTTATAAATTATATGAATTTTGGTCTTTGGACACTTGTTAATAAAAATGGACACTTGTGTTGATGTAGGTGTTAGTCTAGGACACAAGTATCCAGGATGTTAAAAAACATGTACAAGTTAAGAACTAATAGTGAAGGATAATAATTAGGCTTAGAACTTTTTGCATAGTATAGAAGGCATGGTCACTAGAATAACAATGGTTAAACTAAAAAATAAATAATTTAGGCATAAATAGATAGTGAATGTGAGCCTTTCAGCAGTGGGTGAGTCTATAACTAAAAGATATAACCATGATAAATATTTTCCAAGTGTAAAAGACTAAAGTACTATATAAATCAAATTTTAGTATCTACATTTCCTTTCTTTAATTTACTAATGAAATCACTAGTTTAAAGAAAAAAATACGTACATGGGTGTGTATAACACACCTTTTCTTTACATAATCCCAACTTGAGTGCTTTACTAGTGATTGACCTATAACCAAGAGTATGCTATAATATATAATCATTGTATGAAATTTGAAATTTAAATAATTTAAAATACTTTAAAGTAAGAAGATCAATATTAGGAGTATACATGTGTGTCGATGCAACCATCTTGCCTTTTGAAAATATGATTCGAAAGAATGCCTCATTATCAAGATTTGAAGCTGAAATTAGAAAAATAATAAATTTATAAGTGCATATATATATATATTTGAAGACACATTCCTTTAACCTTTTATTGTAAGGGTGAATTGAAACATGTCTTTTGAGCTTATTTCATATCAATCATGCAACCCATATATGTGCATGATCTAATGAGTGTGAATGAATTAATTTACTCATAATATATATCTAGTGATGGTGGATGATTTTATCAAATCCAAATTATAATTTTGGTTAAGTTATATGATTTTATGAAATCTACTATAAAGTTGGTAGGATTGAAAATCTTAATCAACTCAACCTTCCATAGGTGGAACAAATACTATAGTATATTGATTTAATAACAGTCCATAAAAGTTCATCATGGGTATAATAATATTTCATAAAAATATTTTAAATCTATTAATTGATTTGATTATAAAATTTTAGGTGCATTTTGCATGATATATGCACCTTATATATGTCTCAAATTTGGGTATAATAATGGTACCAATGTATAGAATGCTATGACAAATATATATCTAAATCATATAATAATGAAGTTTAGTGAATTTGAAATCAGGTGCAAGTGTGGAAAAAATGTCTCTATGACATGCCCCCACTGGATCTGGATAAATTTAGAATTTGTACAAATGTAGAAAATATGTTTCTATAACATGCTCACATTGTAATTTATAGATGCTAAGTACTGAATAAGTGTGAAGTTCATGCTCTTTTGACATGCTTCTAATGTAATATGAAATTGTGAAAGTGTGGAATCCATGCCTCTATGACATGTCTTCACTAATATGCCCCTCTTTTGAGGTGAGTGGAAATCGAATCTGATAGTTACCTTACCTCAAAAGGATAAGATAACTATATAAGTTATTTATGGATCATGTATCATATAGGAGTAACATGTCTAGGTAGATATATCATTGAAACAAATAATATGTGATCACATCAAGCCCTAATAAGTATGATATAGTTCATGACAATGTCTAGAGAGTAACATTACAAGCTCAACAAGCAATCAAGCACACACATAAGGGAACTCAAAAGTAATGTAAATAATAAAATGGTCCAAGGAAACCTCATACAAGGAGCATTTTCAATGCCACACAATTGAAGGAATATGACTTAATCAAATGTCCACAAAGTATAGAGTGACATAGTAAAATGTCTATACAACAAATAATGACATTCAAATGTAAAAAAAGGCAAGTAAAGGCACATGGGCTAGAATAAATGGACCATATTCAAATACGCAGACCAAAAAACACAATGCAAGACAATAACAAGAAAAGAACACACTCAAATAAGTGGTAGAATTGTAGACTAGGATAAATATAAGTAACCAACATAAACCTATCGTACTAGTATATAAAAATACATGTTTGAAAGAAATTTTAAGTACATAGCATATCAAGTACATTGTGAAAGATATAAGCAAGGATATAGGAATGTGTAAGTATATATAAAATCAAAAGTGATAATAGAAAGTGATCATAAAATAATTTAACATGGGTGCATCATGATCAAATAAGAAAATTCCCCCAATGTACTTAAGACGTTAGTGGAGGGAAGTCTAAACATTTGTATGTAAAAATATTATATATCTAGGTATGCTTGTATTAATTTCAAACAAAGTGTGAAACATATTTCTATATAAAAAAATAAAGATATGCTATCTTATAACATAAGACAAACAACATATGCACAATAAATAGTACAACTAGGGATATGCTATATTTTTTTGGTATTTTTAATTTTTTGAATATTTTTGTTGTTTTTAAAATATTTATTTTTTTGAATTTTTGGTATATTTGTCATTGTCAATCTTAGGTTGGATCATTTGAATTATTTTTAACATGATTTTATAAGTGAAAATGGTGAATGACATGTTGTTCCTTATGATTTATATGTGAATTAGAAGAATGATTACCATCATGTGGTATATAGATCAATTTGCCTTCATGAGAAAATGAGACACCTTGCTGATTTTGGTGAATTTTTGCTTCCATTCAGTATAACCAAAGGGATCCTATTGTGAATGCATCTTGATATTTTTTTGTCATAACCCAAACTCTTGTTTGAATCACTTTAGGACTACAATAAATTGGTATTATTATGTTGCCCAAGGAGTCTTTCCAACCTTATTTATGTTATAAGTATTTTATATTAAAGCCAAGTTGTTGCAAATGTCTTATATCACAAGTGGTTTTTACTTGTGTAAGATCAACATGGTTATGATAAAAGTAAGAACCACCCATGAATAATGTGATTGTTAAATCCTGTTGGCATGGATGATTTTTTATTTTTTAAAATTGTGGTGTCTGCTTTGGATATGTATCTTGTATTGACCATATTTAGTAATGAATGAAAAGATCCCATATAGATGTGATGAACATCACACATTTTATCATAGTGTTCATTTGGTAATTCATCTTCCTCATTTATATGTGGAATTAAACCATTTGTATTTGAAAGAAGAAATGTTATGTTTATTTGGATAATAGAGTATGAATGAAGCATATCTATGAACATCTGAGTATAAATAGGTAAATGATTCATATTATTTATGTAATTCACCTTCCCTTAATGGGGAGAGAAGAACTCTATTAAAGATGAATTACAATTCCAAATACAAGGTTCTTAATGCTAAGGTTTATGATGTACTTATAAATCTAATATCATAATCTTGAAGGGATTCCTCATAATGTTATTTTAAATTGTCTAAATATTCTAACATAAGCTTAGACACCTTGTGTATATTGCAAGCCAAAAGGAAGACATACTACAATTGTGAAAAAGTAGTTAAGGAACCCTTTGGCAAGATATATAACTAATTGTGAGCCATCAATAATACTCATATGAAAGGATTTTAGCAATAGTTTGTCATCTTTAACCCATTCACCAAAATAATGCACATATTTAATCATGTGATCAAATAAATCTTTGAATATACAAAAGAGGTAAATGTGGTTGTTTAAAAACTTGTAGATAATGATATTCAAATATACAGTATGCAATAAGTTGATTGTATAATAAGGTAATATTAGCATTAGCATTATGGTGAGCCATTTGCATTTGAAGTATATATACTTGTATTTAGAGTTATCAAATAAAACTCATCATAGACATGATATCATCACTAGGAATGGTGGTGTTTGGTAAATGTTTTACCATTGGTTCTAATCCAATCCCTCTTTTAAATTTATGCATATTAGTATTATCATAGTCATAAATAACAAGTACAAGTTTAGAATCACTAAATTTGGTATTGGATCTTTGAATTTTGAAACTTTTGGCCTATCATTTGATAATTCATCCACCTTTGGTAATGATATACAAAATTGGAAATTTAAGTGTCTTTGGTAAAGGTAATTATTTTGGTATTTGAGAAACTTTTTGCACGAATGAACCTTTTAGAAGATAAAAATCCTTTTTTAATAAACCTTGGTTGATATTGGTAAAAGTGTATTGTTTGGAATGTTAAGATCTTTTTCTATTTTAGGTCTGTAATGCACTTTTATTTGTGGTACTTTAATGCTATTTGGTAATGAGTCCATGATTTATTTATTTACCTTTCAAAAAATTTCAATATCAAATAATGGAAAAAGAGCGTCATCATCCTCAATGAGGAGGATATTGTTTGTAAATGTTAGAATTATAGGGGTTTGAATCAATGTGCTTGAAATAAAATCCCCTTTATGACTAGTTTGTAAATCAACCATGATATCCTTATACATTTGACTAAAGTTAGCATGATCAAATGAAGGAATTTTTTTCTCTTATGTGTCAAACTATTGATATAAGTTAAATGAAAATCTTGTATAGATTCCTTAAGATCATTTAACTCATCTCTTAGAATGGTGGTGACATGGACCTAATGTTTTAGTATTTTTTGGTTTATTTTATTTAGTAAAATAAACATATTAAAAATAGAAATGATACAGGGTTTAAAGAGGAATACCTATGATGGGGGATGTGTATCAGTGATCCAATGAGGTGGGAGATCTTTTTTGGATAGGAAGGACTAACTGCATATAAAATAAAACTTAGACAAGATTGGATTAATAAGATAGGTGAGTGGACTACTTGATAGAAGATCAGTTTTAGGAAGTGGTACATTTAGAGGGATGTCAGTCTACTATTTTATGCAATCAAGTGGATAATATAATGAGATAAATTAAAATAAAGCATGTGATAAGATACGAAATTAAAATGAAAAAAATCAATTTACTACATAGATATTATCAAAGCGTTTATTCCAATATGTTATAGCTAGGTCTTCTTGTTCTTAAATTACTTTTAGTTGCTCAGTGATGGCTTCTAGAGTTGGGGCAAAGATGATCATGGAAATTCCTAACTCAAAAGAGATGTCACTTTGATCGGTGAATAATGGGTGAGAAATTATGGGTAAGTTATGAATTAAAACCACATCATGTATAACACCATGCAAGGTCATCTACAGACAACAATGCATGATTTCAAGACTTGGAAGCAATAAATTAGAAATACTTAAGACTACTAAACTAGTCTTGAGTTGTAGACATAAATAAAAACATAGGAATTGATTTATATTATCTCAAAATTGATATCGATTATGTAATCAATGTCAATCTAGAAGAAATAAATGTCGATCCTTATAGTGGGTATTGGAAAACTCAAGATGGGACCTAAGGGAGGACTTTAATAATTTCTAAAAGGCTTAGGGACTAGTTATTGATTTATCTAAATAGACTTATAGTAGTAAACAAAATATAAAAGGACAATACAATAATCAAAATTCATTCAAACAGACAACATACTTACCTCTAAAAATGCTTCCTCTATTTTAGAAAATATCTCATTGATAGAGATGTGTTTAACCTTTGACTAAGTGTGGATGGGATGAAACACATGTGGCATTCTTTTACAGTACTTTAGGGAAATTTCTTCAATTTTCTAGTGTGAAAATTTAGGATCCTTCAAACTAAGGATAAAATGACTATAAATTGATGTTGACTTAATAGGATCGATGACAATCATGGGGATCGATATCGATCCAGTCCAAGTTTAACCTGTTGGTTTCAAAAACTCTAAATCATGAGATTAAACTTAGTCTAGGGTTGGTTTAACTAGGCTTGGTTATGGATTAGTTGTTATGGAGTTAAAATAACTTACCTCTAAATAAACTTAGAGATATTTTAATAGATTTTAGGGATAGTTAACTAGTTACCTAGGTAAAATGGTAATCAATTAGATTAATTATGCAATGTAAGATGGTAAGTGATAAAACTACATTAACTAGCATAAAAGGATGGGAAAAGGGTAAGACATATTTATTCATAATAAAATGGTTTAAACTTATAGTTCTACATTTTCCCTTTTTTGTTGAGCGATTTGTGATAACCTACCACAAGACAAAAACTATGATTTGTCTAATGCCCCAAGTTTAATGTGAGGAGGTATCCCCCTCAAACTGAGAGCTGATGAGGCAAATATGGGTTTGAAAATTAGGTGGTAATAGATAGGGTAGATAGGAAATGAGTGTTGAAAACATAATGATAAACATGAAGTATAATGCTACACTAACAAGATATAGGATATCCAAACAGGAATGCCCTAAGGCAAATAAGAAATAGATTATCATCACTATGAGCATTCAAGATATATCAGAGCTAGTTAAGAGGGCAAAGGCTAGGGTGGGATGACCAAAGTATCTAGTGTGCTTGGTACATGTGTGCTACCTAGGGACACTTGTGCTCAAGATGAGGTACATTTTTAAGATCCACAGGGGATAGACACTAAAATAAATGTAGACCTCTCAAAGGCTTTGGGACCATTAGGGGGTCTATGTCCACAAGCCAATAATGCTAGATAATAAAGGATAAGATAGTTGTAACAATGGGTTACTTGAGTAGCCTTAGAATAGGGTTAGAAGGATGCACAAAGTTTACAAGTAGTGCAAGGAAGCCAAAATAGACTAAATCAACATTGATCTAATAGATCGACATTGATTAGGAGAGAATCAATACTGATCATAAAAGAATTGATGTCAATTATAAAGGGCTATAAATAGGACATTAAATGGCTTTGACACTCATTTTGAAATTGGGAATGTGTGAGTCAGAGCCAAAAAATTGACACCTATTTAGACATTTGAGTAAGATATACACGATAGAGGCTAGCGGGAGTGGTCGATGATGATGATCACATAATGAGGTAGGGGTAAAACATTTTTGGTGTTTTTTGTGATTTTTTTGAATTGTCTACTTTTTTAGCTAGTTTAGTTAGGTTTTTACATTTCTTAGGGTTTAACAAGGGTCATCATTGATCTACTATAGATCGATATCTAATCCCTAGTGATCAACTACTTATTAATGATATATCGATACCAATTGGCTGATTAGGGACCAATTGATGTTGTTCCCTTAAGGGTCGATACTAATTCTTAGGGGTAAATAAAACTTAAGGGATAAGATTAGTGTCTAGGAAACTAAATAAACCTAGGGGATTATGGGATTGTAGGCACATGTACTATTGACCATGTGAGATTGAGTACCACCATTACTGGAGTGGCTATGAAGAGTGATGGGAGATGTAGATTGGGAACATCTCGAGGTGGTAGGATTAGGAGGACTATTCCACTATCATTGAGTACACTAAGACTAGAGCCTACTTGTGGTATTGCTAGAATGATGGGATCTAGATTCATGGACCTTTTGTCTACCAATAAGAGAGATGATTGTGAAATTAAAGGACATATATAGGATATTATGATTGCTACTATAAGGAGTAAAGATCACCATAATGGATGAGAGAGGATGGGAAATAACATTAACATGGTTGTATGGGGAAGATGCTATAGATATTAGATTTATATTAAGAGGCTTTAACCTCAAGATTTTATATGATCAGGACTGAGATAGGATATATGTTATTACTATGATTATGTTGGCCATCTCCTACTATGCATTACTTGAATTTAGGGGAGGGAGGTTCTCATGTAGCTTGATAGGCATGCTTGTAGGCATGTGGGAGCATTAGATAGTATTTTCATGGCTCTGACATTACTTATATAGATATACAAAGACATGGGTATGGAGGACACATCGACACTATGGGCTAGATGTCACCTATATTTTATAATCTGGGCATATGAGCACATCCAAATAGTGCAACCACTAGGGATATCATGGATAGGATGACATCACTTTTCCTTTAGTGTTGGTGTTTTGCTATGGAGGGATGACTTTGCCCATCCAAATGGAGACATGAGAGTTTAGGATTTAGATATTATAGATAGGTATTGGAGGAGATGGAGGAAGATGAGGTGATATTGAGGCCATATGTCAATTTTACATCATGGCCATATATGGAGATGGATTTGATGGCAAGACAACAAGCGAGGTGATTTTAGGGGCAATACACAAAGCATGTTGAGCTATTTCAATTTGGGTGTGTACAATGATAATTTGGGTTGTGTCAGGATATTCCTATGACACCCCAAGTATACAAAAGGGATGAATCAAAGGGGGAGCTGCTCAAGCCACATGTTATAAATCTAGAGATTTTGGAAGAGGAGGATACAAAGGGAGTAGATGTAGATGATGTTAGAGTGATAGAGGCATATTTATTATGGTGGGTAGACCATAATGGAGGGGGAAAGGAGAGGGTGGTGTGACAAAGGTAGGAGATGGGGGATGTGGATATGATAGATGTAGAGGCCATAGGAGGATATGTGGAAGGGGATGGAGAGATATAAGTGGTGATGATAGAGAGGGATGTGGCCTAGGGACTAGCTATAGGTGAGGTTGATAGAGCTACAAGGGTGCTATGATGAATTACATTAGAGTTATGATGAGGCATGTTAAGCATGAGATAAGTATTGTGATCAGTATAAGAGGCTCTAAATACTAGCAGGGGCTATAGGGGAGTAGTATTAAGGTCCACCATAGGAGGAAGGGGACATGGCAAGAGGATGAGGCCTCTAGGTACTATGAGCATGGATAGGTATAAGGATGTGGTGGTAGAGCTCCAATATTATGAGAATATTTTTACAAAGTGGTTAGCAAAGGTTCCTAGATATGATAACCACATAGGCATGCAAGGTCAAATTCCATGGAGGGAAAAAACTAATACTATTAATGTGAGGAGCGTACCTCATGGGAGAGACATGAGGGATGGGGGAGGAGATGGAGGGTATAACTGAGGAGGCAAAGTATATATACATTTGAGCTAGTTCCAGTTCATTGAGTAGTCATATCTATGGCTACCTATATGGATTGGATTTATACATATTGAATATTATGACATTTTTATGATGTATATTTGATTTTTAGATATATATTCATGAGTATATGTTACACACATTTATTACATGAGTTTGTGTTATGTGATTATGGATTTGGATTATGTTTATATGGCATTTGGGTATATTTATATTATGGATTATATTGTTTATACAATGTTTACATGGATTATGATATTTAAATTATGTGATGTAACTTTTATTTTGATTATAGATTTATATGTATATGTTTTTAATGGTTTTATGATAGGTTATGGATTTTACATTACATGGATGGTTTTTATATGAATTTTTTGCTTTTGATTATAATCATTAGATTATATGGATGGGATTTTATATCATGGTTGATTATGGATTATGTTATAATTTGACATGAATTTAAACGTTTGAAAAAAATAGCTTCTAAATTAATGGACCAAGGATGCATGACTCATGATTAGCTTGGACCTTAACTAATGCTAGGCCTCCTATTACTTTTGCATATACGCTCTTTTATCCAATGTTAATGAAAATAATTAATAATCTCTTGTCAACTTAATTCATAAATATTTTGTTTCAAAAAGGGGATTTTCATATAGGAATGGGGAAAAAACTTATTTCTTCAAGAATATAGATGTTGTTGTTATTTCAAAGTTTTTTGAACCTTAAGCTATTCCATGGATATATGTAGAATGATCAATGTGGGAAGTCTACAAATTTAATGAAAGTTGATCAATATGAGAGATTTCATGGGATATAATTTTGATGTTATAAAATTTTACATGATTTGCTTTTAATAGGAAACTGATCAATGCAGGAAGTTTCCTAAATCATAGGCACATATTAGTCCTTCAAGGGAGTGGTCTATATTTTTAGATATCTAGATCTTAGTAGCTATCTTTCAAGGGATTAGTCTATAATTTTGTTTTTTACTTGATATGATAAAATCTATCCTTTGAGGGACCAGTCTGTTACTTTGATGTTTTCATGATTTTACTTAAGGTAACTTAAAGTGTTTTCATAAGACACATAATAAGGCCATGTGTTATTATTTTTGAACAAGATTTTATGGTGTAGGATTTTTAGAAAATAATGATCTAGAACTTTGATTTGTTTTGAGTGGATCTAATCCATGAGAACATATTATGAATAGAGCTAGGGTGTCTATATTTAAGGATAAAACTAGTATATTGCCAAACATTCAATTGATTTTTGGTCATTTATGGGGTATGTTTAGAGATAGGGGATAAGATTTTAGGGGAACTTATGTTGAATAAAGTTTGTAATAAGATTATTAATAGTAGAAAGGAAGAAGATGCAAAGCATTAAGAGGCTCACATTCTAGTTTTCCATCAAGGGAGGCCAAACAATATACCCCATATCCATATTTATGAGTGATAATATAAGGACCAAGCCAATTCAAAGAAAACTTTCCTCGTTTAATTATTTCCATATTTGTGATATGTGTATATTATTTAAGGACAAGGTCACTAATATTAAATTATTGTTCCTTTAAATGTTGGTTATATGCACATTTTATTCTTTCTTGATATATATGAAGGTGATCAAGGGTTATGGCTCAGTGCTTATCTAAATGTTCTAGTTGTGTTAATTGACATTGATGATAATCCTCTTCAAAAATGATATCCTTAAGAGAGATCTAAAGGGAAGGAATTTGGACTTCTAGAGGAAGAACTGATTTAGTACTGTACACCAAAGAAAAATGGTTAGCCCTTGTAGGTGATTGAATACTATTTAGATAAGGCCACAAAGCAAAAGGCATACATAGATGCCAATGCTTTACAGCTTCCTTGACCATTTTCGTTAACATTTTAACAAGGTTTTTGTTTGATGCTTTAGCTTATCCATTATCTTGTAGATAATAAGGCGATGAGAAGCTCAACTTAATGTCAAAAGAATCACATAAATTTTATACTTTCTTATTTTAAAAAGTTTTTCCATTATCTATAATGATTTTATGCAGGACACCAAAATGATATATGATGTGATGATTAATGAAATCAAAAATCTTATCAACCTTTGTTGAAATAAGGGGAATGGTTTCCACCCATTTAGTGAAATACTCGTTAGTAGTAATGATAAATTTATGTCACGTGGAAGATTTAGGATTAATATGCACTATAAGGTCTAAACCCCATTGGGAGAAAGGCCAAAAGTCCTTGGTTACATGTAACACATGACTAGGGATATGAGATAATTTGGCATGTTGTTGACACTTCACGCATTTCTTGACATACTCATAATAGTCTAGATTCATAGCGGGCCAATAGTATCCTAATAACATAATTTTCTTAGTGGTATTTAAACCACTAAAATGTCCACCACATATTCCATCATGAGTTTTTTTGATCATGAGATTTGCTTTAGAGTTTTAAAGATAGTAGAGGATAATACCATCAAACCCCCACTTATAAATCACACCCCATAGTATTACATACCGAGAATTTCACTATTGAAAATCACACTTAGAAATTTTGGATAAATCTAAAAGAATGATATCTTTAGATAATAATCAAACATTTATGTGTACCATAGATCCAAATGGTTTTACACTATAATATGGATAGAAGGAAGATTAGTTTTGGTATAATAAGTTTGAATGACCTTATGAATAACGACAAATAATTTATATTCCTAAGAGGAGGATGGGATAAAGGAGACCAAGGAAGCCATGGTATTAACATAATTGTTAGTGAATCAAGGAGTGGTTTGGATAACATTATGATTAAGGGTGGCTAAAAACTACTCTACTAACATTTTATATCTCTGAAGGATTCTATTCTTATACTGATATATGCCAATTATTTTATTGACTACTAGTTAGGAGTCCCAAAAATACCAAGTGAATTAACACCTTAAGCCAAAGCTATTTGGAGATCTATAATTAGGGCTTCATATTCTACATTATTATTAGTACAGTAAAACTCAAGCTTACAATATAGGGGTATAAAAATGACTTTAGGTGGTATTAGAATAATCCCTACTTCCCCACCATGCTTACATTTGGATCCATCAAAGAACATCATATGATATTCGAGATCTTTTTGGGATGTAGAGGCTATGTATTCATCAAGGAATTCATAGCTAGATGGTAGATTATCAGTAAGGGGTACCTCAGCTCATTGATCATAAATGATCTTCCCCTTAATCAACTTTTGGTTAAGGAATTTAAGATCAAAATTAGTGATAAGCATAATCCATCTTACCATTTTTTTGATTCTGATAGGGTTTTGAATGCAAGAATCTAAGAGGATCAATATTGGTAATCACATAGGTATTTTGATTAAGCAAATAGTGGTGAAGCTTGGAAGTTATGAATATTAAGGACAAACATATTATTTCAATATGCATGTAATAAGTCTCATACTCAACCAAAGTACAACTTATATAATAAAATATTTGATCTCTATGTTACTCATCTTAATGGGTAAGCATGCCACCTAATGCATGATCTATAGCCAAGACATACAAGTAAAAGGGCTTATCCTCTCTTGTAAAAATGAGAATAGGGGTAGATAAGAGATACTTCTTAAGAGTATAAAATCATACTTGATAGTTTGAATCCCATACAAACCAGGTGTCTTTCTTGATAAGGTGATGGAAGGGTTGACATCAATCAAATTGTGAAATAAAGTGGTAAATAGATTTCAACTTCCATTATAAACTATGAAGTTGCTTGAGTTTGGAAAGAGGAGACATATTGATGAAGGATTTAATCTTGGTAGGATAGACCTCTATTCCTCAAAGATAAAACTCAAAATCTTAACCAATAAAACACCAAAGACACACTTTTTTGGGTTAAGATGAACTTGATATTAGATCAAAAGAGTGATTTTTTTTTGAATAATGGATCAATGATCCTTATGATCCATGGATTTACCAAGGAGACCATTTACATAATCTTCAACTATTTTATGAATTAAATCATGGAAAACATAGGTCATGGTATGTTGGTAAGTTACTCCTACATTATTTTAACCAAAGGCATGACCTCATAACAAAAATTTCCCCATGGTGTAATAAAAGAGGTTTTATGATGATCCTATGGGGTGATAAGGATCTGATTATAACCAAAAAATACATCCATCAGTGATAATATATCATGTCCTATAGTGAGATCCATGATCTGGGCAAGATTTGGAAGGGGAAAAATCATATTTTGGACAAGTAACGTTAAGATTGTGAAAGTCGGTATAAAGGCATAGTCCCCCTATGGGATTTGTGATAGGTGAGGGTAATTGATGGGTTGGATAAAATTAATGGATAATAATAACTGTAATTCTTCCTTGATAAGAAGTGCTATGCAAGGATGCATCTTTCAAAGTTTTTGCTTTATTGGCTTATCTTTGGGAATGGTAACAATGTTATGGATGATGATAGCAGGGTTAATTCTAGGAATATCACTATAAAATCAAGTAAAATATTAGCTATGATTAAAAAATAATGCTGAAAAATCCTAGTATTCTTGAGAATCTAAGGATTGGATCATTTTGATATTTCACAAGTCTTTGAGCATCTGTATGTTAATATTAGTTTGACCTCATTTAAAAGACTAGGAAACTCATATGGTATGATATGTTAAAATGGATTTATCATCCTAACAATCTATTACATGGACCAAGGAATAATCCTCATCTATTAGGTTAAAAAAAATTAAAGGAAGGGATATGGTTTTCTCACTACTTTGATAGGTTAGTATTTTCAAGTGAATGGTGCTAATAAAAAAAAGTTATGTGGGATGGAAATGGTGTCATTGGTTTCCATAGGGGAGTCAAGAGGGGATGAGGGATTTTCATCATCCACATCCATTGGGATATGGGACATCAAAGCGTGATCATCATTGGCTTCAAGAGCTTTCTTGAAACTAAGGCCATGTTTCTTACATGATTTTATAAGGTAATTTATTGTGAACTCGTGAGGTCCTTGTTCATAACATCCTAGACCAAAGCATTTTTGAGCACAAAGTGTGGTTTGCCAATAAAGGAGAAGTTAGATGTGAATGGTTTTGTATGCATTTTAATTTCTCTATATAAAGGGGATTGGTTGATTCCTCCATAGGTTGTGTGTGTTTAGAGGTGATGAGGTCTGAAGGGAAGAATGTTTCCTTGATTAAGTTGGTAAGTACATTATTGGTCAGGGCATCCATATTTTTGAGGGGTTGATAAGGTGCTAAGAGTTAACATATGATATTCCCATACAGAGAGTTGTTGGAATACTGAGTCAAAAGTGTTTACATCAAGAATAAAAGATGAAGGTATGGTAGAGATAGTAGACATTTCCCTTGACTATAGTAAACTCAAGCTATTTAGGGGGACCAAGACATCATTAAGCTGATAAGTTAAGTTGTACATCTTAAATGAATGTGGATCTATTGGAACAACATAGATCTTACCTTCATGTTCAAATCTAAGACATTGATGTAAAGTGGAGGTAACACAATGCATAACACATATCCAAGGATGTCCTAGTAGGATGTTACATTGAAATTCCCCCTATATTACATAAAATAACTTAGGGAGGGTACATATACCTACTTAGATGGGGATGATGACTGTATCTAATATGGGGTTAATAATATCATTAAATGCTCATAGGATGGCTGGAGATTGAGCTACAATAATTTTAGGTAACTAAAGTTTCCTAAAAGTGTGTGAGGAGATAATATTTATACTATCTCTATTATTAATTATAGCTCTTTTATTTTGAGTTTGATTAATGTGGGAAGTGATAAATAACAGTGGGTCCTGCTCATTAGGTTGTAATGGGGATATTTCAGAATCATGAAATGTGATAGACGATGACTTCTACAAAGATGAAATAAAATTTGATAGAAGATGAGGTTCATCTGATTGTATTTGGGTGGCTTGCAAGGCCTCTATCATATCTTTGTGATGTTGTGGATAATTTTGGATAAGTTCGTATAAAGGCATCTTAACATGAAGCTAGTGGATTTGTTTTAGAACTAATATCTATATCAATTACAAGGAATTATTATGTTTTGCTTTCCCTAAAATAGAAACCTTAGGTTTTGGGATAAGTGTTGTAGGATTTTTTATGGTAAAAGTAGGAGATTTTATGATAGTCATCTTGGATTTGTTAGGAATTTGGATTTTATGACCCTCTATCTGGGGTTAAGGGGCTATGTGTATTGCATCTATCTAAAACAATATTGGGTTTATCATATTTATAGAATCATTCGAGTCTAGAGGGGTTGATATTGAGTTTTATCAAAGGTCTTATCTTCCTTTGAATCTCATTTTGACCCTCTTGGTAATATACTAGTTCCTAGAGTGGTCATGACTCTAGTAGTTTGACTATGAGGATAATCATGACCAAATTATTCTAGTAAAAGATCATCCTCTTCTAAAAAATTTTAGACTGTAGCTTTTATGACATTACAAATTTTGGTATCATGTCTCGCTATTTCATGGTAAGTGCATTTCTTCCTTTCCTGATACCATACTTATTTTTGAATATGGGGATTACCTAGTTTTATAGGTGGTAGTGTGATAAGGAAGGTTTGAAGGAGTTGATTGAGAATCTTGGAGTAAGACCCCCATAATGGATCTTGGTTGGGTTTTTTGACCTTTTGATCTATTGGCATAGAGGTTGTATTTATTTTTGTGTCTTGATTCCTTGTATTGATTATTCAAATATTTCCCACAGAGTGTAATTTATGTTTGAAATAAGACCTTACATCAAGATTTTAAGGGTAATAAGGATTTAGGTGATTATGTATTGGAATTATTACTATGGGAATATCCATTTGTACTAGTATATACTTCTTAGAATAGGATTTCATAATGGTGATTTTTGGTTTCACCAAAGGATGAGGTCCCAACATGGATTCTCTAGTTTGAATTGGTAGTAGAACCATTTTCCCTTTTTGAATCTAGTCAGAAGTTGTAGGGATATCCTATTTAGGGAGTTCAATTCTTATTGGTGGATGTTGTAAGGATTTACATCATGACATGCCAAGGTTTTTATTTCCACTTCCTGAAACATTCCTCCTAATTTTTATTTTTATAATATTTGGCTTGGCCTGAGTTATAAGGAATTTGGTTTTAGAGTTGGTCGATGTAATGCAGTAGACATCTCAGGAGGGAGTAAGCTAGAAGGAATGGGTGTGCTATGTGAAGGTGTAGAAGTGACTAAATCAAATACTTGTGTATCTTCTATGATATCCAAATAAGTATCCTCCTTGATAGCTTTTTCATCCTTTGTTTTTGGTTGATTACCTTGAACAAGCTTAGGTAATGTTTCCTCAAGAGGATCCCAAATAATGAGATCTAAAAAACCTGAGTGGATATTAAGAACAGACCTAGCCAATTCAAATGGTTACAAAAAATCTCCTATAAGAAGATATGAGATTCTAGTTATTTTGGAAGGTGATTGGAAGCACTACCAACTTCTTTAGGCAAAATTTGATCATGGATTGCATTTATCACATGGGTTCATGATCCGAGGTGCATCTTGAGTTTACTTTTACAAAATTAGACATAAAAGGATGGTTAGGGAATGGTTGCCTAAAGATATCTATGGAATGATTAGGAGGAACATTAGGATTATCTAACTGTAATTCCCCTTGATCAAAAGGTTTTGAACTAGACCTTTGAATTACTGACACCTATTGACATCATGACCTAGTACATGATGTTAGTTACATAAGTCATTTTATTTGAACCAACTAAGCTTGGGGTGAGATTTATCAAGGGGTATGATCAGAGGAAGTTTGATAATAGAAAATTTTAAGAGATTTTCTAAAATGAAAGCATATGACTCCCCTAAGGGTGTGTATTACTGAAGATGAAACCATGTTAAATTTTTTTGTGGTTGCGTTTGGGAGGTAGAGGTTTTGGATTGGCTCTTTATCTATGGAGGTGCTGATTCTAAGACCACAACATTATCAGTGGCTTTAGTTTTGGTATTATTAGTCCCTTTGGAGAGATCAAATTTGAAGTTCTTACTATGTAAATTTACCTTTCCTTTCTCTAAATCTTAGATTTCTAGTTTACATGCCATAAAAAAGGCTTTGTTAAAAGTCTTAAATGATTGAACTCATAATGTTGGTGAGATATGCTTAATGCACAATCTCACAAATAATTTGATTAATTTTGGTTGAGGAAGGGAAAAATTAATTTGGTTTATAAGACTTCACCATCTATCCATGAAATTGGCAATGGATTCATGATCAAATTGTTTAATGGCATAGAGGTTGGTCATGGTCACTTTCTCTATGATGTTAATGTAAAAGTGTTTTAAAAAGATTTGTGTCAATTTCCCAAAAGAGAATAAGGAGTGTTGAGGGATAGAGCTATACTAGTCTAAGGTTGGTCCAACTAATGACATGGGAAATGTTCTTAGGAGGAGGGTGTCATCATGAGCTATGAGATAACAAGCATGTCTAAATGCTCTAATGTGTTGATGAGGATATTCCTTGTTCTAAAATTTTGGAAGTTCCCATTAAAAGGAGTATGGCCTAATAGGGACAACTAAATTAATGGGTTCATTGAAAATTTTCTCATATGTGAGCATAATTTTCTACCCAAAGGTATAGGCTTATATAGATTTTCCATCCTATTCGTAAGGATGTTCATAAGGTCAAGCTAGGGATTATATTGAGGAATACCCCCTAAGATGTTTTGTTGTAGGTGTTGATAGGTGGGGAATGGAGTATAAAATGGTTGAGACAAGGGATAACCATTAAAAGTGGTTATGATAGGTTGGGATGCTGCCACATAGTGTGGGGATTATAAGGGTATATTTTGTTATGGGGAAGAGTGAAGATAAGTGGATCCAAGGGTTTAAAAGGGAGATATGTATTAAGTAGTCAATGGGATGTATTGCTGAAGAGGTTGACTTAGGAGAACCTATTGTAAAGGTTGGGTTTGAGGATTTGAAGCTATGCTAGTTTGGATGGGTAGGAGAATTATAGGGATTGAAATTACTAAGTTCTAGGGTGAAGTAGTGCGAGGTGGAGTAAGTGTAAGTTGAGGTGTAGTAACATTTTAGTCTTGGATGATGGTCAAAGATGGACTACTAGATACTACTGGGGGTAGATTGTTCAAGGGTTATGATATATTGGTATGGGAACCTATTTGGGGAGGATTGTTGAGAGAAAACCATAGATGAAGTAAGCCCTTCAGGTCCCTCTAGGGGCATGTAGAAAACATTCTGGGAAGATTGGGTGTGAGGGGAAATAAGAACATGTATGGATCAAGTACTAAGGTAATGATTAAGGGTAATTGGATTACTATCCAATATACTAGAAAAGTCTAAATCTCCCTGTGTATATAATTGGGGAATGCCTTCCCCCATAGACTCAAGAGAGGTGGGAGGACTCGAGGTGTTCTCAATAGAAGAGGATGAGGGAGAAGATTCAGTTTGTTTTAGTGACTGTTATCACATCAAAACCATGTAGCACCAAAAATAAATAAATAAATGAAATGGAAAAGCATACAATATTCTTTTGATTATCTCATTTTAATGAAAATAAATACACACACTACTCAATATACTTAAAAGATTTTACTTTTTAAGAAAACTAAATTTAGAATGTGATAAGGAAAATGGTGAATGAGGGTACTAGGAAATGGTAATCTAAAGATGGTTTTGGGTTTTGCTTAAGGATGGGAACCTATATACACATGAAAATATATTAAGGCCTAATTCTATGTTAGAATAAATTATGTGGTTTGGTATTGGGGCCTACCCCCTCACTTCACATACCACAATGATAAGGGTGTCAGGTGCTTGGCCATTATACTTGTCAAAATTTGTATACTTGACTGGTACACTGAGTTAATTTTCCCATTGGTGATGAAATCCAAGTAGGTCTACCTTAGGTAGGAAAATGTTTCAGTGCTTGTTTTAAGATTATGTGGTTTTGGTTGTGTGGGAGAAAGTGTGATTATTATGATATATTGATCTTATTAAATTAATCTATGTGAATTATCTAAGTAAGAAAAGGATGAATGAAATTCTTTTTAAATTTTAAAAAGGAAAGAAAGATTTTTTGGATTTTTTTCTTTTTGAATAAAATCAAACAAACTAGAAAATACAACTAAGGAATGATTTCACAATGGAAATAACAAGAACAATGAGAGCTTAGGGGTTCCATTAGGTGTAACAAAATGTTTTAGTATTTTTTAGTTCATTTTATTTAATAAAATAAACTTACTAAAAATATAAATGATACAAGGTTTAAAGAGGAATCCTTGTGATGGGGGATACACACCATTGACCCAGTGAGGTGGGAGCTTCCTTTTAGCTTGGAAGGACTACCTGCACATTAAAGACAATTAAAATAAGATTGGACAAATAAGATAGATGAATGGACTACTTGATACAAGATTAGTTTGAGAAAGTGGTACACTTCCTTAGAGAGATGTCAGTATATTGTTTTATGTAATCAAGTGGATAATATTATGATATAAATTACAATAAAGCATATAATAAGATATGAAACTAAAATGAAATAAATCACTATATTTCATAGATATTATCAAAGAATTTATTCCAAGACACTATAGCTAAGTCTTTTGGTTCTTGAATTACTTCTAGTTGCTCAGTGTTGGATTCTTGAGTTGGGCAAAGATGATAGCACAAAGTCCTAACTCAAAAGAGATTTCAATTTGATTAGTGAATAATGGGTGAGTAACTATGGGTAAGTCATGAATCAAAACCATGTCATGTATAACACCAAGCAAAGTCATTTACAAACAACAATGCATGATTTCAAGACTTGGAAATAGAAAATTGAAAACATTTAAGACTTTTAAACTAGTCTTAGGTTGTAGACAAAAATAAAAACACTGGGATCAATAATAATCATCTTAGAATCAATATCAATTATGTAATCAATGTCTATCTAGAAGGAATCATCATTGATCATTATAGTAGGTGTTAGAAAACTTAGGATGGGGCTGAAGGGAGGACTTTAATAGATTCTAAAAGGCTTAGGGACTAGTTACTGATTTATCTAAATAGACTTACAATAGTAAATAGAATATAAATGAATAATACAATAATCATAATTCATTCTAATATATAATATACTTACCTCTAAAAATACTTCTTGTGTTGTAGAAAATATCTCATTGATAATGATGTGCTTAACCTTAGACTGAGTATGGATGGGCTAAAATAGGGGTGGCATTCTTCCACAATACTCCAGGAAAATTAATTCAATATTTTAGTGTGAAAATTTAGGATCCTTCAATATGAAGACAAATAGACTATAAATTGATGTTGATCCTAACAAGATCGATGATGATTATGAGGATCAGTATCGATCCGATCTAAGTTTAACCTATTGGTTCCAACAATTCCAAATCACAAGATTAAACTTAGTCTAGGGTTGGTTTAACAAGGCAGGGTTATGGAGAAATTGTTATAGATTTAAAAAAACTTACATATAAATAAACTTAAGAATATTTTACTAGATTTTAGGTATGGTTAACTAGTTACCTAGGTAAAAAGGTAATTAATTAGATTATTTACGCAATGTAAGATGGTAAATGTTAAAACTACATTAACTAGTGTAAAATGATGGGAAATGGGTAAGACACATTTATTCATAATAAAATGGTGTAAATTTATAGTGTATACACGTAATTAGAGGTATGGTAGCTACCACCATTCAAATATTTGAGATGACTTGCTTGTGCACTTAAAAAAAGGCAACAATAATCAATTTTCACTCTTTTCTTGATATAAAGCTAGGTAGTTTCCTAATCATAATAATCCAAATAATCTATATTATCCATAATGATCAAAGCAAATAAAATAAATATTTGGAAAAATAAGTTAAGAAGTATCAAATATAAAATGTTTATGCAATAGTGAAACACATAGATCACATTCACCAAATGATTAATCTTAAATTTATATGTGTGATATATATAGGGTTAAGGGGTATGAAATTAGATTTTACATAAGGATGGTGAACTGACCTAATGATAAAGTCAATTAATAGAAAACTCATACAAATAAGATTCTTAATTTATATAACCAAGATTGTTAATAATAGTAAAGTACAATTATTGATAGATATTACGAATGAATAAGAAACAATCATACTTGGTTTATTGTACACATGATGGTATGATTTGGAACATGATGGAAGTGTATTAGAAGTTAATCCTATAGTGGTCATTATATTTTAATAATATTCTTTCTATGGCCTCATATGCTTACATCGGATTTGGATAGTTACATTGATATAGGTGTCTAGCTCTACTGAAAGTGTCCTTTATAGAATACTAACTAGATCTAGATGTGATCAATTAAAGTATTCTATGTTTTTTTATTTTTCTTTATTTTTATGTTTTCAGATCACATGCACATGATGTCACTCTTTGTCAAATTATCAAACCTTATCTTCTTCACCCTTGGAGTGACTTTGATAAAAATGGGTTAGTGGGATCATGGTGTCAAACTAACCCAAGAACCCCTCTGTCAATGGGCACTACTTACATAACCAATACTCCAAAGAGGGTCTCAGACTTATGTATTTCTCCCCTACATGTTGGCTTGTGTGTGCACAAGGATACAATGTGTGATAAATAAAGACATGCATTGAACTAACTTGTAAATTGACAAATATGGATCATGAAATACTCTTGGAATGTTTCATACCTATAAAATTATTACTTCTATGAATGACATAAATAGGGTTAAATAGGGAAGGTTTGCTCAATTGAATACTTTATTGAGTGCTTTTTAATATGTTACCTTGTGAGTTCTAGGTGAGGAATGAATGGTGGCTGATTTTGTATATATACCAATCCCTTTTAGAAATATCATGCACTAAAGCACTTAGGCTGACCTTTAGGATACATTTTATTTAAAAATTGGATGAATTTTAGGCATTGAACACTTTTGAATAAATGTGGTCACTTGCATGACACAAGTGTTTGTTTTGAAAGCAAGTGTTCAGGAATCTAGAAAATAGGCATAGGTCTAGAATTGGTAGTGAAGGATAATATTCAAGTTTAGAGTTTTTTGCACAATAGAGAAGACCCAGTCATTAGAATAACAATGGTCAAACTAAGAGATAAATAATTTAGGCATAAATAGATAATGAATGTGAGTATTTTAGTAATAGGTAAGTCTACAAATGAAAGGTATAACCATAATAGGTATTTGCTAAGTGTCCAAGATTGAGGTACTACGTAAACCAGATTTTAGTATCTAAAATGTATTATAATGTCAATATTGAGATTATAGGTCACTTGAATGCCATGAAATATTCTATGATTAATTTAGGATATTAGAAACAACATATATTTTTAAGCTAGCCCAAAGACCCCAAATTATCTCATGCATGGGGAGACCTTTGGGATAAATTCCTCAAGACTCATCTTGGGTCCAATGTAATGAAGAATTAATCCAAGCATCATCTGAGCTTCTTGATAAACCAAATTGTCAATTTTTTTAATGGTATCTTATAATAATATACATAGGTTATAGAATGTAGGGTGCTATTTTACATACCCAAAAACATTAGAGTGCTATTTCACATAACCACAAAAATTTAATATGTTAGAAATAACATACTCACAAAAAAAATTAGGTTGTTATTGCACATATCCACAAATATAATTATAATTTTATTTTACATACCCACAAAAATGTTCATATAATAATGTTATGTGGGGAAGTGGCCCCTAGATTTTGGATTTGCCCTGGATGTCCCAAACAATTTTTGGAGTTATGTAATTAGAAGGGATGTACTTGATTTTTTAAATAAAATTATGTTTATTTTACCTTAAAATAGAATCCCCTACCCCAAAAAAAGTTATTTTCAAAAAAACATTGAACCATAATCTATAAACTACTCAAAAAATATTAATTAAAGTTTAACCCCTAAATTTTATTAAATAAAGTTAAAATATATGAATATTAATTTTTATATGATTTTAATATGCATCTCCATACCATCCCCAAAATTTGACAATAATTTATCTATTCCTAAAACCATAGCTCCATATTCCCTATCCTTTAGATATGTAATTACTTGGTCCTCCTTTATGAAGATGAAGGTACAATTGATAAGCCCACCATTAGTCACTCTAAAATACTAATTTAACTATATGTTAAACTATTTAGATAAAATAAGGTGCACTAATAAGTGTAGAAAAATTATTACTCTATCTATAAAAACCATAAAATCTTACCCATATAAATTTATTTATTTAAGTCCCAACAAAATCTAAATGATCCAAACTATAAATATAATAAATATTGATAAACCATACATATTAAATACTTAATTAACAAAGATAATTATCAGTCACCTTATGAAAAAACTAAAATGTAATATGTAAACATGCATGACCATGCGACCCTTCCATATCCTAAAGCACATGCAAATTATATGCAATAAAAACAAGATAGATCTATAACTTATCCTACTCAATAATATTCAAGCTCAGAGAAGGTAATCAACTAAAAAGTTTTCTTGGAAAATAAATTTATATTGGGAACATATCCAATAATATATCCACTAAATATATACTAAGTGATTTATTATCACACAATGGCAAAGGATAAGTTTCCAAGGCATCTAGTCACATGCCATTTTATGATAACCCTAGATAGGTTTTATGATTGTAATAATAATAAGTAAGTTAATCTACTAAATGAACATACAATATAATCTAGTAAATGCATATGCAAGCTAATCTAGTACTCACCAAAACTTGTGGCACAAATGGGGAAGATAATAAAAATATAAAGATAATTCTATTTAATATAACATAGAAATAATCCAAGCAAAGTGAGATGAAATTCAATCCATTAGTTCAACAACATCTACTTGTCAAAATATGTATGGGTAGGAATATACTTACCTTGTTGAAGTGAACATATCATGCCTCAATCTTTTCCTTGGACAACAATGCTTTGCAAGAGGTTGTTGTTGCCTGTAAAGATCACAAGGAAAAATTAGCCCTACATTTTAAGACTTCTCCTATACATCCAAGATCTCCACAAGTTAAATGTTACATCTCCAAGGCAAAAACCTAATCAATAAAATATCATATTGATTATATAAGCAAATTTGAGAGTAATAATGATGCACATTTGAATGGTCATCTCTTTAAAAATTAATATAAAGGGGTATTTATAGCCAAGGATTGAATCTAAACCCTCTTAGAAATTTAGCTAATGAAGTCAGCCCAATCGATTTTCTTAGGCAAAAAATAGAGTCATTAGGTCTCAAACTAAGTTAGTTTGGGTGAATAAAGTTCTGTAACATGCACTAAACCCATAACAAGGTCGACCTAGTCGATATAGTAATAAAATTGGTAAAAAGGGTTTTTTCTTAGGTAAGGGCTATTTTGGATGGTGAATTGCTTAAGGATTTGGCCAAGGGCATGAAAAGTGTTCAAATAGGGAGTATAAATATAAAATAAACATTTTGGGGGGTCCTATTGGATTTTAGACTTAGCCATATTTTAGGTTTTCAAGATTTTAAACTTATCCATATTTCAGGATTTCATAGTTTCAGGGAGCCATCATAGAAGGTGAATGAATAAACACTCTAAATAAGGAGGTTAGACTAATATTAAGAATGGTACAAGGCCATACCAATCTTGTGAAGCACTAACCATATACCAACCCCTTTATCAATACACCTTTTAAGGCATGCACTCATAGAGATTAAAAATTATTAGGTTCCTACAAGAGATAAAGTGTTAGTAAGTATTAAAGATTAAAAATATTGTGTGTATATAAATTGCCCCACTATAAGCTCATCACGTGTCATGAAAGTGTAACATGGAATATTTCTTTGATAAAAAAACATAATAACACACAAAATTGAGTTAACTAAAAATAAAATACTAAAATGAAATGAAAGTAACTGGAAGTACCATAGACATACCTTGACTTACATTTTTGATGAATAACTTCATGTAAATATCCTGTTCTTGATCTTAAAGAGTGTGATACTTACATTTGAGAAACCCTTAGGGATACAAGACTAATAATATAAGTAATTTGTGAATACATAGGATGGTTAAAGGAGCAATGAATAAATCACAAAACTTATTAAATTACTTTTAAAAATTTGCAAGCTAGGATTATTAAGGCTAAGTTAGAATCAAAAATCAAGCATGTAAATGAAAAAATGATGACAATTAAATATAAGATGCACTAAATCACTTTGGGAATCATGTAAAACATTAATGACAAAAATGAATGTAGAACACACTAAATCATGTTGGGAAGCATGTAAAATAAAAATGATAAAAAAGAATGCAGAACATATATACACAATATTTTTAAAATTTATTAATTATTGATGCTCTCTCTTGTTGAAACCCATCTAGTCTCAATCTATCTTAGTGCATATTTTAAAGGATGTATCGAGAAAGGGATGGGTAGATGATTTATTTTTTGAAAGATTTTTGTTCCCTATACCACCACTTAAAATCAACACAAATCCTTCTTATACATTTCCCTAAGCTTTGATGCCTCCCTTACATGTTCATCCAAAAAATTCACTACCTCAAATAGCCTTTACCTAAGCCAAACTTATTTTTACCATCATTCAAACATAGTCAAATAGATTGACCTTGTTTTGGGAATTGAGCACATTATGGGACTGTCATCTCAGCTGACATAGTCTAGGACCTAACTATTTTATTTTCTAAACAACTAGATCGATAGAGTTGATTGTGACAGCTAAAATTTTAGAAGGGTTTAGGGTTAGTTATAACTATATAAAAATATAATTCATCTCATTTACAATAGATAGAATCATTCACTTACGCTAATTTATCTACTTATCTATCATTCTACTTGAGGAGTCATTACTTAGAGTTCCATATTTTCTTTGGATAAAAATCTTGTCTTGTGAAAAGTCTTTTGAATGCATAAGATAAGTCTTGTAGCTTAGAGCCAACCTATCTTTATTGTGCTTATGAACCCCAACAACATATTTCAAATCACCATTGGCCAAGGGAGAAATTGTTGATCGATAGGTTCATTTTTAGGGTAAGTATTCCTAACTCTTACTCCTCTTTTGTTAGTAGATAAATTTTCATGTATAATGGATTATAAATGCATTTATATCTCCATGATTAGGATTACCTCTACATTGACATGAGTAGGGTTCTTATTTGAATGTTTATTATCCTCCATTTGTGCCACAAGCTTTGGTGATCACTAGATTAGATTTATTTTACTTTTTTACAACCAAATGGCTTAGCTAGGGTTATTGTGTGGTATTACTTGATTAGAGGATTTATAACCCTCACTAATGATATTCTATGGTAAGAGGCCCCTTAGTTAGGGATATAAAATACATATTGGTCATGACTCTGATTGTCTAGATTTAATAATAAGTAAAAGCATTAATTTGATTTATCTTCTCTGAGTTAAGATTGATTTATAGATCATATTTACTTTTTCTTGTATACATTCTGATGTACCCAATTTGAAACTAACCCTTACATGTTTCTTTCACCTTTTAATTTATTTTAATTTCTTATTTATTTCATTTTTATATTTATATATTGACTCTATCGACTCAGTCTAACATTCTATGCATAGGGTTTTACAAAATCAATTAGATCAACTCTATTTACCTTTGTGTAGGTCATATTCAATTGCAAACAACTATATCGATCTGAACAACTCAATTTGTTTTTTCACATATAGTTTTTCAAAATTAGTAAACTTTATTAGTAGGTTAAAAATATTTATTTGGATGACACAATATAAAAATGTAATTCAACACTATTAAATCATCAGGTTCATTCTCACCAACTTAGTCATTTTATTTTTTCATTTCAATCTTATTTTTCATAGTTTACAGTTCTATAAAACTATAACCCTATGTATACAAATAATATGTTCACATTTTTATCAAATATTGATGCTTTCTATCGTGTAGGAACCCATTAAGTCTAAATCTCTTTGAGTGCATGCCCTAAGGTGTGCATCGAGAAAGAGATGGGAACACCATTGGTGCTTTGCAAGATTGTTATCCCTTATTACCACTTATTTCCAATCCATCTAGCTCCTGAAAACCATTCCCTAAGCTATTACTCTTTTTTTCACACTCTTACAATCTTTTCCCACTTTTCATCCCTATTTTCCTCATCTTAAATTTCTTGTAACAATTTTTTATACTAGATCAACTAGGTCTACCTTATACAATTTTGGGTAAAATTCATTTAAGGTTTATGTCATCTCTTGGTCAACCTAGCCTGCGACCTAGTGAGTTCTTATCCATAATTATGATAGGTCGACTAGGTTGATTTTATCGGCCAAAACTTTCAAAAGGGATTAAGGTTAAATCCACCTATATATACAAGATCATTTCATCATTATTTACAAAATGATTAATAGTTATTATTTGTTTGTAATTTTTTACAATCTGCTCTTCCATCATTCTACTTGAGGAGTTTTAAATATAAGGTTTTTACTTGGAGAATCTAGTCTTATAAAGAAGTCTTGCATGCTTTGGTCTTTCTTAGTGATCCTTACAAACCCTAATAACCTCTTTTTAAGACCCTTTGGCCAAGGGAGAGATTGAGTCTCAATGGATTCATCTTTTAGGTAAGTATTCTCTAACTTTGCTCCTCTCTTTAGTAGATGATAGTTTCATAAATATTAGCTTTGAATAATATTACTCTTCCCTTTCGATGTATTAAGGTCTTATTCATATATAACTTAATTGAGATTATCCTATGCATATTTGTTTATTTACTAGCTCCATATTGTGCCACAAGCTTTGTTATGCACTAGATTAGATTTATTTGCTTTACTTGTTATTAGTTTACTGAGATATGAAAACATAGGACCTAGCTCGCATTATCACATGATTATGCTTGACTCGAGGCTTTGGAACTCTCCCTAACATTGTGTATTATAGTAAGATATCCTTTAATTACGTCTAATAGATTCCTATATTGGTCATGTTCCTGATTATCTAATGTATCTCCAATCAGAAGTGTATGGTATGATTTATCTTCTTTGAGTTAGGATTGATTTATAGACATGACGCATTTTTTATTACATACATTCTGGTGAACCTGACATGAATCTAAATCTTGTAGGTTTTAACTCATATTTTTCATTATTTTATCATTTTATTTCTCTATATTTATGATACTAGGTCGATAGTGTCGATATCATTCTAACTTCTATGTGCATGTTTTACACACATTTTCATTAATATAACTCTATTCTATTTGTGCAAGTTTTTCATCAGGTACAGGCTATTAGGTCAAATATGTCAATATATTACACTTTCAAACTTCTAGATAGACTACTTTGTTGACCTTGTCAACTATGTACACTTATATACTTCTAGAAAACATGCTAGGTTGACTTTATTGACATAGTATACTTTATAGGTTTTAATAAATAGGGAACTACAAAACTTGGTTGACCCAGGGACCTAGTTGGCAGAATTTTCAAGTATAAATCAGGGTACTTCAACAACAATCTCATTTTTCTCTACATCTTCCAACCCACCAAGGTTCTTTTATATCCTTCTTTGTCATTTCTATTATTTATTATAGTTCTATTTTTCAAAGTTTGTTGTCTTTAAAATTGCCCCCATATAGTAAACTAAGTCCATTCTATTGACCTAGTTGTGTATTCTATCTTCTATCTAGAAAACTAGGTCAACACTATTGACATAGTTCTTTTTTAGACCTTTGATTCAGTAGTATAATAGTGACAATGTTGACTCTATTTTATAATCTCTACATACACTATCATCTAAAATGACATTATATTATATTTTAAAGTTGAAATAAATACTCATGCTAGTAATTAAGTTACACTTTTACTTTTTATTGCTTGTATGCTTAGAATAAATCACATAGTATAATTAGGTGATTTTTCAATATACCATTTAGTTATAATATTTTTCTCTTTTATGCACACACTACCAAATCACATAAACTTAAAAATTCATTTAAATAATTGTCTACCTAAGGCATACCTACTTGGATTTCTTCACCAAGGGGGAAGCTGACTTAGTTTTTTGGTTAAGTATAAACATGTGGTTAATGATATATATATTATAAAATCACCTGATACCCTTATCACTATGGTATGTGAAGTGAGGGGGTGGGACCTAATACCAAGCTAGTACCATTACCAACATACATCTCTTTCAACCTAAACATCTTAAAACCATCCATAGATTGCTTTCTAGTTCCTTACAACCAACTTCTTATTACACTTAAAATCATACTCTAATAATCTAACAACATTAAATATAATAGTTAGAATTTATTTTTTAAGTTGACTACTTGCTCTTAGCTTAATTATATGTTGTATTATAAAAATTTGCATTGGCCAATGTTAGTGCAAGGTTTTATGATATGTGCCTCAATTGGATCATCCTCATTGAACCAATTGATTGTTTGTTTCTCTTCATTCTCTGCTCTCAAAAGTACTTGAATTTTTTTTCTTGTTTCAATACACAATCATTCTACTCAACACAATCTCTTATAGACTATCCATTTTTCTTTGTCTATAATACTAGGTTAACCTTGTCGATATAGTATTATTTTCTACTTCTTAGGATATAACATAGGTTGACCTTATCAAATATGTATCTTTTTCTACCTATTTATTATCCAAGTTACAGAACTAGGTCAACCCTATCAACTTTATATCCTTATTTTCTCAAATTTTAGATCTTATTTTCTATAATAGGTCAACACAATTGAATTTGTATTATTACTACTTTCCTTGTTTGTCTAACTTAGTTCTCTATCTTTATTCCTTAGAATTTTGTTCATTTCTATCAAATCATCATGAGGTACCCTATCAAAATCTTCTTAGATAACCTAAATTCATTTAGATACTATATGGGATGTTCATTTCTCTCTCTCTTTTTCTCTCAAGAGCACCATCACTCTTGGGGCACCTCTTCCCCTCCTTCATTTGTGACTTGTCACATGGTGCAAATCACACCTTAAGATGAAGTTGATGGGTCTGACACTTCCTATACCTATCAATACACTTTTCATCTTTAAAACCTTCAAACTATTGTGGGATCAATTAACTAAAGTTTAATCAATAATCCCACTAATAATTCATCTTATAATAACCCTCACCCTAATACCAATTTAGGGAGTGCTCCTCAAAACACCAACCCACCTATTGATACAACTCAAATTCTTGTGCAAGTCATATAATAAATAAACATAATTCAAACTTATAAAACCTCTCAAATGATGGACTCTAACATCATTTGATTAATATGGCTAATCAACCTCTATCCTTCCTCAAGATAATCCAAATTATATTCCTCCACCTATTTGAGATGCCTTAGGCAATATTATTCCTCAACCCATAATAAATAACAAGATGCTTCAAACTATTCAAAATGATCTTTTAGCTCCCTTCATTATGTCCATTGATATTGGTAACATATCTCTAACTATCAAGTATGATGGAACTAAATACCCTACCTCATTTCTCAAAGACTTTAGAAATCTTTATAAAGAGTGGATCCAAACTAATACCTTCACCTTGACTAAACTCTTAGTCAAAACCTTTACTAGTAACGTATTAGAATGGTACAACTAACTTATGAAACATTTCATTTGGAAATTAGAATATTTGGTCAATCCTTTAATTAAATAGTTTCAACATAATGATCTTCGCAAAAATTGTCTTAGCCACTTCATCAATAGTAAGTAATCTCCCATTGAATCAGTTCATTACTTTATCAAAAGATGGAAATCATTAGCCCATAAAGCCAACCATAACATGACTATTGATAACTTGTTTAAACTCTTTATAACTACCTTGAATCCTCTTCAATATAACATTTAAACTTTTTCTCCCCAAACACTTAATAAAGCTCTTGAGCAGGGTAAACATAAAGACTTTGTTATGAAGCAATTGGAGCCTAATCCTAAACTTCTTAAATGATATTTTCAAACATCTACTAATGTTATCATTGACAATACTACTCAAACCAAACAAAGAATTATCAAAACTGACATTCCTTCATCTTTTCACACCCCTCTCGATGTAGCAAATAAATTTTTTACCCACCCTCTAAACCTTTCATCTATCATAAATATCCTCTTAAGTGGTATGACTCTAATCAATTTTGTTGGTTCCATGCTAACATTGGTCACTCCCATGAATCTTACAGAGGGATTATTAAATTTGTTATTTTTTATATGCTTGTTGATTCATTTAATCATGAAGCCATGATCAACCTTCATCATTAAGAGTACATCGCTACTTCTCAAAAATGACATGTTTTCAAAGATTTTACCTTGAATAACCAAAAATCTTTTTCCAAAAATAATAATCAACAAACTACCAATGATGTTTGTACCATTGATGTTGATTATGACCAATATTATAACAATTATTAATATGTTAACACTATTAAGGTCAATTATCATCACAAGTTAGCTCACAAAGATCTTGTTAATAAGCCTAAAAAGACATATTTAGAAGAACAACTTATCAAAGATACTACCATCACTAATCTCACTTTAGAAGCTCATAAGGAACAACTTCCTCCTTCCAAAACTCTTATAACTTCTTTTACTTCAAAATATTCCTTACATCCTAAACCTTGTGCTGGTTCTTCTTCTAAATATCATTGAAACTTTATTGAAGAACTTAACTCTATGCCTTGCAAGATTCCACTTATGGAGTTGGTTTGCACTTCCCCTTATCATCATGAGTTATTTATGCAACAATTATAATAAATTTAAGATTCATCTCCTATATATGAAGAACTACCTTCTATTGAATCTCAACCTACCAATGTACATACTATTATAACCATTTATCCTTACTCCAAGTCTTCTATTGAATTTATTGAAGAGGACATGATCAATGATAAAATTCATTTTCATGTTGATGATCCACCACTTTTTATTAAAATAGCCATTGATATTACTCTTATCCATAAATTTATAGTTGATGAAGGCTCTGGTCTTAATGTGACATCTTTGTGGCTTATCCAACAACTTGGTTATAACAAGGATCCATCTCAAGAAAACTTGTCTTAGTTGTCATGGTTTTGATAAGACTAATCAAAAGCCAGTTCGCTATATTTGGCTTCCCCTAACCATCAGAGCTAAGACCATTCAAACTAATATTATGGTCCTTGATTTAACCTTATCTTATAATATATTCTTTGGTCACCCATGGACTTATAAAATGAGGGATATTGCTTCTTCTAATAGCCAATGCATTAAATTATTACATAATGAAAAACTATATAAGCATGCGGCTGATCCCAACCCTTGGAGTATTTAACTCCCTAATCCCAAATCTTAGTATTATATTCCTACTATTCCTAAGATCAATAGCATTCCTTTACCTAAATTCATCAACATCAATCCTAATTTACAAATCACTCTTACTGATTCAGATGATGATGAGCCTAATGATTTGCAACATACTTATAATATTAACAAGCTACCTCCCTACATTTTAGAGTGGCTTCCTCCTTTATTACCTTAGGATTGTAATATTCCTCTTATTGATGAGATCACTAATTTTTATCCTCCATGCAATGCTCAGGAACCTTCTTTATCTTAATATGCCTTCCCTTGTAATGAATTTGGAGAGGCCAAATTATTTTAAGATCCTCTCATCATGTCTCCATGCATATTTAGTAATCTTGGTATTTCACCTTATGAAACTCCCCTTGAATCTCAAACATGTAAAATTTCTCCAATATATGATGATAATTACATAATGGCCCAAGCTCAATCTCAAGACTTGGATGTCCAAAATTATCAAAAAATCTTAGATCAAATTCATACTTTTATTTGTGATGTTCATACCATTTCTATAGATCATAAATTAAATCCTGAAGGTTATGTGCCTCTTACCAATTCTCTACTTCTTGATACTCTTTGGGTGGTAGAGAAAATTATACATTAAAAACCTTTGGAAACTCCATCTTATTTAACACCTATATATCCCATCATTACATCTAATCCTTCCCCCATCAATGAAACCAATGACACACCAATCCCTTCTGATCCATCTACTTCTACTCTCTAGATTACACTAGATGCCAAGGCAATCGATGTCTATTTGATACATTCTAAGTATGATTGCCATGGTAATCAAATTCTAGATCTCAAAGTAGATGTTGAGTATTATGGTCCTCTTCCCACCTTGCCTAGTGATGAAGCCATTATTGAAATACTTCATGCCCAAGAACCTCAAATTCCTTGGTAACATCATAAACGTGAGAATTTTAAAACCAAAAATTCATTATTTTAACAACTTCATTGCTAGCATCGATCCTAAAAATAATCCAAATTCTTCTTTACCTAATGCACCATACCATTTCAAAGATGGTAATGTTATGCTAATAAAAAAAACCACTCATATTAAATATGGTACTCCATCTTACCCTTGACCAATTATAAATTATCATGAATTCTCACCTATCGAGTACGATAACTTTAGTCTATTATTTGATAAATATCATGAGATATTCACTTGGTACTATGAGGACATGCCTGGTATTGAACCTAGTATTGTGGTACATAACATCATTAATTATCTTGATGCCAAGCATGTACATCAAAAGTAAAAGAAATTTATACCCAAGGTTTCTACCTTATGTCACAAGGAGGTCATCAATCTACTCGATGCTAAATTTATCAAATCAATGGACTATTTCAAATGGGTTTTTAATATAGTTTTTGTTCAAAAAAAGGTCACTATGGTCATTTTCATCTATATTGATTTACACAATCTTAATCTCACTTGTTCTAAGGATAAATTCCTTTTACATTCGATAAATGCCATTGTTGATTTCATAGTTGGTTAAAAAATGTTATCTCTTATGGATGGCTTCTCAAGCTATAATCAAATTCATATTACCGCCAAATACCAAAATAAGATAACTTTCACCATAGAATGGGGTACCTATTGCTATGTCAAAATGCTCTTCGGCATTAAAAATGTTAGAGCCACTTACCAATGAGAAATGACTCACATATTTCATGATATTATCCAAAAAATTGTTGAAACCTACGTGGATGACCTTATTACTAAATCCAAAAGTCAAAAGACTCATCTTTTTGATCTTGCCATCTTCTTTGACTATCTTCTTAAATACCAAATTAGACTAAATCCTTACAACTATGTCTTTGGTGTCACATCTGAAAAATTATTAGGATTCCTAATCTTTCTCCATGGCATCAATGTTGACCCAATTAAGATTAGTGCTATCATTAATATGCCTATTCCTCATTCCATTCTAAACATTCATACTTAAGCAAACTTGGGGTAATTAGAAAATTCATCCTCAAAATGGCTTACCACATCCACTCTATCCATTCTCTTCTTAAGGAAGTTAATGCCTTATAATGGATGGACCCTTATCAAAAATCTTTTTATAACATGAAAAAATCATTGCTTCACTTGCCTATGCTTCATCCTCCTTCCAACAGTTGACCACTGATATTATTTACTTATTCCAAACCTATATAAGTTAGGGAAATGGTTTCTCAACAAGATAATAATGGAAGAGAGTATGCCATTTAATACATTAGCCATGGACTCATTGATTATGAAAATTTTTATATGAAAGTTAAACATGATTTCCTCATCATCTATTTCATAGTTTAAAAGCTTCAACACTACATGTTATACTAGACCACTTATGTCATCATTCATTCTGGCCCCCTTCATTACTTCTTCTCTAAAGCCTTTCTTTCTAGAGATAAAATTGGCAAATGAATGGTCCTCCTTATGGAATTTGATCTCCACATTGTAACTAAAAAAACTATCAAAAGATAAGTCATAGCTGATCAACTTGTCACAGCTCCTTTGTTAGTTACCAATCACCTTTAAGATAGTATTTTAGATGAGAATATTCTATATATTAAAGGTCTCAATCAAATCATTTATCTCAAAGATTAATTTCATAACTTTATTGTTGATCTTGAAGCCAGTAATCTTGATGAGTCTACTATTCCCCCTGATACTACTAAACCAAAAGTAGTTGTCAAAGAGATTCTTGAAATTAATATCGACTTGAATGAGGATACTTGGACCCTTCACTTTGATGGTTCTAAATTCTTTCAAGTATTTGAGGTAGGTTGCATTCTTACAAGTCCTCTTTGTTAAATTATTTATTTAGCTTTCTACTTAACATATGATGTAACTAATAATATGGCCAAATATGAATCTTTAATCTTAGGCATGAGAGTTGATTTCAATTTAGACGTCCAATAATTTCATGCTTTAGGTGATTCTCATCTTATTTACCATCAAGTTAATGGTGATTATCAATGTAAAAATGATAATCTCATTACTTACCATCAAATTGCAACCACTCTTGCTAAATATTTCATTTCTTTCATTATCAAGCCTATCCCTCAAGATCAAAATTCCATTGTTGATTCCATTTCTTCTTTATCATCTCTCTTTCATCCCCACCAAGTTATTTTTGATCTCACTATTCTTATATAAATAAGATAATATCCATCTTCTACTCAACCACTAGATTTACTTATCTACCACATCGAGGTTATCATCATTTGACAAAGCTTATGGTATAAAGACATCCTTCAGTTCTTGGAACACCATATTTATCCTCCTAACTTAGACTCCCATGAAAAGACTCGTATCCATAAATAGGCTTTTAAGTATGCATTTTGATACAAAATATTTTATTATCATAATGTTGAAGGTACATTCCTCTATTGTGTTATGCAAGATAAGGTCCCTCCTCTTCTTGAATAAGCACATGGGGACATTTGTGGTGGTCACTATAGTGGACATACTATATCTTAAAAATGCCTATGTATGGCCTACTTTTATCCTACTCTTGAAAAAGATGCAATCGAATTTGCTAAAAATTTTACCCTTTGCCAGTTTAATGATGATCTAATTTATTTACTTCCAATTGAGTTTCAAACTATCAAACTCCCTGGCCATTCTCTATGTGGAGATTATATCTCATTGATAAATTACCTTGCTCTCAAGATGGGCATGTTTTTATCATCACAACCACCAAATATTTTACCAAATGGGTTAAAGCTATGCCCCTTATTAATGTCAATGGTAACACCATCACAAAATTCATTCTTAACCAAATCATTTCACTTTGGTATTTTCCATACTATCATTTCAGATAATGATGGTAACTTCAAAAATAAGGACATTAAACAACTTTATGCTAAATTCAAGATCAATCACAAATTTTCTACACATTATCATATGTAGTACAATGGTAAAGCTAAGGACACTAATAAAATTATCAACAAAATCCTCCAAAATATAATTCATGAAACCTGTATGGATTGACACCTTTATCTTTATCCTGCTCTTTGGACCTATCGGACTAGCATACGTACTACCACTGGGACAATGTAATTCTCTCTAATTTATGGTTTTGAGTTAGTTCTTCCATTAAAAATTAATCTTTCCTCTCTTCGCATATCTCTTCATGGTATCATTCTTGATGAAGAATTATGTGAAACTCACTTTTATGCCCTTTATTTCCTTGATAAAAACTATCTTTTTGCTTTGCAACACAACTTCCAATACAAGTATTATCAAACAACATAATAAACATGTTAAAATTCACACATTTAATGTTGGTGATATTATCCTTAAATTAAATTATACCCATGAAAAATAAGGTAAATATGCCCAAAAATGGTGGGGCCCTTAGTTAAATATATTCTTGGTTCAAGTACATATCACTTTCAAACTAATGAAGGCCATATTTTTAAAGAGTCCACCAATGCAAAATTCCTCAAAAAATATTTTGCCTAAATTCTTCCTTATTTTTCATGTCTATATGCTTTATATCTAACACTTTTTATAGGTTACTTACATGGGTCTCTCTCTCTCTTTAGTATCTATTCCTTTTCAAAAACCTTTAGTCCTTCCTTTTTGGTCTTTTAGTTTCTCTTTTTTCTCATGATTTGCATTTTAAAACCATGGATAGGACCCAATCTTCCTCATGATGTACCATAGTTTCTTTTTTTTTTTCCCTACTTTTTACACACTTTTTGGTACCCTCATGGGCTTATCTTTTATGGGTTGTAGTGTAAGAGCATGGATAGGACTTAGCCTTCCTCATAAAATTACAATCTTGTCATTTTTTTCTAGAATATGTTATTAATCCTTGTTATCAAATTTAGTATTTTGATTCTTTTTGATAAATGGAATATGCACAACAATCTATGTTAGCATGTTTTCTTCCATTTCCCTCATTTTTATTATAAAAAATCATATTTTATTGTCATTGTATCCCTTTTTTGCCTTTTATCATATTTTTTTGTGATTTGAAGTAATTTAAATTGTTTCATGTGTCATTCTTCCTGATTTTTTGTCCTTTCACTCCACATTGGATAAAATAATGTCGAATTCAAGATAACACTTATATTTTACTTAGATTTATGAGACTCTTAGACCCCATGCTCTCTGAAGTTTTCTCTTTTTGTAACCAAGTCCCAAGTATTCAAATGAAAGTCATTTTTAACACCCATATTTGGTTTTCAAAATCCGTATGGAGGAGGAATAGAAAAATCCATCAAGAAAGTTAAAATACAAATCATTTAAAACACAAGGCAATGATATACAAAAGGAAACATATAAATTTTAAAAGTCAAAATCATAGCAAAAGACATGATTACAAACACATCTCTTATCTCCAATTGAAGCTCAAACTCCACAATTGGCCTCACAATAGAGCCAAGGTCCATTACAGTGAGATAGGCTAATAAATTGGAATAAAATAATTCAATAAAATATGGTACTACCTACTTTCTCATACAAGTACCCAATCTTTGCAGTATATCGATAGCTTTGTAAGAGGTCCTAAAAAATGGGAAACACATTGATGGAAGATAGGTCCATTTTAATTTTCATGTATGTAGCCTTCATGGGATGATCTACATACTACATTTGTTAACCTAAGGCTTGTGTAGCTAAGAAAAGTTTTTCAGAATCTTTAAGGTTGACAATCCTTTTATTTTGATAAACCTAATTTGAGTGTCTTGACTTCGATAAAGATTTCCTCTACCTTAGTTTTTTTCTTCATTCTCCCCTTTTCCCATTTCATTTCTCCTCTTGATAGGTAAATTATGATTTTAAATCTATTTTTCATCTTTTTTACTTATTTTTAATTCATTTCTTAAAAATCATGCTAACACTATGTTGTTTCAGTTTTCTGTATCTTTAGAACAAAATAATATGCTTGAGTAACTATGGATTACTTTCTTTATACCATGACTCTACATTTCTTAGCTTGTTTTGTTTTCTTTTTACCATTTGTCATTTTTATACCACCCTTTTTGCAGACACCTAAGTCCATTTCTAATTTCATGTACTTTTTATATTGTTAAGTGAGGTTGGCTTGTTACTTTTTACTCACCAATATTGTTTTCTTTTTATGCACATTTTTCCATTTTTTGAGTGAGGTTGGCTTGTTACTTTTCACTCATCAATGTTGTTTTCATTTTTATGCACTTTTTTCCATTGATGATTGAGTAAGGATTTTTATTTCTCACTTATCAATGTTATTTTACCATTTTTACTTATCCATCTTTGTTTAATTAAGGATTGTTATTGCCTTTACATTACTGTTTGATTACCATCTTTTTTAACATGTATTCTTGATTTGATTTGGTGAGTTTACCTTTCTTACTTAACGTTTACTTGTTTGAGCTTTTCGGTCTTTAATAGCTTTGGTTTTTTGGTTAATTGATTTACTCTAAAATTTTAATTTGGTAATTTGGTCTAACATAGCACTTGTCACCCTAGCTTGCCAAAATTTTAAGTATGTTCTGTCCATTTAATAACAGTTATCTTGGCTTTCCTACATTTATTTATTTTTGCTCTTTAGTTTTGCAATCTTAGGTTTGCCAAAAATAGTCTCTACGCCTTTCACAATCAAAACTAAAAACACAATAGACAACCATCCAGTGATATCAAGGTAAGTCAAGGTATGCATCACATTTATTTTTTCAATTATTTCCCTTTCATTCAGTTACTTTCAGTTATTTTTGATTTAAAATACTACAACTTTTTTTAGCCTCAACGTTGTTTGTTACTATGTTTTTTCTTGAAGCACCATCCCTTGTTACATCTGAATGACACATGATGAGCTTCGAGTGGGGCATATGTATACATATAATATTTTCATATTTTTATGAAATATTGATGCTTTTTATCTTGAAAAAATATATCAATTCTCAATCTCTCTAAGTGCATACCCTAAGAGGTGTACTGAGAAAGCGATAAGTAGATCATTAGTGCTTTGTAGGATTGTTGTCCTTTATTTCTACTTATTACCAATCCAACCAACTATTAAAAACCATTCCCTAAGCTATTAATCCTCTTTTACACACTCTTAAAATATTTTCTCACTTGTTATCCCTCTTTTCCTCACCTTAAGTCCCTTTTAATAGTCTGTTGTACTAGGGTGATTAGGTTGACCCTATAAAGTTTGAGTAAAAATCATTTAGGGTATAGGTCATCTCTTGGCTAGCCTAGCCTGTGACCTAGTAAATTCTTGTCCATAATTATGCTAGATCTATTGGGTTGACCCTATTGGCCAAAATTTTTGGAAGGACTTAGAGTTAAATTTGCTTATATACACAATATCATTTTGTCGCTATTTACATAATAATCAAGAGTTATTATTCACTTGCACTTATTTATAATCTACTCTTCCACCATTCTATTTGAGGAGTCTTAACTTAGCATTTTTACTTGGAGAATCTGGTCTTGTGGAGAAGTATTGGATGCTTTAGCCTTTCTTAGTGATCTTTACAAACTACAACAAGTTTTTATAGATCCCCTTTGGCCAAAAGAGAGATTGAGTCTCAATGGGTTCATCTTTCAGATACGTATTCTCTAAATTTGCTCCTCTCTTGAGTAGATAATAGTATAAATATTAGCTTCAAATAATATTACTCTTCTCTTTCCATGTATTAGGGTATTACTCATACATAGCTTAATTAAAATTCTCCTATGCATATTTATTTATTTGTTTACTAACCTTCATATTGTGCCACAAAATTTGGTGTGCACTAGATTAGATTTCTTTTCTTTACTTATTATTAGTTTAGTGAGATATGAAAACATAAGACCTAGCTAGGGTTATCTCATGATTGTGCTTGATTAGAAGATTTGGAACCCTTCCTAGCATTGTGTATTGTGGTAAGAGATCTCCTAATTAAGTCTAGCAGATCCTCATATTGGTCATGTTTTTTATTATTTAATGTATCTCTAATTAAAAGTGTATTGAATGATCTATCTTCTTTGAGTTAGGATTGATTTATAGACATGATGCATTTTTGATTGCATACACCCTACACTAAACTAAGTCAATTGAATTGACTTAGTTATGTAGTTATTTATTCCCTAAGAGACTCATTAGACTTATTCAACTATGTTTCTTTAGCCTTTTCTTCAATAGATATAATTGATCAAATTAATTCTATTATGTACTATTTACATACTCGATCAACCCAATCAACCCAATACTCTTAAAACAAAAAGAATTAACTCACACTATTGTAATTAATTTTTATATATTTTTTTTCTTGTTTGTTTAGAGTAGCACACATTTTAACTAAGAAAGTTTAATTTATTGATTTATCCACATTTCTATTTATTTTATTCACACACTACCAAATAACAAAATATCAAAAAATATTAAAATATTCTATCCAAGGTCTACCTAAATAGATTTAATCAGCAAAGGGGAAGACAAATCAATTTTTTAACTAAATATAAATACGTGGTTGAGGATATATATTGGAAAAAACACACAACAACATTTGATGATCCTCTCAAAGAATCTAGTTCACAACCTAGTGATCACCAGAAATAAAAAATATTTAATAATACTATGCAAGACCATTCTAAAAATGAATCAGAAGTAAAAATGACATATAATTGACATCCTCCTCTATTACATTATGGTCACCCATTATATAGAATTATTAATACTTATCCATGACATATATCTCTTATGGTTTAGATACCTTCTATTACTTTATATGATACTAAGATCAAGGATGATGACTTTGATCTTCATTCTTTATTCATTAGAGAATTTTTTGATCACTAGCCTATACACAACGTTATGATTCAAAGTAGTGCAAGCAAAAATGATTGCATCATAAAATTACTTATGCATTTAGGTTATACTCATCATGATTTAAATCCTTCTAATATATCACTTAGATCATTTGATGGGACTGTTGATGCAACTAGACATATCAATGAGTTTATATAGTGTTTAAGAAGCACTTCTCATTTATAGATTCAAATAATCCATTGCATGAGTTGTTTATAATATTTTTGAGATCTATGGCGGAGTAACGGCCATGAAAAATGACTATTTTAAAAATTTATATTAGTTGGTGGTTGAAAGCCACCGTGACATAATAGTTGATCTTTGATTTTAAATACAATCTATGCTAATCTAAGTGAATTATGCTCAAAACCTAAGTCTAAAGATAAATTAAGATGAATATTCAAAATGAAATTGATCTAAAGTGAATTGATAAAAAAAGAGTTAAAAAAGGGTAGGGTAGAAAAAAGAGGTGTTGTTGATCTTTATTTCAAATATTATGACAATGTTTCAATTTCATCTAAACATGCATTTAACCAATGTGCAATATGAAGTATCAGAAGCTCAAATCCTACCACACATTAGAAAAAACATCTAAAAAAAGTATGAAAAGATGCAAATAAGAACATGATTTACTATAATAATTTTACCCCTACAAGCAAATAACATTAGTCCAAATGCAAGAAAAATAAATAAAGTGAAGTAAATCTAAGAAATTTCAACTAATCTAGCATTAGCATATTTTAACAACTCTACATTAAAAGATGCACATTAACAATTCATAATAACCATTCATATTTAAAGATGAGACTAGACAAATGAGAGAAAAACCATGATAGAAGTTCACACAAGCAAATGTGGACAAACTTTGCAAAATTTTTTGCTTAAATTAATTTACTCAGAATTTACAAATATTTTTTTGGCTTTAAAAAATCTCTCCCCTCTTACAATTGGTAATACCTATTTATATAGACTATTCATGAGGTATGCTAGTTAGTAAAGTCAAATTACATTTGTACATGTGTCTAGGACAATTGTCCTTTCTATTACATTCTAGAACAAATGACATTTTCTAATATACTGACCTATATAAAATATAATTTACAAGTTTTACATACCTTTACAAAAAGAATATTCCATTTCTAAAATATACAATGCTAGTTACAAAAGAATATTCTTAATCCAACTAGCTTTGGGACCTTGGTGTTACTATAGCCTTCTGCCTTCTTTGTAGGATCTTCATTCTATAATGTTGTTTATTGATTAGCTATAGGTCAACAATGGGTCTCATGAACAAATCTTTTTCTTGATCTCCCAGGTTATTGAGATACTTCTTAGCTCTCTCCAAAGCTTGTTTGATGCTCCCAACATCTCCTATCTTCTCCTCGAATGACAATAGTAGGCCATGATCTTCTTATTATCATCCCCTACTTTCTCTTGACCTTGGTTCCTCACCTCTTGCATGAATTGAGAAGTTCTATGTTTGAGCTCCTTATCATTGATAAGTCCCAAAGGACTAAGCGAGGTGGGCTCTTTGATTAAGCTATCCAACATGCGTAGCATTTTATCTTCCTACTATTTGAGATCCTTGAAAATATCATCCATTTACTTGGACCAACTGGTCATGGCTTTGATTTTGTCCACCAATATAGACATAGCCATATTTAAATGGGCTAGGTTGACTATCCTAAATTCATGGACTTGATTCTTGGTCAAAGATTTGATCAAGTCTTTCACTTGATAGCTTGAAGCCTGCGACTAGCCAACTTGACCTGTTGCCATGGAATATTACTTATTACCTCTTGTTTAGTTCTAACTGACTTCAAGGAATTAAATAAGTTAATCATGGTGTCCTCAAATATCTTAAAGCTATATTCTTGGATTGACAAGATGAAGTCTCTTCTAAATTTTTCTATTATTGCATCATGCCTCTAATGATAGCCTGCAATTGATCAGATTGTGCTTGATATATATTCACTACATAGTCTTTAAATATAGAAACCTCACTAAGCCTTTGTCCTTCCACTAAAGTCAAACTAGTGAATGGTTCCACTTTTTGAAAGGTAAATTTCTCTCCAAAAATCATGGCCTTCTTTTCTACTCTTCATGGTAATGGAGGGTTGTTCCTTAATGGACATTTATGTTGACAATTTTTTTTATTACTCAAAGATGGTGCAGAGTAAGGACTTTTTGCAATTTGTCATAGTGGTCGTAACTTTTTTTAAATTTCTCACTAGTGGTTTGCACTTTAATTTTGTATTGAATTCTTCTTGCATAGATGCTAATTCAACTCTCTTAATCTTGATTATGATCAATATAGGGTTGAATTAGGGCTTTAGTGCATGTTAGGGCTCTTTTTAAGGTCTTATTAATAATTTAATGGTGCTAGCTAGTCCAAATGGTGAGATTTGTGGTATCCTTATGGTATTTTCATGGTACTTTGTTCATTAATATTTAAAAAGTGACCATTGTCTTTTGAAAATTCCACCTTGATCTCACACTATTGGATCTATTTACTTAGATCAACATGGTTTATCAATCTCAATCTAAGAACTCAAATGCTATTGACTACTTGCTACATTCCCCATGGTTATGACACTTATCACTTTTGAATTCACTCTAACTTTTGTTAAAATATCAACATTGATCTCACACCATTGATTTTATTTTCACAGATCAATCACACTCTATCAATCTTGATCTACTTAATTATGTCTCTTTATATATGTAGCACTAATCAAAAAGTGTATGATCATCTATGTATAGTTGTTCTTTGAAAGATGCTCAAGATTTAATTTTTGACTTGAAACTATGCCATGTGTCATCTGTACGTTCATCCTTAGGGCTTTTAACTTTTCAACCTTCATCATGCACTACTAGATGTTGTTCAGCTAGATTAATGCACTCCATTATATCTCTATCTGAGGGGTGGAACACCATTGGCTTCTCAATTTTATTTCACCAAGATTATGACATTTGTCACTTTCTCATTTGTCTAGGGGTTTTGAATCATCAATGTTGATCTCACATCATTAGATCTTTTTTACCTGGGTAAATGCACATCATCAATTAAGACTATTAACTTATTGAATTTATACACACCACTAGATCTCGATCACTCAAGCAAATATGGACCGTTGATCCTATGAATAAAAGTGATATTTAAGTTAGGCTCAAAAAATAAAGAACTTAGCATAAAGTTTTTAGATTATGGTTTTATTTCATGTTAATAAACATGAGTAAGACCTTAGGATAGACATTTTGAGCTAAGTTTTAAACATGATAAAGGGTACCCCAAGAATAATAAAAGAGATGGCATAAAGTCTTAGAATAAGGATTTTAGATAAATTCTAAAATATTAAAAAAAGATTTGATGATTAGTTAGACCATGTGGAAATAAAAGGGACCAAGGGGGGCTCAAGACATGAAAGGACCAAACATAAAAATTTTAGACTAAGGTTTGGTCATGATAATAAACATGGCTAAATCTTGAGATAAAAATTGAACTAAGTCCATGGCATGATTAATCATTCCCACATAAATTATTCTTATCAAATTTGAATTTGATTCAAAAAACCTTGAGCTAGGGTAATTTGAATGAGGGTTTTAGGATGCTTTCAATTTGATTTTCAATAGACTAAAGGCTAGTAAAAGGTTAATTGATATAAAAATAATGAAACCCAGGCATTGCCCATTATAAATGGACTCTATTGGAGTTATAACCTAAAACATAAAAATCCAATGTTAACAACTTTAAGAAAGATTAAATCAGAATTATGAACAAATATGCCAACCAAATCAGGTGTGAATGATCTTCAAATAAAGACAATATGTAAACATGTTAGTGGTACTTTGATAAAGTGAATTTTCAATTTTAAGGTATAAATTTATATAATTTAAAACAAGGGTCTCCATTTTTCACAAATAAGGGTATGTTGATCACAATAAAATTAACTTTTAGGAGAAACATAATAATATGTTAGAATTCAGAAACTCTCATTTAAATTAATAACTAGACTGCCTATTTTACTTGATCAGACACCATTATTAAGATCAATTCATGGTTAGAATAAATCTTGTACATGCAAAATTAGAATGAAAAATCAAGACATAGCCATGTTGTATGTGTGCTTTGATTCCACTTACTGATTGCCATAGGAATTATAAAATAACTTCTAAATTCATGACCTTAACCATTGACATTAAATTACAACATATTTGGATGTTCATTAAGAGTCATGATTTAGCTCAGAAAAGGCTTGGGTATTGCTCTGCTACCAACTAGGTGTCTATATCCCTAACATAGATACCTTTGGCTTCACTCAATGCCTTGCTCCACTACTAGCCAGGCATCTATAACCCCGATAGAGATTACCAGAATCACCTCTATCTATAAAGCCTTTTAAATTTTACAATAAGATCTTATTTTTTTGTATTTTTTAGACATCTTAACTTTATAACAAAGGTTGAAAACTAGATTAGCTAGGTTTTGGGATTTGGTCAAATGTTTGATTTTTAAACAATCATATTTAGTTGTAAACTTTATCTCAAATAATTAATGTTTTTTAAGTGCAAGCATGACTATATCTTAATAATCCAATCTTTCACCCTATATATACAATCCTTATTAGAGCCAAACTTAGATCAAAATGAGGTTTAAAATCTCAAAGAGAAATTACCTATTTATTAGTCTTTACTAGTTTCTCTAAACTATAACATTAAGCTCATATTCTAATAATTCATGATCAACTAATGTTGAGGGGCTATACCTGCACTCTTGGATTGTGAGGTTTCTTTGAGTAATCATATGAATATTGCGCTAAGGGTTGTCTGGTACAAACTTATTAAAATTAAAAAATAAAGTAGGGAAAACAAACACACCAAGTAGAAAACACACAAGCAAACGAATATACACAAACATTATGTACAAACAAGGGATACGAAGGAAAAAACAAGAAGGAAACTAATCTAAAGCCTACCTACACTAACTCTAACTAGTCTTATAGTTCATTCCATGAAGACCCTAGGTGGGGTAGAAGAGAAATAGTGCTTGAGGTATTGCCCATTGGTTGGTAATGTAAACTCTAATCCTTACAAGTCTTTTAGTTTGAAGGTGTTATCCTTCAAGGTCTCAATAATCTGATATGGGTCAATCCACAAGGGTGTGAACATTCTATGTTTTATTTTTGGTTATGAGGCCTTATCTCAAAGAAGAACTAAATCTCCTTATTTAAACATGTTTATCTTTGAAGATTTATCAAACCACCTCTTAACTATTGTTTGGTGTCTACTAAAATTGGTGAAAGCTTCTTCTCTTTCATTTTTCATCTATATGATGTCCAATAACATTGAACTTACAAATTCTTGATCCTTCTCCATGTACTCTTGCATGAACCTGTAGGTCAGTAGCTTGAGTGTTATGAGAAATACAGGTTCTTGACCATATAACAGCAAGAATGGTGATGCCTTGAGAGCCTATTTGACTCTAGTTCTATCTACCCAAAGGGCATACTTAAGTATCTTATTCCATGTTCTTATTTTATTAGCTACAAACTTCTTTATGGATTTTATCAAGTTATTATTCGTTAATTCAGACACCCCATTGCCTTGAGGGTAATAGTTTGATGAGAACTTGAAAATAATGTTGTTATCATATGCCCATTCCATCATCTCATAGGATATAAAGGTATATCCATTATCATAGACTAGAGACACACACATTCCAAACCTTGTTCATATGTTTTCTTCTAAGAATCTGATCACCTCTTTAATTCTACACTTCTTGGTTGCCATTTCTTTAGTCCATATTGTGCGGTAGTTAATAGTAGTTAGAACATACTTATGACCATATGATAAATTAAGGTTAATGACCCCCGCAAAATCTAGTTCCCATTAGGCAAAGGGTTTATCAATCATTATTAGCTTTAATGGCATGGCTACCTTAGGATCTTTAGTGTTGAATATTTGACATGGGTGGCATTCTCTCACATGCTTGTGTGCATCTTTAAAGATAGTGGGCCAGTAGTAACCAACCCTAAGGATTTTATGGGCTGTTGTCCTTTTGGATGGATGCCCACTTCCTAGTTTTTCATGGAAAGTGTTCAAGATATCAATCACCTCTTCCTTGGAAACACACTTTAGGTAAATGACTTCAAAGTTATTCTTATACAATATTCCATCCTTGACCAAAAAATGAGCTGTTTTGAGCCTTAAAGTTCTCTACTTAACACTATAGGACAATAGCCATTGATTAACAAAGGAAAAATAAGATCATACCAATCATTGGGCTGGTATTTTTTTATTCTACCTTTTTGACACTCAATTTGGGATTAGTATTGGCAATCAACTAAATTAAACCTTAACATCTTACCAATTTTGTAGTCTTCATCGCTAGATTATATTCTTGGAGAACATACATCCACTTACCTCTTATTTCTCCAAGTTCACATTGACTAAGCATGATTTTAGTGGTAGGGTGTGGTATTATTGCATGTACCTTATTTCTAAGTATATAATGCCTAAATTTATTCACTACCTTGATCAGAGCACATGCTTGTTTCTTAATAAGAGAATAATATCATTTAATATTTTTAAAATTAATACTTATGAAAGCAATAAAATGATCACATCCATTTATCTTTTGAGTTAGGACAACTGTAATTATATGGTTAGAAGCAAAAGAGTAAAGATAAAAGTCTTTAGTAAAGTTTGGACTTATCAGCACAGGGGCTTGTCCAATTGCTTCTTTGATTTCTTTGAAAGAATTCTTGGTCTCTTCACTCCAAGTTATCTTAGAATCTTTATTTAACATGTCATTTAAATGTCTCATTATTTCTATAAAACCAGAAATAAACTTCTTCACAAAGTTGATTTTACCAAATAAAAACTTTAGTTACTTCTTATTATTAGAGAGTTCTATCTTTGATATTACATCTATTCTATTTGGGTCTATAGAGATCCCATCCTTAGTTATAACATGTCCCAAAAAATTTCCCTCAGTTACAAAAAAATGCTTTTATTTGGGTTGAGATAATTTTCATACCTCATATACTTTTTAAATAGTTGTTGTAAGTACATGATGTGATCTCTGTTCTTTGAAAAGATAGTCAGGTCATCCATGTAAATAATAATGCACTTACCTATGAGGCCTTGGAATACATGATCTATTACTATTTGAAAATTTGCACCTGTATTTATTAATTAAAATGGCTTTCTCTTGTAGGCAAAAGTGCCCCACTTAGTAGTAAATATAGTCTTCATTATGTCTTCCTTGTTCACTAGCACCTAATTATACTTTGAAAATCCACCAAGAAAAGACATCATAACAAAGCTAGAAACAACTTGGATTACTTAGTCAAGTGAAGGTAGGGGTAATTATCTTTTTTAGATGCTCTATTTAGATTTATAAAATTAATGTACAATCTGATTTCATCATTTTTCTTCCTAACTGGTACTAGGTTAGCTACCCAATGAAGTGTCTAATGGGAAACACCATCTTAACATCTAGTAACTTCTTGACTTTTTTGTATATCATTGGTTTTAGAAGAGGGTTAACTAGCCTTTGTTTTTGCCTAAATGGCTTACAAGCTTCCTTTAGAGGTATTGTGTGGGTTATGACCCTAGGATCAAAGATCATTAAGTCATCATAGGACCATGCTATTACACCTTTATACTTGATAAAAAAAATTTGCTTCTCTTAGTTTCAATGCTTGTGTAAGTTGTACTATGTTCACCAGTTGAGGTTGACTTTGGTAACCCAAGTCAATTACATTGTAGTCCTTCCCATATATATGTAACAAAAAATGCATCATGTCTATAAATCAATTCTAGTTCGAAGAAGATAGGGCATACTTACACTTTCAATTGAGAATACATTTGTTAAGCGAAAGCATGACCAATATGGGGATCTGCTAACCTGATTAGAGGATCACTTGTCACAATACACCATGTGAGGTAAGGTTCCAAAGCCTAAAATTTAATAGAATATTATAAAAATCTTAAAATATTTCTAGTTTTAATTTTCACCTATACTAATAAACAAGAAAATAAATATAATCTAGTGTATACCAAATATTGTGACACAAAGTGGGGGTTAAAAATAAAACAAAAAACTAAAATAAACATGCATATAAGACATATACTCATATAAATATATAAAAATTATAATAAATAGAAGAGATAATAATATCTACATTATCTATTTATTCTTAAAAAGGAGAAATAAAGTTAGGAATACTTACCTTGAAGATAAACCCATCGAGCCTCAGTCTCTCTCTTGTTTCAAGGTGCTTTGAAAGAGATTGATGTGGTATGTAAGGATGACAAAGATAAATCAGCTCTAGGCTACACAATCTATCTATGCATCTAAAATACTTTTCCATAAGATAAGATCCATATCTCCAAATAAATCATAGAACCTTAAGCTTTATTCCTCAAGTAGAATGGTTAATAAGTAGATGTTCATTTGCACTTATTCTTCTTTGCTTATCTTATCTACAAATGGTTGGAAAGAGATTGTATATATAGGTAGATATTGTCCTAAATCATCCCAAAAATGTTAGCTATATAGGGTTGACCATGGTTGACCCTATATTTTTTTGGGGATAATTCACTAGGTTTAAGCTAGGTCGGTTGAAAGGCTAACAAACTTAAAAAATGAAAAATACCCTAAACTGTACAGGGTCAACCATGGTCGACCTAGTCTAATCGATAGTCTAAAAGGAAATTAAGGCAAGAAAAGAATATTAGAAAGAGGAAAATGACAATAATGGGTAGTACTTATAAGAATAAGCTTAGGGTTAATAGTTTTAAGAGATGAGTGTGTAGATGGCAAGTAGCAAAAGGGACAAAAATATTATGAAGCACTGATGGTCTATCTACTCCTTTTTTGGTGTACCCCTTAAGGCATACATTCAAAGAGATTGAGACTCTATAGGCTCTTATAAGATACAAAGTGTTAGTAATCAATATAATTTTAAAAACATTGTGTATACATATGCCCCACTCGAAGCTCATCACGTGTTATGTAAGTGTAACATGGAATGGCACTTTGGGATAGAACATGATAACACATAATGTTGATGCTAAGTAAAGAGTATTTCACAAAAAATTTATATATATATATATATATATATAATTGAGAAACATGTACCTTTACTTACCTTAGTGTTGTAGATAAAGAATTAGACTACAAGAGAAAGTAAATGTGTCTAATGTGAAGAACACTAGGTGAACATATAGAAGTTAGTGCAAAAAATAGCCAAAAATTGAGAATTTAATAAAATAGACATATGGTAGTGAAAAATAATCTCCATGTCCCCATGAATCCGACACATTTTACAATCTTAAAAATGGATGAGTAAAATCAAAGATATAGAGAGAAAAAATCTACAAGATAATAATTGAAGAATTTGAATTGTTGAAAATTGTTTTTAAATAGGGGAAAAGACAAGTCATTTGATATTTTGACTTGTGAAGGAGAGAAATAAGAGATCTGAAGACCAAAAAAGTTAGGATGGTGAGGAGGCAATAAGCTAAAGGGGGAGAGGCTCAGAGGCAACATCGAGTGCACTACAGGTATACATCTATGAATCTCAAACTAATTTTTGAAATTTATATTGAATTAAGTATATTTTTAGTATTTTTGAATTTTAAGAATTTATAAATATCAAAATGAGATAAAATTAAATTATAGAGGTATCAAATAGCAATATGGAAAATGGGTTTAGAGGAATTAGGAAGAAATTAAAAAAATGCACTTTTTAAGGAAAATGTAAGGGATAGGTAGAATGAACTAAGTCGACCCAGTCGACCTAGTAGGTGAAACTTGGGTAGAATCCACAGTACTGACCCAATTAGTATAGGTCAACCCTATACATTCTATAGACTAAAACTCTAATATATTTTTCTATTTGATTTGAAAGGTTTAGAATGACAATGCAACACTAGGAAGGGGAAAAAAAGGGTTGTCTAAGATTTTGGAGTCAACTAAGGGAAAATTTTGGTCAAACTAGTTTGATCAAAGAACCAAAATAAGTACAAAAAAGCATTCAAAAATCCAAAAGAGGGTGAGAATGGCTTGAAATTACCAAAGGAGAGCAAGAAGGACCGAGAAGGCTAGAAATATGGTAAAATGAATAAAAATGAATAAGGATGAATAAGTTTAAAAGAAATTAGGCTTGTTTTTCATGTAAAAAAGTAAAAAGAATGTATTTTGACTATACATGACATGAAAGAACTGATACTTCCTTTGTTGTTTATTGGTTACATAGATGATGGAGGTTTTAGAGATTAGTGGATGTGGCCTAATTATCAATGTTATTAGAGTGATTGTCAGATAAGGATAGATATATACTAGTATCCATAAGTCTAGGAGGCATAGTTGATATGTACAAGATACCTATGAGTTCAAATATATTATTCATGTTCCTCAGTTTCTATAAATAATTAACACCTTCAGATAAGAGGTGGATGGGGATGTGATATAGGTGGTCATCACACTAGAGGATGTCCATACCATCCTTTGGCTACCCATAGTAGGAGCACTAGTGACCATATGGATACCATATAACATAGAGAGGAGAGCCTTATCCATGTGGGCTATAAGCTTAGAGATTATTTTGGGAGGGTGGAGAGTTAGTATGGATGATGTATATACATCACATATTCTAGATATCTAGAAATCTATGATAGGACTTATGATATAATGGATTCTATGTCATAAATCAGATAGCAAGGTACCACTATTCATGTTATCCTTGAGTAGGATGATGATGGAGAAGCAAGTTTTATATGATAAAGGATCTATCATCTGGGTCTAGCTTGTACATGATCTATATGAGGTGTTGGTTAGAGGGAAAAATACCATAGAACCAATAATATTTATGAAAACTTAGATATATGAAAGGTTTCTTATGTATTGGTTAGCTAGGTTTCCCCATGCAATTGATGATAGGTCACCTCGAGTATGGAGATATAGGGAGGAATAGGTAATAAGGGCTATGCCCCATGTGCTAGTGCTATAATTAGTGAGATGTATAGACATAGTGTGGTAGCCATATGGAGACATAGTGACTACATGGGTGAATTGACACAGTTACACCAGCGATAGAGAGGACAAAGGCTATTAGACATTATATGTGGTGGAGAGAGCCACATTTAGTGGCATGGGTGCCAAGATAGATGGGCCTACCTCATTTGGTGATATTAATATTGATGACCAAATAGTGGGCTCAACAGTGAGGGAGCCATGAGAAAGGATATGACTCAGACCATAGATAGTGAGACCAACACTTAGGCCACATCATGAGCAACCATTAACTAGTCGAGCATGATGGGGAGTAGAGCAGGAGGATAGGGAGGTGAAGGAAAATATATCAAATGTACCACTACTATTTCCATAAAAGGAATATCTATGGCCATTGAGGACATAATGATGATGTAGTAGGATATAGCAGATATCGAGGTCATCCCTGATGAGCCAATAGAGGAACCCGAGGAGGGATGGGTGATAGAGAGACTATGCAGTCTTAAGTTGAGACAAATGTTATCCATGATAGAGGGATTTGAGATAAGGAGGTGGCCTATAGAGGAGGTATTAGGAGGCTACATAGATGTGGATATTATACTAGGTGATTACACAGATGGAAAGATCATAGTAGCTGAGACACAGATAGGTAAGAAAATATGGTTAAATTACTACTTTAACTTTTTATTTGGAAGTAGAGATATATAAATATTTTGAGATATAATAGTGATCTAATATCCATTTGGTATGATTTTAAAGGTGTATTTGAGGATGCATAGGAGAGATGGGGGTCCCTGGTGAGAGGATCACTCTATGACATCCTATATGTGACTCTATAACAATATGATTCTACTATAGTGGAGGACCCCAATGCACCATCTACCCTAGCTCAAGTAAACTGGTTTAGACTAGCTAGGGAGGTAATGAGACAAATACGAGCATAGAGAGAGGATGCACCCACTAGTAGAGATGGGTGCAAGAAAGATGTGAGTATGGTAGGCCCTGGCTGAGGAGAGAACTATGTATCTAGCCACAATGACATAGATGATAGATATTCGAACCTAGTTAACAAAGTTATAGGTATGGGTAGCATACCTATAGGGATAGGTAGAGGGACTAAGATCTTGAATGACCTCCTTATAATGTACTATTTAGAGGAGTCAAACTAAGGCCTTAGCAGACAATGTGGGTAGGCTATGAGATAGACATGATGGGACCCAACCATAGAGCTAGAACATTGTATATGGTTATATTTGTTATATCAAATTCATGATATATATATATATATATATATCATTTTGGAATATTATTGTTGGTTGTGTATGTTGTCATTATGGTTTATTCTATTTGTTCATTATGGTTGAGGCCATGGATTTTTAAGATATATTTATTTCTATCACATGTATTTATCTTTGTTGTATATGCTATACAAAATATATGAGATGTGGTTTCTTTTCTAGCATTATGAAAAACACATGCATGGTTAAAAATAAACATGCAAAAAAGAATTGAAAAAAAAATTAATCAAGAAAATGTACTACACACTATTTCAAGATGGGAAATGTTCGATAACAAGAAATGACTAAGTATAAAGAATCAAGAAATAGAAAATAATATGGTAAAAAGGGATTTATTTTTAAAACAAAGTAAAATATTTTTGTAACAAATTAAAACAAGTAAAATCATACTAATTCATGTTGGGAAGTATGAAAAATAATGTAATAAAATGGAAGGTATGTAAAAGGGCACAAATGGTATTTAAAAAAATGAATTAAGTTAATCAATTATACTAAATCATGCTAGGAAGTCTAAGAGAAAAATAAAATTGGCAAAAGATTGGTCTTAAATTGATCATATTAATTCTAGCTAGGAAGTATGAAAAATTTAAGAAATAGTTATATTCTTACATGCACTCAAAAAATAAGAAGATAAAAAGGTGAAAAATAAATGAAGTAAGCATAAAACACACTAAATCAGGTTGGGAAGCATGCCAATGACATGTAACTTCATAATCAATTGAATCTTAACACATATTTGACACATGTAATTTTGGATTGTGACTTGGGTATTAGAAAATTTTGTAAGGAATGTTGGGTCCTATCCATGGCCTTACAAATCAACTCACAAAGAGAACACTACTAGGGTGGAATAAATATAAAAAATCAAGTAATCAAGGATGTGGGTAATAAGAAGGGAAAAATGGTAATTTGTGAGCATGGTCAGGTCTTATTTGTGGTCTTACAATGCAACTCATAAATTAAATCTCAAGGGGAGTGATCAGTAGACAAAACAATATTTCTCAAGAAGAAATATGAGGGATATAGGGAATGAAAAAGGGAATATAAAAATAAAGACTTAGGCATCTTATGAGAAGACCTTAGGAGACAAGAGGCATACTAAGGACAAGAGAAGACACTAAGTGACTAGTGGTCATCTATGTACAAAGGAAGCCTGTTCATTATATACATAAAGCTTTGTAGAAAAATATTTATGCTACTAAGATCAACTTATGAAAGTAGGTTGGTACAAAAAAAATATATACCTAACTTCTCACAATGTGTTACCTGTTCTTCAGGACCCCTTACAGAGCTATTAGTCTATTATGAATATTGGGTACTTGCATGAGAAAGTAGGTAGCACTAAAATATTTTTTATTCTCCTCTTCTAATTTACTAGCCAACCGTACCCCATAGGACCACGACTATACCATGAGGCCAACTGTGGAGTCTGAGCTTTGATTAGAAGGAGGATATGTTCTTTGAATCACATCTTTTAGTGTGATTTGACTTTTATGAATTTTTTGCCTTTTGATATAATTGTCTTTTGTTTATAATGATTTGGCTTTTAAATTTTTATGGATTTTTAAGATTCTTCCTCCATATGAACTTGGAATTACCAATCATGAGAGATTTAGTGATACCCATGAATGAGTTGTAGGCTAAGGCTAAAGGAAGCTAAGTAACCAAAGACAAAGACTGACTAGGAGTCTTAGGCTTAATAATGAACTAGCATGTGATATCAATTCTCAACCATGTATATGTTTAGTTTATGGAAAAAAAAGGAAAAAATGAGATCCAAAAAAATGAATGGTGTAAGGAGATAGTAATGAGTAGGATTGTTTGCTAACTGATCACATGATAAAAAGGAAATAATGACAAAAGAGAATAGGGTTTGTATAACCAAGTCACAATGATAATTAACTGTGAAAAATAGAGATAAGAGAGTAATCAATCATGAAGAGGGAAGAAAAGAGTTTTGATAAAAACTCAAGCAAGAGAGAGAAGGTAATGATAAAGAAAGATAATCATATGCAAAATATAAATGATAGGATAAGCAAGATATAGTACAATAAGTAATAAATCACCATAAATGATAAGGAAAAAATTGACATAGTGTCAAATGATATAATATATAGATAAAGATAAGATTGGATCACACATCCAACCTAACTTAAAATGTGAAATCACCATACATACACTCATAAATATTGATAAATCTATTCACACACATTATCCAATACATCAAATAAATCTTTATGAAGTTGAAGATGAATTACTGCTAATGTCTTGTCAATCTTTAATGAATACTGGGCAAATAATTATTTTCTAATCTCCTCCACATAAAAAGTAGGAATGATCGAAGGATCATGCCGAGGAGGGAAATTAGGTAAAGGATAGTTAGGAGAATGCATGGGAGTAGGTTTTATGGGAGATATAAGAATCATTGGTGGAGAGGATCCATACGTGAGGGAAGGTCCATAGGTGAAGGAATCACAAGTAAAGGCACAAAAGGTGGTGAAGGGATCATAAGAGGTGAACCATAGGAGAAGGAGGAGCCTTCTTCTGGGAATGACATATGTGAGGAGTGGTAGAAGTTTTAGGAATGGATATAAGGTAATATTTAAGATGTTATTAAATGATGTGGAAGAAACTAGTATGATAAGTGCCACATAGATGCCATAGATAATATACCTCACCATACTTGGGTAGATAGTCATGAAGTACCTTTGGAGGAGGCATGGTTTTGTATGATGATGGGGAAAATGGATGCAATGTATCAATATATTATTGTAACTTATGAAAATGGGTATAAAAATGGTTATTTATCCTATGAAAGAAACATTTATGATTATGAGTGGCTTTAGTAGAAACACTCATGAAAGGAGGTAAAATAAGAGTGGAAGAAGCTAAAGAACACTCATCAGCCCATTTGGTGGGAAGAGGAGTCATCTTAGGCAATGTAATCAAACCATCACCATGGGAGGGTGATGATAAGGAAGGAATAAAACTAGGCTTAACAGAAGGAGCAATCGAATTAGGAACAAGGGTAGGCTTAATAATAGTAGGAGCAAAAACATGCTAAATGATAAAAGGATATATTGAGGGAGGGGGATCTATATAAGGTCTAAAAAGAGTTGCACTAACCTCAAGGGTAAACCAACTATGAGGGTCAGGATACCCAGAAAACAATAAGGTCTAGCTATAACATGATCCATGGGTATAGTCCTATGTGGTTCCTTAGAAACTAGAGGTGTCGATGCCATCTCTACCCTACAATAAAGGGGGAAAATATAATAATTAGGAATTATAAGTGAAGGAAAATGATGAGATACACAAAAAGACTCAATTAATAAAGAATGATAATGGACAATATTGACATCACAGGCATGTACAAGACCGCCTAACAATGGATCATCGAAGGAATAACCATCATTATAATCTGGGGTGTGAAGATCAATGACATAGGTAGGGATAACCTTATAATCTAATAAATTATGGTGAATATAATTCCTAGTCTTGGTCAAGACTACAAAAATGTCTTCACAAAGAGGCTTGTGAGAGCAAGGCTATAAGGAAACATGAAGCAACAAGGTGAGATGAGGTGAGAGATCAAAAGTTTTTATCTTTAAGTTAATTTCATCAAGTTCATCATCATAAAAATCTAAGAGGTTAGGATGAATGTTCCTAATTATATTAGGATGCCCACTGTAACCTTGGTTTGAATTAATGGGAAAGTTAAGATGTGACTCACCAAATGAAATGCTTGGCAAAGGTTCAAGAGTAAGAATCTTGAAGATACTTCAATATTGGAATTGTTTGAAATTCTAAAGGTTTGTGTCACTTTGAATCCTATAAATGGATCTATTATGATGGAATTTAATGTCATTGACATGTGGAAGAAGTAATAGCTCTCATATAGTGAGTCTATGGCCTACCAATAAAGATGTAATAAGAAAGGGGGAAGTTAAAGATCATCACCTTCACACATATGGTGATAGGTGGGATGGTAATGGGAAGATATATGAAACCTATAGAATGTATTTTACTTCTATTTTATCCTTGGCATGTGTTGCATATAGATTTGAGATTGTATTCATAATATCCAAGAGTCTTAATGAAATCAAGATAAGTGACACAAGTGCTACAACCTTCATTAATTACTGCATGCTTGACTTGGATATCACCTATTTGGATGCTAATAAATAAGGGAGGATCATATTCATGAAGCAAAATCTTGTCAAGAATCATAGAAGTTATGGGAAATATTAAGGAAAGAGAAGTGTCTATAGTTTTTTCAATGTTGATAGACATCTCTTCACATTGTTGTAAAATACTATCTTCAGAACCAGATAAAGCTACCTCCCATCCTACTAGAGGAGGACGAGGAATATTCATATCGAATAGTAGTTGCATGAGATGGTTTCTATGATGGGGAGAAGTTCTCATAAGCTTGAGGAACATAATTTGGTATGGGAGATTAGTGAGCTCCACAATGGGACCCCACTCATCATAACCCGTAATAAGATTGTTAGATATATGTGCATAATGGCTAAGAAGGTCCTCAGAAGGAGGAGTCAAAGTGCATTGGATTTTTTTTTTGATAAGAATGAGAAGGAGATTTAGCACAAGGTTGTAAATAATGTTGAAATGATGAGGTAGTTGGTTCAATTTGATTTTGAAAAATGGGAGAAGTGTTAGTAGAATTTTGGTTATCATTAGTATTGAAATATGATGGAAGAATGGTAGAAATAGAATAAGAAGTGTTTCCAAGGGAGAATCATAAATCAGATCATCGAAGGTAATAAAATCATCTTTCCCTAACTCATTTAAATGAGCTGGAGAAGAACCTTGGATAACACTACATGTTTGAGATGGAGTGTAAATAGGCTATGAATCAATGAAAGACACCACCCTTCATATATTAGTCATGCTAACCACATTTTATTTGAAAGCTAGTTCAACAAGACTTTTTACATTATTAGTAGAAGGGGTGGGCTTGTCTTGAATAGATTGGTGATTAGGGAGAGGGTCCTTATAGATAGCTAAATGAACATTTACTTGATTTAAGGTTTGAGTTTTGTCATGTATTTTATAATCCTTAAAATCAATTTCACAAGCTTGTTGACACTTACAAATGATGGAATCATGATTAAAATTAGGATCAAGAAGAAAATCCATAGATAAATTATGAATTTGTCTATAGGTCTCATGAGAATGACCCTAACTAGTATGAAATTGACAAATTTTGTGAGACTCATACCAGAATTTCATAAGCTGAGTAGGGTCAAGTTCTCATGGAAGAGGCCTAGGTAGATGCTTAAGCAGTTAAACTAAGGATAGAGGTTTGTGAACATTAATTTTTTATTGTGAAGATAAATGAGGATTAGTATATTTGTGAAAACGGGGAGCTAGTTCTAAATATTGGTTAGGAATGACAACTTAAACATTGTGAATGGTGTCATAAAAATCTATAACTCCATCATTGGTAATATTATAGTTTTTGTTCTTTAGTAATAGACAAGGACCTAAAAAAGGTTGGGGTGGATTGAATTGATGCATTAGGAAATATTGTCATTTATCTTGGTTAATATCCTCCTCCAAGGTACGTGGAGAGAGAGTGTAGACTCGATATTGTAATTTAAGAAAGAGAGCATTGATAAAGAGATGAAAATGATTGTCATCAACCATATTATGTTAACATTTATTTGATAAATTTTTCCATATTTAACAAAGGCTTGAGTAGTTTCATTTTCATTTTGTTTACAATTTATGAAATGTGACAAAGTGTTTTTGGGAAGATCACTAGTTTGGAATTCTTACACTAAAGCATTCACTAAATCCTCCAAACTAGTATTGGAATGTGGTCTAATTTGATTGTACCAATCCAAGGCATCACCTATAGGGTTTTGGTAAGGAGATTGGTAGCAAAAAAGGTGTTTAATTTGACCTAATCCTTATAAATATTTCCAAATATCTTAATAATAAGGGTAGGATTGGTTGATCCATTATAGGAAATTGTAGGTTTTATACCTCCTATATCAATATTAGCAATATGAGTAGTGAGAGGTTCATTTTGAAGATGCTTGATGGTTTTGTTGATTAAAGGAGGTTGAAGAATGAGATTGCCTTGAGAATATTGAAGAGGAAGAGGTGGAACATTTTGGTTATGTGTTCCCTAATCCATTGGTATTAGATAATATTAAAGGTGAAGAAGGTGGTTTTGAATTCTCCTCATTTGATTTATGTTATGAGCTTGAAAGGCATTCACTTGATTGTGAGTTTGCAATAAAATTTGATATGTTTGATTATAATTATTAGAAGAATTACGGTTGGGATTAGTGTTAGTATTAGTGGCTTAGATACCATTATTGGTATTGATAGAAGCTTGAGAAGAATTATGAGAATGAGATGCACTAGTGGAAAAATTTGCTTGTGTATCAAAATCTGGACTAGTGAATGGTTGAGATGAAGAAGCACTAGAAACATGATTGCCTTGGGTAGAAAAAAAAGCAATAGTAGATGGATTAAGGATAGTGGATCTCAAGAGAGGCCTACTAGATGTAGAGCTTGTCATGTTAGTGGATATGTTAGGCATGGAGGCAAAAGAAATTAGAGAAAAAGAGGTCTTGGTATGAAAAGTGGTCAAAATCGAAGGAAGAGGCTGAGAATAAAATAAATTGGTACCCCTAAATACAATTGAGAATGTAGGAGTAGGTGAGTGAGGCTCTTCAACTTGACCATTAATCATAAGATTGTAAATGGTATAAGGATCCTTTCCTCAATGTTGGAAAAGTTTAGAGATAAAGAAGAGCATTTCAGGAGTATACTCTAACTTAGGTTAATATTCTAAGGAGAAAAGATGATTATGTTATGAAGAGGTATTAGGAGGGGTCCCATAGTTCATCATGAAAGTGGAAATATAAAGATTACTAGCATCTAAGATAGGAACCCTACTTTGTCTATGGGAGACCCTATGAGGATTGGTAAGATTCATCATGTCTATTAACTACAACTCATTGTCACTATCAAACATAAATTTCATGATGAAGGGAAAGGAATGGAGATGAGAAAGGCAAAGAACAAAGAAGTGACACTAAAAGTATAGGGTTGACTAGGTCAACCTAACATAAAATAGGGACTATAAAACTATATAGGGTCGATTGGGTCAATCCAGTACAATGGACAAAGACTAATAGAAGAGAAAAAGGGGTTGAATATAGTACATGGTCAATTTAGTCAATATTGTATAATGCATAGGGGTTGAAAAAAAGGTATAAGGTCAATTGGGTCAGCCTAGTATAAAAAATAGGGAAAAATAAAGGAAAGATAATAAGTTATGAGTTGAAATAAGATAATTTTTGTAGTTAATCTAGGAAAATAATAACTAAAAGAAAATAAATAGTCAATTGAATCAATAATGGCCAATCTGATTGAAGCAAACAATATAAAAACTTGAACTAATGCTGACTAATGCAAGTTTTTGCACACACAATTGAGCAAAGAGAAAGTAATCAACTTGAAAAGTAAAGATCTAACTGATTGGTCAACTTAAATGCTTTATTATATTATTAAGAAATGATTTCAAATGTGATGAGAATTTGGATGTAAATCAAGGAACTAGATAACAATCTAAGGATGGTTTCAGGGAGTTTGGGTTGAAAGGGACTATAATGTAATGATATAGGCTTGGTATTAGGGCCTACCCCCTCACTTCACACATCACAATGATAAGGGTATCAGGTTCTTAGCCATAATATACCATTAAATATAATTTATACTTGACTAGAGTATCAAGTTGGCTTCCCCTTCGGTGATGAAATCTAAGTATGTTAGACTTGGGTAGATAAATGTTGAAGTGTTTGTTTAGATTATGCGATTTGGCTATGTGCATAAAATATAAATAGTGAAACTAAATGGTTCATTAAATACCCTCCAATTAGACTATGTAAACTATTCTAAGCATATAAAACAACAAGAAAATAAAGGTGTGGACTAATTAATAGAATATATAGATTAATTCTAACTTGAAACAAGGCATAGTGTTTACACTATATGAAAAAAATATAGAATATGGTCAACAACATCAAATATGTACTATGAAAACATGGTCTAAAAATGAATAGGGTTAGCCAGGGTTGACCTAGTTATTTTAGACAACACATAAAACACAGAACTAGATCGACAAAGTCGACTTAGTTAACTATGCATGGGTAGTTTTAAAGACTATAAATTATGAAAGAAAGGATAGTAAAAGAAAGAGATAGAGATAAAAAATAACCTCGGTAGATTAGATATGCAAAGAATGAAGATTTTTGATCAAGAATCTTGAATAATATTAGTGAAACCTACTAACTAGGTCGATTGGGTTGATCAAGCTGTGCAGGGATCTATTGTAGAAGCTTGAAAATGTATAGGGTTGACCAAGGTTGACCTAGTATTTTTTTGGATGCCTAAAAGTGTATAGGGTTGATTAGGTTCACCTAGTAGTTTGAAATGGAAGTCTAGAATTCTAGAAACTTGTACTAGGTTATTTGAGTCGATCCAGTTGCTTGTTCTTGAAAACTTATACACAAAGATTAGAATTGGGTCGATAGAGTCGATCTAGTATGACATATATATGATAAAAATAATTATAAAAAGAATAAAATAAAGTGAAATAAATCTTGTAAGGGTTAGTTTCATGATGGGTTTAATAGAATGTATGCAATAAAAAATGCATCTTGTCTATAAATCAATCCTGGCTTGAAGAAGATAGAGCATACCTACACTTTTGATTGGGAATACAATTGGTAAATAGGAACATGACAAATATGGGGATCCATTAGACCTGATTAGGGGATAAATTATCACAATACACCATGTGAGGTAGGGCTCCAAAGCCTACAATCTAACATAATCTTGTAACAACCCTAAAATTATCATAGGTTTAATATTTCACCTATACTAATAAACAAGAAAGTAAATCTAATATAGTGCACACCAAAGCTTATGAAATAAAGTGGTGGTTAAAAATAAAATAAAAAACTAAACTAAATAAGCATAAAAGACATATACTCATGTTAATGTATATAGAATCCTAATGCATGGAAGAGAGAAGCACATTTATGTTATCTATCTACTCGTACAAAGGAGAAATAAAGTTAGGAATACTTACCTTGAAGATGAAACCACTGAGACTCAATCTCTCCCTTTGCCAAGGTACTTTGTAAAATATTGTTTTGGTATGTAAAGATAACAAATACAAATGAGCTCTAGGCTACACAACCTATCTATGCATCCAAAAGACTTCTCCACAAGACAAGATCCATATCTACAAAGAAAGTATGGAACCCTAAGCTTTATTCCTCAAGTATAATGGTCAATAATAAAATGTTTGTTCATACTTATTCTTCTTCACTTTTATTCTCTAAAAATGGTTGGAAAGAACTTGTCTATATAGGAAAATCTTGCCCTAAATCCTCCTAGAAGCATTGGTTATATAGGGTTAGCCATGGTTGACCCTGTATGTTTTCAAGGATAATTTACTAGGTTTGAGTTAGGTCGATCGAAAGGCTAACAAACCTAAAAAGTGAAAACTACCCTAAACTATACAGGGTCGGCCATGGTCAACTAGTACAATTGATAATCCAAAATGGAATTAAGGCAAGAAAAGGAGGATGGAAAGAGGAAAATCACTAGAATGGGTAGGACTTAGAATAATAAGATCAGGGTTAATGTTTTTAGGAGATGAGTATGTATATGGCAAGTGAAAAAATTGACAATAATTTTATGAAGAATTGATGGTCTACCCACCCCTTTCTTAGTGCACCCCTTAAGGCATGCACTCAAAAATATTGATTCTCGATAGGTTCTTGCAAGTTACAAAGCATCAACAATCAATAAAAGTTTGAAAATATTATGTGTACACACCATTGACCTTGGGGATCTTGATAGTCTCAACTAGTTTGTCAGAATCAAATAGTCTCTCTAAGGCTATCATCCCTTTAGGGATGTTATTGTCACTCAACTAAATGACCTTGTTATCAAGCTTAGTTTTAACTTTGTCATCATCAAGGGTATTTTCACTAGCTTCATCAATGATATGAGCCTCAAACACTCCTAAGCTAGTCATGAAGTGTATGATCTATTGATCATCATTAAATACTTGTAAGTGGTTGAAATTATCTTATACTGAGGGACATGGGACTAATTTAATGGTAATGTTTTGTAACTTGTAACCTTGATTGGGCATAAGATTGGCTATAGTTAAAGCAAGTTCATCAGTAGCCTTCTTTTCCTTTCTAGGGATTGACACAATGTTGAAAGCATCAAAACATTTAATTAAGTACCACACTCTAAATTTATATTTATTATGATAGAATAAATTGCATTAATGCTTAATCTTGACCTAATTAACTACTAGTTCAAAATCACCAGAAACTAATAGTTCCTTGACCTCATGTTTGATTGCAAATTGTAGTCTAATAATAAGTGCTTCATACTCAGCCAATTTATTGGTGCATGATAACTAATGTTTGTAAGAGGAATTATATTCTTTTCCAATGGGATTGATTAATACCACTCTTACTCCAGACCTTAATTTACATCTAGCACCATCCAATACAACTTCCATAATCTAGGCATAACATGAGAAGTTTTGGAGTTACATACCTTTGTGGTGTTAAGAGTGTAAACACCTAGATCTGATTTAACCATGTTGACCCTCTCATTGTTTTCATTGTACTTGATGATCATATGCTTCCTTTTGGGATTTTTTTCTATTTTGATATGACTTGGAACTCCTTTCTAGGGTAAACATATGTGTGAACAATCTATTGACATGTAACCATTTATAGATTTGTTCTAGTCTTTACTTAGCAAATTTATATATGCATCAGGAATATCTACCACTTGGATGTCAATGAATTGTTGGATCCTTGGTTTAGAATCAATCTACATGTGAACATTCAATAATTAATCAATTATTTTGACTCTTAATTTATCTAATTGAGTTATAAATCTATCAAATTTAATGGGAGTTAAACCTAATTGCTCACAAATTCCTTTAGGCATAATATATGTAGATACACTAGAGTCTAACAAAAAATTATGCAAATTTTTATCAAAGATATTGACTATAAGTAGGAATGGTGGAACATCTACCTTAATTTTGTGTATTACAATGTTAACATGTGCAGAATTTTGTGGTTTGTTAGGCTTCCTAGACAGAGATTCAAACAACAAATCTATTTTCTCTATAATCTGAGACAACTCATGCAAATTAATGTTAGATTTGATATTTTTCATGTCCTCCACTATATTATATCCAATCTTATTGGAAGAATTAGATGTATTAAAATTGGGATTATAGGTACTTCCCTTAAGAGGCTTTAGGTTGTTGTTTGATATGGTATTAGGAGTGTCAAAATTATTGGGTGGAGTTGAAGTTGAGAGGATAGGTCTTCTTCAAATATTGCTAGAAGGCATGCACCTCCTTAGGAGTATCCTCAAGCTCATTATCTTCTTGTAATGGGAAGTCAATGGTCTCCACCATTAGGATTGAACCACTAGATTTAGATGACCTTGAAGAACTTGAGGTACCTACACCATTTGTCTTTATTAGGTACAACTTCAAAAGTATCCAACTCTTCTTAAAAGGCTTCAAAGGCAATGCAAAACTCTAGACAATCTAATTCACCATGATTTGAAATAAAATGAACTCTATAATAGTTTGGTAAAGCAACATCACTAAGATTTATATTGGGTACATTCTTATAGTAAATTACTAATTATTATGACTGTTATAATTTTGAAACTAGTTTGAAGGCCTATAAAATCTTTGGAAAGAGAAGTTTCTATTAGAGAATTTTCTAGTATTGCCAACCTATTTTTGTAGATGAAAGAAATCATTACTTATAGTTTGAACCATATTTAAGATAGAAGCATTCTCATTCTTGTACCTTAGAATTATGAACTTGAGTATTGTTACTCGCTACAGGCATCAAAGCTCTCTGGTCTTATGGATGAGACCCATTACCAGAGTTATTCAAGAATCTTAGGTTTTGGCTAGGATGTGCATTGGTCAAAGGTAGTTAGTTTAAAATTAAAATTTTATTTAAAGTAAGCATATTTTGATTGGCATTAGGAATGACATTTAGAATATGTAGATTTGGATTACTATTGGGAATATTATATGCCATTTGGCCTTGTGGTTGCATTTAGTCATTAATGATCACAACTTAAACATAAGCTAAGGCTAATGTATTAATGACTTAATCAAATCTTTTAATAAACACAAAATTCATGGGATCCAAGGCATATTTGTATATCTCTAAGGCTAAAGCCTCATCAGGTCTATAAGGAGCTATGGTTTTATTGAATATTTTTTAGAATCTAGCATTAAAAGTTTATATGGGCTCATTTGAGTCTTCTTTAATTATGGTAAATTGTTTGTACAGGACACATGGACTAATGATTTTACCAAACTGATCAATGAAATAATTATTAAAATCATTCCAACTAGATATGTAGTTTTAAAGAAGGTTAATAAAATATTCATATGCAACATCTTTGAAAGTAAATGAAAACAATCTACATGCTACATCTTCATGAACAACATTCAAAAGTCTTAAAATAAATTTAAAGCTTTTAATGTGTTCTTCAACAGTTACAACACCATTAAGACTAAAAGTAGGTAAATAATTTATAAGATTATGAGGAAGGTCATGTACCATAAATGGAACATTGATTGAAGAACCACCTAGCTAAGCCATACCTTGATATGGATTGAACACAAGAGCACCCTAAATTGGTGAAGTTTGTTTGTAATTTCAAAGTCTATGCTTACTCTTGTATCTCCTAGCTCTCATATGAACTTTTAATGAAAGAAGAGGAATTCTTATCTCTAAACATGATCTGCTCCTTATCCTTGGGAATTCCAGTTTGAAAGCTTTGAACCCTATGTGAAATACAATATGTAAGTCTTATCTTAATAAATAATGTTAATCAAATTTGTACATTAAGCAAATTTCATAAAAATATCTATAAAGAATGGAAAAGGACATCAATATTTAACTAAATTAGCTTAAATATGTGTCCAAACACATAAATATGAATTATATTTACATGTTTCAAGCTCAAATAAACTCAAATTTGTAGATATCCAATCAGTCTTTAAATAAAATAGCTATTACTAACCTCAAACACCTTAGATTCATAGATATTAAGCTATCTTTACTACAATTACTCATAGATCTTCAAAAAACATCTATCTTTGTCTAAATAAGCATAAAGACTGGTCTAAAACCATTAATAGAAATGATATTTACTCAAATATTCTAAAAGAAACATAAATATGCAAAGAATACATCAATATTTTAATAAAATTCACCAAAATTAGAAAAAGAGTTTGCAAATATTCAAAGATTTAACCAGCCTTATTTCTAGCACCACTTTTTCCCCCTTTTGATGCACCTAGATGTATTAGCAGGTTCATATAGTTTTTAAGAAACACTTATTATTTATAGATTTAAAGAATCCATTGCATAAGTTACTAGTTTTGATCTTCCTATGATTTGTGTTGGAGTAGTGGTCAAGCTAAATGACCATTTCACAAATTTATATTAGTTGGTGGTTGGGAGCCACCGTGACTTAATATTTCATCTTTGATTTTAGAGATAACCGATGTTCATCTGAGTGAATTTTGCTCAAAACCTAATTTTAAATCTAAATTAAGGTAAATATTCATAATAAAACTCATCTAAAATGAATTTATAGAAAATGAGTAAATGGATGGGTAGGGCAAAAAATAGAGGTATTGTTGATCTTTGTTTCAAACATTATGACAAAGTTTCAATTTCATTTGAACATGAATTTAACCAATATGCAACATGAAGTAGCATAAGCTCAAATTCTACCACATATTAGGCAAACATCTAAGGAAAATATGAAAAGATGCAAATAAAAAGAAGATTTATTTTAGAAATTTATCCCTGCAAGCAATTAGCATTAGCCCAAATATAAGAAGAAAAAAAAGTGAAGTAAACTTAAGAAATTTTAATTAATATAACATTATCTTAAATTAGTAACTCTGCATTAAAAGATGCATATTCAGAATTCATAAGAACGATTCACATTTGAAGATGAGACTAGACAAATGAGAGAGAAACTATGATAGCAATTTACACAAGAAAATGTGGACAAACTTTGTATAATTATTTTCTTATATTAATTTGATCAAAAGTTACAAATAGTTTTTTGGCTCTAAAAAATTCTTCCCCTCTTACAATTAGTAATACCTCTTTATATAGACTATTCATGAGGTAGGCTGATCAGTAATGTCAAATTACATTTGCACATGTGTCTAGGATAGTTATCATTTTTATTACATCCTAGAACAAATAACCTTTTCTAATATATTGACCTATAGGTAATGTAATTTACAAGTTGTACATGCCTTTACAAAAATAATATTCCATTTCCAAAATATACAATGATAATTACAAAAGAATAGTCCTAATCTAACTAAGTTTGGGACTTTGGTACTATTGCAACCTTTTGCCTTACTTCCAGTATCTTCATTCTATAATGTTGATCATTGATCATCTAGAGGTTAACAATGGGCCTCATGAACAACTCTTTTTCTTGATCTCCCAGGTTACTGAGATCTTTCTCAACTATCTCCAAAGCTTGTTTGATGTTGCCAACATCTCCCATCTTCTCCTCAGATGACAATAGTAAGCTCATGATCTTCCTATTATTAGCCTCTATCTTCCCTTGACCTTGGTTCCTCACTTCCTACATGAGTTGAGAAGTTATATGCTTGATCTCCTCATCAATGATAAGGCCCAAAGGACTAAGTGAGGTGGGATTTTTGATTAAGCTGTCCATTGTGTGTAACATTTCATCTTCCTACTATTTGAGGTCCTTAGAAATTTTCTCCATCTGGTTGGACTAGCTATTTAGGGCTTTGATTTTTCCACCAATATAGCCATATTTAAATGGGTTACACTAACTATCCCTAATTTAGGGACTTGATTCTTGGTCAAGGCTTTGATCAAGTCTTTAACTTAATAGATTGAAGCCTACTATTGACCAACTTGGCTTGTAACCATGGAATTTTGTTTACTTATTACCTCATTTTTGATTCTAACTAACTTTAAGGAATTGAATAAGTCAATCATGGTGTCCTCAAATAAATTGAATCTGTCTTCTTGGATTTAAAATATGGTAGTATCTTATGAATTATTCTATTATTTCATCATGCCTTTGATGATAGCTTGCAACTCATTAGATTGTGCTTGAGCCAACTTCAATGGGTCCTCTTTAAAGATAGGAACCTCACCAAGCCTCCGTCCTTCTATTGGAATCAAACTAGTGAATGGTTCCACTTTTTGAAAGGTGAACTCCTCTCTAGTAATCATGGCTTTCTTTTTTTCTCTTCTTGGTAATGGTGGGTTGATCCTCAATGGAAAGTGATGTTGAAAGACTTTGTTATTATCCAAAGATGGTACAAAGTACAGACTTTCTAAAACTTTCCATAGTGGCCATAAATTTCTTCAAATTACTCACTAGTGGTCTACACTTTAGTTCTAGATTGAATTCTTCTTGCACAGATGGTAATTCAACTCTCTTAGGATTGATTATGATCAATACAGGGTTGAATTAGGGCTTTAGTGCATGCTAGGGCTCTTCTAAAGGTCCTTTTAGTACTTTAATGGTAGCATCTAATCTAAATAGTGAGCTTTGTGGGATTCCTGTGGCATTTTCATGGTACTTTACTCATTAATATTTAAAAAGTTACGATTATATTTTGAAAATTCCACCTTGATCTTGCACCATTGGATATATTTACTTAGATCAATGTGGTTCATTGATCTCGATCTAAAAGATCAAACACTATTGATTAATTTTTACATTTCCCATGGTTATGACACTTGTCACTTTCATATTTGCTTTGAGATTGATTGAAATGTCAACATTGATCTCATATTATTGATCTCATTTACACAGATCAATTTCACTCCATTGATTTTGATCTACTTAATTATGTCTCGTACTCTATGGACCATTAATCAGAATGTCTATGCTCATCTCCATACCATCAATCTTAGAAATATGATTGATATTTAATTTATTACTCACAGATATGCCACATATTTTTTTTGCATTCTTCCTTAGGGATTTTAACTTTTCAACCTTCATCATGCACTATCACATCTTGTTTAGCTAGATCAATGCACTCCATCATATCTTGATCTGAGGGGTGGAATGTAACTAGCTACTCATTTTTATTTCATTGATATTATGACACTTATCACTTTCTTACTTGTCATAGGGATTTGAATCATAAATGTTGATCTCACAACATCGGATCACCTTCACCTGGATAAATGTGCATCATTGATTAAGGCTCTTGACTTGTTGACTTTTTACACATCTCTAGATCTTGATTGCCAGATAAAATGAAAATCATTGATCCTATTGATAAAAATGATATTTAAGTTAGGCCCACAAATATAAATAAATTAGCATAATGTTTTTAGACTATGGTTTTATTTCATGTTAATAAGCATAGGTAAGACCTTAGGATAAACATTTTTAGCTAAGTTTTAAACATGATAAAGGGGACCCTGTGAATAATAAAAGAGATGACATAAAGTCTTAGGACAAGGCTTTTATCTCAAGTCTAAAATTTAAAAAAATGACCCAATGGTTAGTTAGACCATGTGGAAATAAAAGGGACCAAAGAGGGCTCGGGACATGAAGGACCAAACATACAAATTTTAGACTAAGGCTTAGTTATGTTAATAAATATGGCTAAACCTTGGGATAAAAATTAAACTAAGTCCATGGCATGATTAATCATTCCCACATAAATTGTTCCTATCAAATTTGATTTGATTTAAAAGAACCTGAGCTAGGGTAATTTGAATGAGGATTTCATGATGCTCTCAATTTGATTTTCAATAGACCAAAGGCTAGTAAAAGGCCAAATTAATATAAAAATCATGAAACCTAGGTATTAACCATTCCAAATGGACTCCATTGGATTTGTAACCTAAAACATAAAGATCTAATTTTAGAAACTTTAGGTAAGATTAAATCATAATTATGAACAAATATGCCAACCAAATTAGGTGTAAATGATCTTCAAATAAAGACAATGTGCAAACATTCTAGTGATACTTTGTTAAGTGAATTTTCAATTTTAAGGTATAAATTTACATAATTTAAAATAAGGGTCCTCATTTTTTAAAAATGAGGGTATGTTGACCTCAATAGGGACCTTCCAAAAGGTCTTTGGTAAGATTGATCTACCTTTACAAGTTGATCATACATATGTGGTTACTACCTTTTTAATCATACCTTCCTCATGAATCTTTGATATTGTATTAAGAAGACTTTGGATCTATACACTTAGATAAGTACCTTTTATAGTGCATGGGTGTGTTAAATACATTCATGTCAATTGGGTAATTATATTTTTTGGTATTCTATATGAACATCATCTTGAACAAACAAATATTATACCCAATCAACAAACTATCAAACTTAATAAGGATAATTTACTACAAAAGGGTAAGAAATAAGCAATCCTCCTTACTAGGTGGCCAACATGTGAGAGACCATTATATCAAAGACATACAGTGGATTCCATATAATCTTCATCTTACATTACACATTATATTCAAACTTCTCAAACACCTAAACACGTTTATACTATTGTTATTCTAAATAAATCATAAAACACCTAGAGATGGGTTCCACAAACCCCTATATATTTTATTTATACTCCATGACCTTATAGTCCTATTATACATAAATAGAGCATCAAAAATACTATAGTGATAGATACTAAATTTACACATACTCCTTGACAGTGCCAGAAATTCCATGCACTAGGTTCTAAGTGGTGAGATACATATGACCATTCCTTGGATGGGATCATAAGATGATATTCAAAAAATTCAAAAAATCTAGAAATATTTTTGCTACTTACATGTTCTATTGGATCCTTCGAATCTATGTGTTAGTTCCATATTGATGGATGACATATCAATTACATATACACACACATGTATGCCATGTTTCTTTGTGAGTGTGATATAGACATATACAGATACATGATCTATTCCTATTTTTTTATGTTGGGCCTTTTCTCTAATTATGTCATATGGACATTGAGGGTATCCATGTCTATGATCATGATACTTCCAAGTTATATCATTTTATGGTTACGCTACATTATCATGTTTTGAGCTCATATATGTACTTATACATGCCTTTATCCATGATTATATGTTTTACAAGGTACTTTATATGATATGCACTCAATGTTTTTGATAACACAATTGATCCACAAGCTACTATGATATTTTTATGTTGGTTACTTATGATTTCCTTTATACACTTCCATAAGTGCCTTGCCTTGATATTGTATTTCATGTTCGAGCATTTGAATATTCTCCTTTATTTGTGGCCCACATGCCCATGTGTTCTTTATTTGACATTTGAATATGTCATTATTTATTGTAGAGACATTTGAATATGTCATTATTTATTTTATGGACATTTGATGAAGTCATGTCCCTTTGATTGTGCAAAATTTAAACATGCCCCTTATTTGCACAAAATAGGGCCATTGTATGTTGAATTGTTATTTTGTGTGTGATTTATTTGATTCTTGATCTTATATTATTACTATATATATGTTTCCATGATATTTATCATGCATCTTAGGTCTTCATGTGATCACATTGTCCTATGCACTTCAATTCTACATTTACCTAGACATATTATTATATATTCTACCTGGTTATATTAATAGATTATACATTTGTTCAATCCTTTTGAGGTGAGGTAACTACCAGTTCTTATTCTTCCCTCATCTCAAATGGGGGCATATCAATGGGTGAATGCTTTATAATTATGTTCTCAACATGTTATTCAAACATTCATAATTTTAGATTCATTCGGGGCAAGCTTTGAAAGTAAATTCTTCACACTTATTCAATATTCAACACACACATATTCAATGTTGGAAACATGTCCACATTGGAAATTATTTCAATTTTAATATTTCTCCATATAGTGGGGGAATGCTTTAGAGGAATGTTATATAAACTTACATAGTTTCTAAATTGACCAAGGCATACTGTTATATAATTCAGATTCATAGTTATGATAAAATTTTATATATTAATACCATTTTTATACATATTTTTAGCATGAAACCTATTTAAGGTGCATATGTCATACAATGTGTACATAAGATTGAAAAATCCAAATTAGTTTTAGATTTTAAAACACTGTTAAAGACTGTCATCACCCACCAAGATGTATATTTATGGACTGTATTGATCCAATATATTGTATGGTTGAAGTGATTAAATCACTCAATCTTGCCAAGTTGTCCAGTTGAACTTGATTGTATCATCGATCTTTACCAATTTGATAATATGTGTTGACTTTGATCACTCATACTCACTAAGTTCTAAGTATGATTGGGTTACATGGTGGAGATAATATTAACTATTGGAGACAACTCACCTTTTCTCCAAGGTTGGGGGCATGTGCCCTCTTATCTCTCTCTATCTATCAAATTAGATATATGCAATTTATATATTTATATATATCCTAATATCAATTTTGGTGATTCATAATGATATATATTTCAAATGTAATTTCCAAAAGCCAATACTATTGTATTGATACATAAATGCACTCCTAAACATTAATCTCTTTCAATTTCAATCATTTTAATTCTTTCAATTTCAAATTATATGCATTGCTTATATACCGTAACATGCTTGTGTTTGTAGGTTAGTCACTACAAAAATACTTAATTTTTACTCAAGAAAATGCAAGGTGTGCTATACACATGACCCAAGTAAACATTTAATTTTATTTAAAGTATAAATTTCATTACTATATTAAAGGAGGGAAAATATAGATGATATTTATGGATTATATAGCACATCAGTCTTATGCATTTGGAAAAATTAGACCTTAGTTATTCCTATTAATTCTAGACCTTTCCCACTTTCATAATTTTTGTATCTACTCTATCTTATTCCACTTGGCCTATCTCTTGGTCTAACTAGTATTGTGTTGATGACTTAGACCTTATGTCTTACCCAAAATGCTTAAAAATTACTTATATTCTACCTTTATAGTACCTGCTTTCTTTCTCTCTAGACACTAACATCCTAGATAGACCCCTGCATTGATGCAAATGTCCTATGACGCTAGTGTTTAGTACCCTAAAGACATCTAGTTTGTAAATAAAATGTATACTAATGATTGGCCTGAGTCATTTAATATGATTTATTTCTATAAAGGGATTGATATAAATACAAGATCAATGCTCATTCATTATGAACCTACAAAACCTATAGAATACCTAAGGAAAATTATTAAAATAGTCAATCAAATAGTCAATAAAGTAATTTTTTCCTATTTTATCTTATTTTCATATCCATCATAAGGATAACATGTACACAAGTCTAAATTAATAAAGGAGAAACCTAAGATCTATATTTGCCAAGTTACAAGCTAGGTCAATGTTGTACTTGTTTTGTACATATTGATTGATTCACACATAAGCTAACATATAGAGAAGAAATACATTAGTCTAAGGACATATTTAAAGTATTGGATATGTAGGTATCACTAATTAAAAAATGAGTCTTTGAGTTCAACTCAACACTATGTGCCCACTAACCCATTTCACCCCAAGGTCACTATGAAGATGAAGAACTAGGTTTTACTACTTTATGAGGAGTGACAATCCATGACCTAGATATGAATGCATTAGAGTGAAGGTAAATAAAAACATATAAACATTCACATGGTCATATCATTTTTTAGTAGGTATTCTATATAGGACACCTATGTTAGGTTTAGATAATAGAGTTGATGCAACTATCCAATGCTGACATTAGTGTCCAAGGCTCTAGAGGCACTCAATATAGAATTTGGTGCCTGTTCTAATTTTTTTTCTAGTATGATTCCTTCCTATTCTATATCTAGAACTATGTTAACATCAAAACCAACTAAGTACATTACATCATTATCATTTCCATATTTAACATTGTTGTACTTACTATTTTTAGCCTATCTCAGCTTAATGACTTTAGCATATGTTATATCTAAGTTTAACATCTAATTGGACTATTATATATAATTTATCACCCTTGTACCTTAATTTATCTCTATCCCATTTAACCCTAGATAACCGTAATATAGATAATTTTAGGGTTAAATATCCACCAATAGGTTGTTTACAAAACCTAATACCCTATAGCTTGTGCCTTGAAATGAATATTTATTCATAGATCTTAAAATGTTAGAGGCTACCTCATAAGATTTCTTAGTGTGCATAAATACCATATCAATAATTTCCCTCTCACATTTATATTTAATGTGATGACCCCTTTTGTAAGCCATATTATCTCACACTTTTAGACATGATATGTGGCATCTTACACTCATTTATTCTATCAACATCATAAACATCTTGTTAATTAATTGTTGTTGGGGAGTAATTTGTGTTGGATAATAGATATTCATTAATAAATTGAATTGTACTTCACTTATTCCTATGTTACTTCCACATTAAGCACCAATATTTCCCAATCTTGATGGTGTTAAAACTCCACCACAACCTAAAATAGGTTGCATGATAGTTGGGTTCACAACTAGGATGAAAAGGGTGTATCAATGCATGTTTCTTCCCATGCTATGTTGGTACTATTTTGTGTGGTAGAATTACCACATCATAATTTTGGCATTCTTAATAACACTAGTAACCTTGGTCTCACTGGTGGTGTTATAATTTTTCCAAACTAATGGTATGGTACTATTTATTACATAATTCTATTATTAGCTTCTTTCCTTATAAAATCTAATATCGAAGAACACTCCATATATTCTCAAAAGTTTTTTTCTATTTAAAAAACATGGGTTGTCACTTTGGGTAGATTATAGCTAGGAACTCCTTCAAATATCAAATGGTTATACATGCCGAATTTTTCCCAAGTAATAGCTTGAGCTAGTAATTCTAAAATTTCATCTTCCTCATTAGTGGAACACATATCTACATAATTATACTAAATTTATTATATGCGAGAGTAGGTCTCATGGCCTTCACATCCTATACAAGTCTTGATTATATTCTCTTGACTCAACTGTCAAATCTTACTAGGTTTTATGGTAGTTATGACTATTTTCATGTCCTCATCATATTTGCATTATTTGATCTTGAAAGCATCTATATTCTTCATAACTCTAAAGTCTCTTGGTGTTCCACCTTCATTGGTTTAACATTCCAACCTTTCCTTCCCCTTTTATCCTATCATTTACTTGGCCTATATGAAATATATTTTTATCTCTCTATGTAAATTTTCTCAATGCCACAATATACCATTAGATTTTTATCTCAAGGGGTAGCTAGTAAATTTAAGATCATCTTGGTTTATTTAGGAATTGATATAATGCCCCTTGAAGACAATATTATCTAGATATCTAGTATTCTACTACACTAAATATTAATCACTCTTGTACAAAATTCATTAAAATGATTCAACTATTAAATATTTACCTCCATCCATGGAATTTTTAGATCATTATTTCTATTATATTGTTAGGTTGTGGAGCTAAAAGCTTCACTGGTGCAAACAGGGGAGGAGGTTGCTGAGTGTCATAGTCACTGGCATCGGTCAGGCCAACCGACATTGGTTAGGCCAATTGATGTCAATCAGGTGGAGACAGGATGCTGCCAATGACAGTCAGGGATTGGCCGACGTCGGTCACCCCCAGGCAGACAAGGACCGACGTCGATCGCCTATGCAATTCTGAACTATGAGTTCCACAGATAGTTAGTTAATGAACCAGTTGTTTCCATGTAGAAGGCCAATTATAGACTTGAAGTTGTGGATCTAATTATTGTAATTAGGTGTCTAATTATTGTTTGCATGAGATCTATATAATAGACTCATGGGTTGTATTGTAATTTGTGCTAGAGATCAAGAGAGCAAATATTAGCTCCTTTTGTTTGTGAAGAGAGCAAGGTATGTTCCTCCTAGTGCCACAGTGTCAAGTGTGGGTGCTGGTTTGGAGAATCAGAAGGATTCTTCATGTATGTAAGATCTTGGTCAGTAGGTGTGCAAGGCCACATTTGGAGATTTGCATGGTAAGTAAGATCATTGATCTGTAGGTGTATGTGTGTGCAAGGTCTAAGGTTTGCATGTGTGCAAAACTAGGTTAATCTATAGGTGGTAGCAGGATCAAGGTGACAACAACATAATAGGTAGCAGTATCAGGTGGGATCTACTTGGAGTATGGTCTGTACTCAGTTGGAGAGCAAAGAGGAAGGCAAGGTATTTTCTTCCAAAGTAAGATCAGTTGATTTGCAGGTTGTTGCAAGTTCATGGGAGATCTACTTGGAGTGCATTGTGTACTCAGTTGAGTATGTTTGTATACTCGGTGTACTGGCAGTAGTGGATACTGACTGGTTGGAGGTGAACACCAACTCTGTGTTTGAGTTGTGTGTTGGGACCATAATTGAGAGAGTGAGCTCTTGAAGGTGAATTACTGAACACTTGGTGTGGGAAGCCTGTAAGGTGGGAAGAGTGTGGCATCTCTTCATTTGTAATTCTTTTTTGGAAGAATATTAATACAATTGGGTATTGACTCTCATATTCTATGTTGTTTTTGAATTCTAATTACTTGTTACTTCTAGTTTAATTCCACATGTTTAGTTGCTTGGTAATCAATGGTGCTTCCAAGTCTTAACAATTGGTATCAGAGCTAAGGTTGCAGGGAACAGGTTTGTGTTTGGTTATAGGTCACTCTCAGGGGTTTCTAATTGAGTGGGAGTATAACAATGGTAGAATAAAGTACACTAAGAATGGAAGAACTAAAAAGCATGAATGGTCAATTACGGTGTTATGGAAAGAAAGAGTAGGTAAAGAAATATTGTTGGTTGGCAGCAGCTCAACATGAAGGAACTAAAAAAGTAGATTTTGCAGGTGTTATTACATAGGATGCTCTGGGATGTTTCTTGGATAAAGTAGAATCTTGTCTTATAGATTCTGTTGCCTCTTCCATGTAGTTCAAAATAGAGTATTTTTCCATGTTAAGGTCTTTGGAGACTTTGGAAAGATTTATTTAGGGGCTGGTGTGCCTTGCCAAAGAATTGGCAAAAGGGAAGTGAAGCTAAAATTATAGGCAGCCAACACATGGGTGTTGAAGAAGGTCATGCAGGTCCCAGTCTTGAAGATGCAGTTAATTACTTCAAGAAAGTTGGGTGATGAGAGATGCATAGAAACTTTCATAGCGGATGCACTTGAATTAGCATGTGGTAAGAAAGTAGGTACTCTTTATCTACTTGCTTGTATTACTGATTCTTCTTCTATTGTGAAGACGTGGCTTTGTAGGCTTGGTCACATGAGCAAGAAGGAGATGCATGTTCTTAAGAGGAAGTTAGATGTCTTTGACAAACTTAAGAACTGGAAAGCCTTGGTGTTTCTAGAGGAGATGATGGACAGAGATCAGTGGATAGGACTGAGTAACTCTGAGCAGGGCAATTTGGACATGGGTATGATTCAAAAAAATCTCACGGGTAAATAGTCATCACTCACAGGTGAACACAGTTACTAGTGTCAGTCAGAGGGGAACCGACATCGATCAGACAGGTGCCGATGTCGATCATGTGCAGACCAGAGCCAGTGGTGTCGGGTAGGGTCGCTACGAGCATTAGTTAGGGAACTAATGTCAGTGACTAGGTAAGATCAATGTCGATCAAATAACTGGCATTGACAGAAAGGATAGTCGCATGGGAACTGACATCGGTCAAATGCATATTGTGTGGTGACCGAGGTTGGTCATTGTAACAGATTTTGGGTGGATAGCAAGCTATCAAGGAGTCTCAAACGCCCATATGAGGACTGAAAGTGGTAAGTAAGCCTCAAATTCATTGTTCCTCTTCTTTATACTTGTTGCTCACTGTAGAGCAGGAAGGATCCAAGAAATATTGGGAGCATGGCATGATTAGGATGCAAAACCAAATGAGAGATTTGGTAGGGTTGCCAGCCAGAAGAAAGCACTAAGAGATGAATGGATTCCTTGGTTAAAGAATAGAGAGAATGGACATGTGAGATGGAAGGCCAAGTCATATGGTCTTGAGGAAGCTATATGATAGTGGTACAGGTTTTGATAGGTGGATGACAAAGCAGGGCTTTAGTCAATGTCAGTGTAACCATTGTGTTTGTCTTACCAGGTGGATGCTGGTTGTGACATTATCCTATTGTTGTATGTGGAGGATGAGCTTGGTGAAGGTTCAGACATATAGGGTTTTGCTGAGCTAAGGGTAAGGTTAGTTCAGTGGCATGTCATGAGGAATTCAGAGCAGTAAAATTCTTTGGCATGAGGGACATGGAAGATCACAGGGTGATTTTGTCTCCAGTGGGAGCTGATGTGAATCAGGGGTTGGCAAGGTTCAATACGCAAGATGCAGAACTGGAGCACACCAAGGGCTGGATAGTTTAGTGTCCAAAATCACATGAGGTCTGGTATAGACCTGAGTTTTCCCCAGCAGTGGGAACTGTCAGAGAGTTAGGAGCCAATTCAAGGAAGTGGGTTCTCAGGTATTTGAGAGGGACCAACAACAGGTATACATGCTATGCAGGGTCAGGACTTCACTACATGGGTTTGTAGGTTTGGATGTGGTAGGTTACTTAGATGATAGGAGGTGCACCATAGGTTGTGTGGTGGGTGGTCTTCAAGATTGATCTTGAAGAGGGATACAAGCTAGGAAATAGATTAGATGGGGTACAGGTATAGGTACAATGCAGCTATTTATCTCCAAGTGGGAGATTGTTAGGTTGTGGAGCTAAAAGCTTCACTGATGCAAATAGGGGAGGAGGTTGCTGAGTGTCATAGTCACTGGCATTAGTCAGGCCAATCGATGTTGGTTAGGTGGAGATAGGAAGCTGTAAATGATGGTCAGGGATCGACCGACGTCGATCACCCCTAGGCAGACAAGGACCGATGTCGGTCACCTGTGTGGTTTTGAACTACGAGTTCCATGGACAGTTAGTTAATGAATTGGTTATTTGCATGTAGAAGGCTAATTATAGACTTGAAGCTGTGGATCTAATTATTGTAATTAGGTGTCTAATTATTGTTTGCATGAGATCTATATAATAGACTCATGGGCTGCATTGTAATTTGTGCTAGAGAGTAAGAGAGAAAATATTAGGTCCTTTTATATGTGAAGAGAGCAAGGTGTGTTCCTCCTAGTGCCATAGTGCCAAGTGTGGGTGCTGGTTTGGAGAATCAGAAAGATTCTTCATGTATGTAGGATCTTGGTTAGCAGGTGTGCAAGGCCACATTTGGAGATATACATGGTAAGTAAGATCACTGATCTACAGGTGTATGTGTGTGCAAGGTCTAAGGTTTGTAGGTGTACAAAACTAGGTTGATCTGCAGGTGGCAAAAGGATCAGGGTGACAACAACACAATAGGTAGCAGTATCAGGTGGGATCTACTTGGAGTATGGTCTGTACTCAGTTGGAGAGTAAAGAGGAAGGCAAGGTAGTTCCTTCCAAAGTAAGATCAGTTGAGTTGCAAGTTGTTACAAGTTCATGGGAGATCTACTTGGAGTGCGTTGTGTACTCAGTTGAGTATGTTTGTATACTCAGTGTATTGGTAGTAGTGGATACTAACTGGTTGGAGGTGAACACCAACTCTGTGTTTGAGTTGTGTGTTGGGACCGTAATTGAGAGAGTGAGCTCTTGAAGGTGAATTACTGAACACTTGGTGTGGAAAGCCTATAAGGTGGGAAGAGTGTGGCGTCTCTTCATTTGTAATTCTTTTCTGGAAGAGTATTAATACAATTGGGTATTGTCTCTCATATTTTGTGTTGTTTTTGAATTCTAGTTACTTGTTACTTTTGGTTTAATTCTGCATGTTTAGTTTCTTGGTAATCAATGGTGCTTCCGGGTCCTAACATATATCCCATCATATATATATCCATCCTTATATGCAAGTGTCTAAGTAACTCATAAAATAACACTTGATATAGATAATCATATAAGTGTGTCTCTACACTCTTGATCCACTATCCACCTTTCAATGGTCTTCAAGGATTAGTAAGTCATCTTTGAACGTCATTCTTAGCAACTAGTTTAACATAGTCTCAGTAATAAAAAATAATTGGAGTATTTTTTCATATGCCTATCTATAGATATGTACCACTTGTAGCAGCCCTAAAAATACCTAGTCACTACACTAGTATATCACATAAATGAACTTGTGTACTCACTCAAATCATAGTGAGAGAAAACTGGGTTATGTTAGGTTAGTCACAAAATACACTAAACTAGATACTCCATTAAATCATTCAATAAATCTTAGTATGGAAAATTAATATAGATAATAATGAGACATGCATATTTAATATCTCACTATAACATTAAATATTAATAATTTATTCTATGACATTGAACCAAGATTCCATTAATATATACATATCACAAAAACTATCTGTATCTTCATTAATCTTGGATTCAATTTTCACAAATAGGCACTATATTTTAGAATAATTACAATAATAATGTCTTAATGAATAAATATTCATGGCATAACTAGATTTAGGCACAACATGGGATTGTATAGGCATAAGAAACACCTCGTTGTTACATTCTAATTCAAACTTCAATTGACTTCCTAAATATATAAAATAATAAATATGTGTTGTAAACCACTTGCCAACCAACACCTATATTTTATCAAAGTTGTTATCTATTTTCTCCCATTGGTTTGCTTATCTTTGTTTTTAACGTTTATAATATGTGATTTTCACTACCTAAAACCATTCTTGATGTGTTATAACTTCTTGTATTCAATTCTCCATCTCCTATGCTATTGGGTCCTCTAAAGATTCTCCTTTTGTGTACCTTATTTGAGATGGCCTACTACTTGAATTAACCAAAATTGGTGCCTTATGTGCTACTATATGTTTCATGGGAAAATATTGGTGTATTATTATCCTTAGTCAAAACCAAATATCAGCATTCCCATAAATAACTTGAGAAATACCCCAATGTCCAAAAACTCATCAACACCCTAGAAGCACAAAACACAGACTTATTTTTTGAATTATATGAGTTGATGTTTCATCCCAACCTAAAACATGCACCCTCTTTATTAAAATTGACACACTCCCATTAAAAAAATACCACCTTATTAGTCACATTCAATCTAAATATTCTAGTGTTCTAATGCAAGATTATCTTTTCACTTTGGATGGTTCGATTTTACAACTCAAGGTACACTTCATAGTTAATTGATTCATCAATGTTGATAATACCAAATTTGTCATGTTAAATATGTCCATCTAGTGGGATAAACTTAGTGCACAATATGCACAACACTAATCCCAATAAAATCTTAGAAGATTTTTATCAATGCATTAAAGGAGGAATACTATTCTCTTAAACATTTTGAGGATGAATATATCAAGTTATAGAAATTGTGCCAACATAATGATAAATTAGTGATAAAATGCACCATTTTATTCCATGGCTAGAATCTATGTCTATGTGAGAATCTAATAGAAAAATATAAGATGTTGATTTATTTATAGACTCACACAATATTCATTTTAATATGGATTTATTTAGTTCTAAATATTTGGGTCAATATTATTACAATGTTTTTAACATTTAATGCAAGGTATATATGAAAATGGAGAGTAATCTAAGAAGGCCACACAACACTCAAATAATCCTATGCCTTATACCTTAGACAAAGCAAGAAGAAATTAGAAAATAAGTGGTGTCGTCATTATCATCATCACTCATTTAAATTTCACATCTAACCATCCTTTCTTTCTTAGTCTATATTAATTCTTGTAGCTATGGATGGCACTAATCAAGATATTTATTATTTAATAACCAATTAAATTATACTAGAAAATTCATAACAGTGCGTGCATAGTTTACATTCTAAAAAAAGGTCAAAGGATAACTCTCCATGTCATCATCAATAGTGGGAGTTCAAATAACATCATTTTAAAACATGGGGATCAACATCTCACACTTATTATTATGGAATGTCTTCACCCATACTAAATTAGGTGGATTCAAGTAGAAAAATATATACAAGTACAATGACAATATAGTTTCTAATAAAAAATTAAGCCAATGGAGGATAAAATAACTTTTGATATTTCACTTCTTGAGGTCTATGACATATTGATATAAATACCATAATTATATTATTAGGAATATACATATCAATAAAATACATAGATATGGATTGTTCACACCAAATATTAGATCTTTAAGCTCTTTGAGTCATCTCCTAAAACCAATTTGACATTAGTCTCTTACAAAAAATATTTCAAACTCATCTCACCCATGCTGAATTTCAAGATACTCATGCTATATCTTGAGACACTTATGCAAAAGAGAAATAAAAAATTTATGGCATGCATCATGAAAATATTTTCATAAGAATAAATGACTCGACAAGTTATTGAAATAATATGGTGAATTATTCATAAAACTAAAAATCCTCCCAACACACTACATACTAAAAAATTCCATCAATTTTTTTCCAACATTCCCTCCTTTAAACAAGCCATTTTATTATAGATCCATTTGATAGAATGATGAATTCCAACACCAAATACAATAGATCCTTAGTTAGGTAAATATTGGGCCTATCTTATTTACATTGAGATTATGATAATCCTCACCCCAAGAAGGATGAGACTTGACACCTTTTCATAAAATATAATGCACTAAAAAAACCACAGTGAAAAAATAGTACCCAATACCATGTACTAAAAATGCTTGGAATAGATCTGATGTAAGGCCTTATTTTACATATCACTTATCTTTAACAAAGATGATATAAATTATCAATTATGTGTTTTGATCATTGAATTATATTATTAAGTCATGATGAATTCCAACACCAAATACAATAGTTCCTTAGTTAGGTAAATATTGGGCCTATCTTATTTACATTGAGATTATGATAATCCTCACCCCAAGAAGGATGGGAATTGACACCTTTTCATAAAATATAATGCACTAAAAAAATCATAGTGAAAAAGTAGTACCCAATACCATATACTAAAAATGCTTGGAATAGATCTGACGTAAGGCCTTATTTTGCATATCACTTATGTTTAACAAAGATGATATCAATTATGTGTTTTGATCATTGAATTATATTATTAAGTCATGTCTAGTTAAGGTGCACAAGAATTTATGAAGTATTTTCATGTGTTTGGAACCATAATAAATACCTATTATCAATCATGTTTTTGATTTCTTACTTATGAAAGTATGATGCTTATATTTCATTCATATAATGTTGCTTTATGAAAATTGATTGTCTATGAGACATATTAACTTAAATAAATTTTTGAATCATTGATCACAAGCTTATGATTTATTAATTTCATGTATATAAGGTGATGAGAACCTAACTACCTGAATGCTTATATTCCTTGGTATGTTGGTTGCCTATAATTTAATGAGTGCCTTGTTTTATTAAATAATGTAGATTTGGATATTAGGTTAGATGAATTTGGTGTGTTCATCGATTGTGTAGGAACATGAAAAGGTCCAATGAATGAAAGAGACTATGCCAAACATGGTTATATTATTAATACATATTTAACCCTTCTTAGACCCATGTTAAGTAATTGGTTACATAGTCTACCACCTTGTTGACATAGTTTTTGATTAGGTGGCCAAACTTTAAGCTTGGTTTGTGAATTTTTTTGTCACCTAGCCTTTAGATCTTATAGCCAACATCTAAATTGTCTAGTGGATGACTGACATATCTTCCACTGATTGCCTTAGAATTAAATCATGTGGGAAAAGAGGTAAGTGAATCCATGAAGAAACCATACCATTTTACAAGATATGCCATGTACCTTAATTGAACATGGAAAATAACATCCCTTAAATGAGGCATGGGTTGGCAATTGACTAGTGGTTGGTTGATTCTAGAATATCTATATGTAGGATTAAAACTCTCTTAGTTTAGGACATTTTTACAATTCAAAAAGAAGTTACACTTGGTAGAAGAGAAAGAGGAGCAGAAAATAGGAATAATGGGTTAGGAGAGTTGAGTCTAGACATCTTGATTATAACACCTAGGTGGTCTAAAGGTTGACAGGTAAGATTCTTAATAATTTATGTTTTATATTATTCATTTGGAATGACATGATTTTATTCTTGCTTGATCTTTTAACGTCAAGAGAATAAGATCACTTGGTTTATTCTACATGTTTTATTGTCTTATCCATGGTTGTGCATTACCCACCATCTAGTGGTTGCTTATTTGAAGGACTTTAAGAGGTGATTCCTCCTTAGTGTAATTAAATGATTTATGATTTCTTATGTGAACACATATGCGGGTGTGATACTAAGTTATGATTGTTTTGTGACTAACATATTCATGGTGGAAAAATGTCAAGACCTCCTGTGCTAGGCATGATAGTAGAATTCTTGACCCTACTTTGAATGCCATAGTGGAATTTGTTAAGCTCTCTCATGATGATACATGGCAATAGATTGATTAACCTTACCATGAATATTAGATGGTAGTAATAGAATGAGTTATTCTCTTGCTATCCAATTAAATAACATGTCTTGTTATGTTTTGAAAGATTTCCTACTAATTTTATATTCATGAATGTTTATCTTCACTTGAATTATCATTTGAATGCTTGTTTATTTGTATTTGGGATTGAGAGTCTCTTTGGGTAAGAAATATGAATAACACTATAGATTTTGCATGGTCATTACCTTGTGTTAAGACACCCTTGATTAGATATACACCCTGGCCTTTACCAAGTCATATATATATATATATATATATATATATATATATATATATATATATATATATATATAGTTTGGAGTCTTAAGCTCAGGGGTATCTAGAGTAGCATCATAATGATGAAAACTGGTTGGGTGATGAGCCTTCTTTTTTTATGGATGACATATGCTTGGGAGTGGACAAAGAGTACCATTGAATACTAAATACTCCTCAATTATTTAATCAATCCTAGATATGTGCTCTTGATTATGTAAATAAATGGATGAAATCTAATGTATTATTAATGCTTTAACAACTAGCCTACTTGTAATATACTTACAAAAGAATGAGTTTTGATATTATTCCATCTATGGAGTAAGATATATATTTTCTATGTATTGAGACTTTAATGTTAAATTGAGTTGTCTATATTATGAATGTTTGGTTTATAAGACCTTGGGAAGTATCCTAGATGCATAAAATATTCTTTGGCCTTTTAAGGATCTTTCTAATAAATGAATAGTTTGACTCTCTTTCTTAAATCTTTAACATGAGTGGATTATCAAAAAGCATTTTGTCTCCCTTTATAATCAAAAGGTGTAGTGAATTAATCGATTGAGCTTGTATAAATATAGCTCAAATAAATAACTGTGAGTTTGTTATTAAGAATAACAATATATCTAAACTATTGAATCTTAATTGTGATGTTATTTGGGTAAAAATAATGCCTTGTGAATAGTCATTTTGGTCTTAGGAGTTGAGTAAACTACCTACTATAAACCTTACCTATAATGAGACCATCTAATAAATGAAGAAGAGTTTTAATAAAGCTTAGTTCTTATATGATATCTATAATAAGGCTTCAACCTTAGATTTTACTGGTGTTTCTACACTTTATTAAATGCATTGTTTGACCTCTTACCTTAATGGAGTGAATGTATTTTTGTGTTAATTCAAGAATAATAATCTTCTAAAGAATATACCCATCGACTCATAAGAGTGAGCAATTCCTTAAGTGATGATGGCTAGAGTAAATTGCCTTATGATTATTTGACAATCAACTAAACTAATAAGAATATTTGTTTAGTGTCATGTCATGTTGATATAAGCAAATTCAATCTTATTTTTCATGGTAGAGACCTTTTGAGGAAGCTATACTTAGTTTCAAATGTGTAATGTGATATACTATTAATAGGCAAGCTTTGCCTTTGCATTAACCTATCAACCTTCATCCAAGCATTTTCTCTATACATTTTGGCTTGTATCTTAGTTTTTGCTAAAATGACTAGTTGTGGCATCATCTTTATGCCTTAATCCATTTTTGGGTTCATATCTTCCAATTGGTAGTAGCCTACATAGGCATTTATTTTACCTTAACTGAATAATTACTTTGGATTTTTTTTGAGATTTTCCTTAACTAAGTTCTCATTCATTTAATCATATATGATTTTTATTTTGACTGTGCCTTAGTCAATTTCTGACTTTGAATACACTTGTTTTTGCCTTTGCCTTGGCCTTAGCCTTTCATTGAGTTTTTTGTGAAACATTATACCTTAGTCAATCCCTTCCTTGTAACTCAATCATTTGATTATATTTTTCCTTCATAGCTTTTAAACTGGTCATTGAATGACCTTTTTCCTTATCCAATTTATCTCTTTGACCTTTTGTTTTTATTTTACCTTAGTCAACATGGCATCTTTTGATGAGTGGTTTTGAGGAAGCCACGTGTCACCATCCTACTAACTTGGGAGTGACATTGGTGTGGTCTAATGTATGGTGTGGTCTAATGTATGATTAATGCCAAGCTAAAATGTGAGTATAATGTTGTCATATGGCATCATCTTGGTAACTCATGATCCTATAGAGGATCATATAGAGTGTGAAACCTCTAGGCTAGAAGGCAAGTGGGATGTTGCCACATGGCACCATCTCAGTGACTTGTGGTCTTAGAGATGACCATATAATGATCTTGCCTCTAGGATAACATGATATCATGATGTTTCCACATGGCATCATCTTAACAGTCTATAGTCTTAGATAAGTTTGTACATAGGGTAAAGCATCTAGGTTAGCAGGGTAATGGGTTGTTGCCATGTGACATCATCCTAATGATCTATAGTCTTGGGGCTATAGGTTCAACACAAAAGATTATCAAACTAGTAGGTAAGTGATAGGATGATACATGGAAAGAAAGTTCCCTAGGATCTCAAAGAGAAGCTATCATGGCCTTGGATCCTATTGAAGTATCTATGTGGATTCTAATTGCATTAGATTTATACTAGGTTTAAATTAATGACCATCTCGACATCACTACACATCAATGTTTAGCATAAATTAAGGAATGATTTTTTGAGTGTTGGGATGAACAAATCAAGGCATATAGACTTATTAAAGAGTTTCTTATACTTGTTTGAGTCTTAATGGAGGTTAGAGGATTCATATTTCCTATGAGTGATTGAATGGATTATGGTATCTATCTATGTTCATTAGTGTTTTAATCATTGTAGTTATGTGTTATGCCTATATTTAAGGGAAAAAAAGGGCATGACATCTAATGTACTTAATAATTCAAAAATATTGATTTTGAGTCAATATATCAAAATGTTATGGTCTATATTAATTATGTATATAATATAAGTCTGAAGACACGATATTGATTATATAAATATGGACTAATTTAGCTTGAAAAATGCACCAATAAGATTAATGCACTTGATGGATGAAATACTTTAGGTGTTTTTCAAGTCCATCATCATTTTCTACTTGGATGGTATCTTTAACTACATCAAGTTTTGGGATGATCATTTGGAGTATGCCTTGCATGTCTTATACAATATGTGAAAGCATAGGTTTCAATGTAAATTATCCAAGTTTTATTTTTATCACAATAATCTAGTACCTCAGCTACATCACCAATCAAAATAGTATACATGTAGATCTAGATAAGGTTAAGGTGATATAAGAGTAGCCTATTTAATGCAATCTCATAAAGTTGGAGACTTTAATTGGAATTAAAAAATTCCACCATAGGTTCGTTGATCGATTATCACACATATCATGGCCACTTATCCATGTCATACATGCTATAACAATGTTCAACTAGACAATTTTACTATAGCATGCCTTTTAGGTTCTCAAATAATGCCTCTACATTATTCATGCTCTCACAATGTTAAACATTTCTCATTCCTTTGAACTTCACATTGATGTATCTAACTATGCACTAAGTGAAATAGAAATTCAAAGCGGGCACATTAATTATTAAACATTCACTATCACATTAGAAACCTTAGATATAGGTGTAAGGTGTAATTTTGTAGTCATAGGCACCTTATTACTATTACATTATAGTTAAAACTTCATTGATTTGTGCAATGAATTCCTAAAATTATCCAAGTGTAACTATATGTCTTAAACCAATCTCCAACCAACTAATACATTATCTCTAAGTTATTATAGAGTTTCCCTTATTTTTCTCAACTTTATTTTTGATCTTTGTTTTATGTGTTATGGACTAGATAAACCACTATAGGTGTATTACAACTTCTAGTATTTATTTTAATATGTTTTACACTATCATGTCCTGTAGATCTTCTCCTTTTATGCACCTTGTTTTGGATGGTCTACTACTATAATTAACTAAAATTTTCACCTTATGCACTAATATATGTTTCATGGGAAAATAGTGGTGAATTTATATCCTTAGTTAAAATCAGAGATCAACACACCTAGAATCAACCTGAGGAAACCCTTAATGTCTAAAATCTCATCGACACCCTAGAAGCGTAACACACCAAGATATTTGGATAATTATGAGTTGATTTTTTTATCATAACCTGACACACACACCATCTTTATTGAAGTCTACTTACCTTTATTTTATCAGTAGACTAATCCAGGTCCCAAGAAGTGACATGATGGATAACTCTCTAGATGAGCACAAAGATGAAATTATGTGTGTTTAGAATATTTGTTAGAAATATAGTGAAAAGATAGATTTATATAAATAAAAATTTAAATTTATATAATAATTATATTTGTCCTTTACATGACATATTCTTGATAAATATGTATGACTTATATATTCTAGTCTAATTATTGTTATCTACCTATCTACTTATAAATTTTACAGATATGTATTAATAAGTTATATGTTAGGAGGTTAAGAGATGTTATAGAGGTTAGACTATTTACATGTGTGACTCATCATCTCCTAACACTTATGTAGTCTAGGTAGTAGTTGTTTGATGCGCTAGCATAATAGGAGTCTCATAAGTGTCACCTGGGTGATCATAATTATTACATTACCCAATATTAGAAGATTAATTTTTAAAATAGTGTAATAATGTGTAGTATGAGTTATCCTCTATAGTTTGTCCTAAAGAGTGTCTAACCTTATCAAAGATATGATGGTTACCACATAAGGTTTGGTAGAATAATGATTATCATTGAGTTTCATCATATGCATAGTTATTTATGCCATATTTGAAGTATGTGTGTAATCTAAAAAAATGGAATGATGATATTGAAATTAATGCAATCATAAATAATGTGTTTAGTGTACTAAAAACTATTTAAGTGTTATGAAAATTATCATAAGCCATGATAATTTTCTTAGTGTTAACATGTGAACCATTTTTGGTATATATACCTCAATCAACTATCTGTACTTGTAAAGTAATAGTCCTGATTGTGTTAAGTCTAGGAATTAGGTGTATAACCTTAGCATGTAGTTATTATTTGGTGAACTAATTGGAATGTTTTGGGAGTTGACCCACTCTTAAAACTCTATAAATTGGAATAGAATAATTATGTGTAAACACGGTTTCAAAAAATTGATCTATATTTTCCACTTTAGTTCATTCATCGGTTTGTGGTAAAATGTGAAAGGATGAGTATGCATAATTTTATGGAAAATATTATTTTAAGTTGGTGTGATAGGTATTGATCATGGAATCACTTCAATAATATGTTATCTCTTGATACCTATTGATATAATTATGTTATAATGATTTGTGTTGTACATACACTTGTGGTTATGCATGTATGAATGTCTAAGGAACACATCATACTCATTAATGGGTGTTGCATCATAAAATAACACATCATTTAAAAGATGAATAACATATGAAAAGTGTCATTGGATACCTTGGGTATTGCAAGAACTAAACTATCCTAATTTTTAAGGTTGTGGATGAGGCATGGTTATAAAATTACATTCACTTATTAATTGCTATAGAAATGATGTTATTAATGATACTTATCTCAATCATAAATTTTAATTTCTACCCTAACACCCACATCTATGAATGGAATAGTCACTTTGCTTTAGTGAATACCATTATTAGGGTTGCTTATGCAGTCTTGATTAAAATGTTTAGATTTATGTCAATGATTTTTTCTAAGATCTTTAATCTATCACCCTTTATTTATGTCTATGTAATAAATATATTTTTAGCATGGCACTCTATGTTGGATTTCCTAATACTTTTGTGTCTATCATACTATTTATCTGGATTAGATGGTTTGGAATTATCTAAATTAGGTGTATGTTTTAGCATAAAAGTTTATTCCTTCATTCCCTTCTTCAACTCCTCCTCAATGTTTTCCACATAGAAATAGTTTTCACCCATCATCTTGACTTTAACCAACTTCAATCTAGACTAAATGGATGTCCCTAGCTCACTATGGTACCTGAGGACTCAATGTTTCTCTAACTCAAATGATCCTGATCTAGCATATCAATCATGGAATGAGTCAATCTAGGCTTAAACTAATTAGTCATTTCCTTTCCATAATTTTGACCACTTCATCTATTGATCATCATAGAAATATTCAAGATAATATTCATTTTTGAATGTTTCCTAGGTTTATTTAGGCTCATATTCTATATGGTCTTTCTTCTATGAATAATATGTTTCCCACCACTTCTTAATAGGTTAGGAGACTTAAAAAATTGAAATATTAATTTTTTATTTAATATAAAATTCATTCATGGAGAAATAATATCCTAGATAATCTAACAAGTTATCTATTGTATCAGCATTAATATTTCCCTCAAACACAAGAATATATATGTTTACTTGAAACCTATGAAGACTCAGTCACCAAAATATTTCCCTGATGATAAAGTCAATGGAACCACTAATTCAATTACTTCCATAAATTGGTTGAATATAAATTTATGTTGACCCATGAGTTATTCTATGATCTCTTTTTCTATTATTTTGTGAATCTCCTTTGGTTTTTGTCTAGCCATTTTATTGAAACAACTTGGTAGATAGTCTAATGGATATTGAGTTTTGACATCAAATATTAGATACACTAATAATGATTTATGGATCATACAAGAATGAGATGAACCACTCTAATACCACTAATCAAATGCCTAATTAGTTTCCCAATGCACAACTCTTTAGATGATGATATATATGAAGTTATGTGTGTGTGTGTGGAAGCTTTGTAATAAATATATTACAGAGAAGGATGTAAAATTTGAAAAATAAATGTATTATATTTATTTATTCATCTTGTATATGACATAATATTTATAAATATTTATGATTGTTATCTTCTAGTTAATTTATTATATCTACCTATTTGATTACAATTGTTAAAAATATGTATATAGATTACATGTCCTAAGGCTAAGAGTTGGTATGGAAGTTTAACCATTTCCATGTTTGAGTCATTATCTCCTAATGGTTATGTAGTGTGTGTAGTAGGTGTGTGATGTGTTATATGTCCTATCATAATTCAATCCTCATAGGTTCTACTTAAGTTACCATGGTGACTACATTATTTGGTGTCAATAGAGCAACATTCATAATAGTGTGGTAATGCATGGTGTGAGTTAGCCTCGACGGTTTGGCCTAGAACTATGTGTAACCCTATTGAATCCAAAATGGTCACACAATTTTTTTTAGTAGAATTATTATTACCACCAAGTCTAATCTAATATGGCATCTACAAAAGAGATAATTATGATCTTGACAATTAAAATAAGCATCAAGAATGTGCTTTGGTGCAATATATACCATTAAAGTGTTACCAAAATTACCATGAGCCATGAGAATGGTTTTGGATTTAATACATGAGATATTACTAGTAAATATACCTAGATCATAGACCCCCTTAAAATTGAAATTTAATATTCACATTCTAGTGTTGAAAGGCAAGATCATTTATTGTAGTTTTAGATGGTTGGATTTAAAAACTCAAGGCACACTTAGCATTCAACTAATTCACTAATATTGAGAGGATCACTTTTTTAATGTTAAATATTTCCATTCCATTAGGAGACAGTGAAATTTTTTTACAATAATTCACTCCAATTGAGTCTTGGAAGACTTGTGTTAATACAATGAAGGAGAAATAATTTCCTCTCAGATAGTTTGGGGATGCATATATCAATCTCTAGTAGTTTTTATAGCATAAGGAATGATCGGTGGAAGACTAAATCAATGAGTTCCATGACTACACTATGTGTCTATATTATAATTTAAAAAAAAAACATAAATTGTTGAAGTACATCAACAAAATCTCACCTAATATTTGGGTGATGATGGAGTTATTTATTTCCAATTCTCTAGAGAAATATTATCATAACACTGCCAATATCAAATCCAATATATATATGAATTAGTGTATCACCTCTTCATCTAGTGTCATGCTTAAGAGCCAAATTATGCATAATTCACCATTTAATCCTATTTCATAGAGTTAAAACACATAACACAAAGGAAATGAGTCTAAGAAGGTAACATAACACTCAAAGTATTTTATGCCTTATACCTCATTAAAATGAAATAATAAACTAGACAAAAAATGGTGTCATCATCAATTCTCATTTTACCATGATGATTCTATATAATTATCCCCAAAAGTCTTGTCCTAGATAGTCTACACTAGGTATTAAAACCATATAAGACACTAGTCTAAATATTTCATATCTAAACACTAGTTCCATTATAGTAGACACTTGAGATAATCATGAGAATATCTTACATAAAAATGATCAAAATACAACCTCTACTTGTCATCATCCATAGTGGGAGTAAAAAAATCATATCATGACACATGGATCAAAATATTTCACTTCCTATTATGGAACATTTTCACCCATGCTCATTTAGGTGGCTTTAATCAAGATGATATATATAAGTCTAATGAGAATGTAGTTTATAATATAAATTCAAGAAAATGGATGATAAAATTAGTTACAATATCATAACTCTTGAGGTCTATGACATACAACTAGGAATACCATAATTATAAGATCAAGAACGTACATTATAGGTAAGGTTATAGAGATAGACTTTTCACATTGAATATTGATTACTTGACGTATATGAGTTATTTACTATGACCAAAGTCATTATTATTTTACAAGAAATACTACAAACTCATCAAACACATTAAATTTTATGTTAATCATGGTTTATCCTAAGACATCTATTTAGAAGTAAAATAAAACATTGGAAACACACACCATGCAAGCATCATCACAACACAAATGATCAATGATTTACAAAAATAATATGGCGATGTATTTTTAAAATTGAAATGCCTCCCAACACACTATGTAATAAAGTATCACATCAATTTTGTTCATACATTATCTCTCCCTAATAACCCATTATAATACAAATACATTTTGGAGAATGATGAATTCCAACACCATATACAAGATCTACTTGATTAGGTAAATATAGTTCCTATATCATTTCTACACAATATTATGATAGTCCTCACCCTAATAAGGATGGAACTTGGCACCTTTGCATAGAAAATCATTCACTCATAAAAAATCATAGTGAATAATTAATACCTATTTCCATACATTTATAACTTATCATAATAGATCCAAGTCACTTAATAATTCACTAGGACTAAACATAAGTCAATTTACTATAAGGTTCTTGTCTAACCTAAATATGTCTATAAGAAATATTTTAAGACACTGGTAGGATTATACAAATGGATGGATATGCCTTTCAACTTAACCAATAATGGATGAAATACTTATATTTTTTCCAAATTCATCACCATTTTCTACTTGGATAACATATTCATATACATCATGATTTTAGAGGATCATATGAAACATGTATTTCATTTCCTATATGTTCTATACAATCAAAGGTTGTAATCTAGCTTATCCAAGTGTTCATTTGGCATCATAAGAATGCAGTTATGGGATACATCATCAATCAAAATAGTATACATGTAGATATAGATAAGGTCAAGTTGATTCAATATACATTACTTAATGTAATCTCATAGAGTTGAGTATTTTTATTGGACTTGTAAAATTATACATAGGTTTGTTCTTTAGTTATCACACATATCATAGCCACATAACCATATCATGCACACCAAAAAAAAATTTAGATGGATACCTATAAAATATCACACCTTTTAAGTTATCAAATAATGTCTCTTAAAAATGCTTGTTCTCACAATGTTCAACATTTCTCATTCCTTTAAACTTCACATCGATGCATCTAACTATGCACCTAGTGTAGTACTAATACAACTCGACATCCAATCACATAACACTCATATATGGTCATTCACATGTTATTACACACATAATAAATAATTATATGTTGTTCAATTAGTCAAGTAATGTAAAATCTATAGTTGATGTAAAAACATGATCATTCATTCTAATCATAGCCACTTTAGTTCCTAAAAACACAAAATAAATTGGATAATTCATGAAATAATAAAAATATGACATAATTGAAATAGTTTTATCTCATGATAAATCTCAAAAAGGGAAAGTAAAATAAGGCATCATATTTCTATATCTAGTCACTAGTTCATGCACTCATCATAGTGCTTGACACATGACCATAATCTCTACACTTATCTAACAAGGATATCACAGATGGTCACTCCACCCTCATAAATAATAAATAAGTTTGAGAGTTATACCTATCCAAAAATATTCTCTAAAATATTATACATATTTATGATCTTTAAAATACTTTACTAGAGGCTCATTTTGGAGGTATATTATGTGAATATATAATTCCACTTTTGTGTTACAAATACTCTAATTGTATTATAGACACACTTATACTAGCCTTATATATGAAAAAACATGGTGTAATCACATAAAAGTGGAATTTGAGTTCTAAGTGTGATATTTGAGACAAACTATCCATATATTAGCCCTAGACCTATCCTAGAGCCTACTATCACACTTTTTCAGCCTTTGTGTAGACCACGTGCATTCCTAGTCATCTTAAATTCAATGTTAGACCTTCGTTTCATGATCTTGGCCTTTCATGCCTAGTATCCTACTAGTTGGACATTAGCATCACACTAAAGACACTATATCCACATGGCGCTAGTGTCCCAAAAATGGCTTTAGTGTCCAATACCCTAAATTTCCTTAATGATTATATTTTTAAAAGTAAAACCCTCCTAAGATTGGGATAATATTATTTTATTATCCATAAAAGCTATAAAAAACTATAAATACATTAATTTTATACCTATATCCACTAGATAGAAAGTAGATAAAAAATACACATTTAAACACAAAACGAGTTGAGTAAAATCAAGGTTCTTAATCCCTATTCTGCCCTAATTTTGAATACTACCATCTACAACTTCCCTAAGCCTAGATTTTCTATGTTTCCAATATCAAGCACAATCAAATAATTCAAGATGAATATCATTCTAACATCACTTGCACATGTACCAGCACTTAGATGGGGAGAACTAAATCAGGTTGATCCTATATGCAAAGGAGAATATAACTAATCTATAAATCAATCCTAATTCAGAAAAGATAAATCCTACTTACACTTCTAATTATTGACACATTAGATATTTGGGGTCATAACTAAGATGGATCTGTTAGGCCTAGCCAAGGGATATCTTACCATAATAATATCACTAGGGAGGGTTTCAAAGCCTCTAGTCAAATAAAAACTATGTAATAACCCTTACTAGGTCCTATGTTTTCATATTCACTAAACTAATAATAAGTAAATTAAAAGTCTAATCTGGTGTTCACCAAATCTTGTGGTACAAAGTGGAGGTAATAAATATTAAAAGTAAACATGCATAGAAGACATATACTTACATCAATGTATAGAAGAAAAGTACAAATTCACACACACACACACACACACACACACACACACACACACACACACACACACACACACACACACACACACACACACACACACACTCTTATAAAAGATAAATAAAGTTAGGAATACTTAATTTTGAAGATGAACTTTCCGAGCATCAATATCTTCCTTGGCTAAAGTGCTTCGTAAGAGGTTGTGGTATGTAAGGATGACAAGGATAAATCAACTCTAGGCTACACAACCTATCAATGTATCAAAAAGACTTCTCTACAAGACAAGATCCATATCTCTAAAGCAAGTATGAAACCCTAATCTATGCTCCTCAAGTAGAATGGTGGATAGCAAGATGTGAAATATATAACTCTTCTTATTTTCTTTTAAAAATGATAAAATGGATGTGTTTATATAGATGGATCTAACCCTAATCTTTTTCAAAAATTTATCCAACAAGGTCAACCCAATCAACATTATATCATTATTGAAAAAAAAATTAGGTCTTATTTTAAGTTGGCTAGGGGATAACCTAGAACCTAAATAAGTTTTATCAATTAATGTTCAAGGTTGATGGGGTTGACAATATAATGTAAATCATTAAAAAAGATTTTAGGCTAGGGAAGGGCTAATGAAGGCAAAAAATGACTAGAGGAGGGAAAAAAATAAGAGGAAAATCTTAGGGTCATGTTCTTAGGAGATGGTTGTGTAGATATCAAGTGGTAGTATAAGAAAAATAATCCTATGAAGTACCAATGGTCTACCCACCCCTTTCCCAGTACATCCTTTAAGGCATGCACTTAGAGATATTAAGACAAGATGGGTTCTTGTAAGATAGAAAGCACCAATAATTGATAAAGTTTGAAAATATTATGCGTATATATATGCCCCACTTAAAGCGCATCATGTGTCATGTATGTGCACCATAGGATGGTGTATTGGGAAAAGAATATAACAATACACAATGCTAAAGCTGAATAAATTACAATAAAAATAAAATAAGATAAATGAAAGGACATAATTGAAAAACACATACCTTTAGTTACCTTAGTATTGTAGATAAAGAAGGAAATTGTAGTCATATAAAATGTAAAAAATTGTAACTTGAGTGTGTTTATGACACCCAACCCATAGGTCCCTCTTGTATGCTCTCATGACACTTATATCCATATTTTAATTGATTCTTAGTCATCCATAAACTTTTAAGACCTAATTCCAACTCAGCTATGCTACTTTTTTCCATGACAAATCCATCCTCTTAGTTATTTTACCCTAAAAAAATATCACCCAATTTGGACTATAGCATTGGACCCTAAGGTGTCCTATTTTTAGCGCTCCCATCTAATCACCTTTCGAGCCCAGATGACCATTTTCTCTTGATTCTTATTTTCCATTATGTCAGCCTAACATGAATGCATCTAACCCATGATTAATAGATATTTATAAAAGCCCATTCAAAGTTCATTTAGAATTTGGTTGGAAATTATTCAAAAGCAAACAAGAATACAAGTAAAACTAATAAGGCAAACTTCTTTATTCTCTGCATACAACCATCCAATATAGCCACTAGTATATTCAAATCCTTACACAAGTCCCTAGCCATCTCAAGTACACCTGATTTAGCATTTTTCATCTTCATACACACTATTATATAAATCACATCAAGTGAGAGAACTACATATGTCTTGATCCCTCTTTGAAGTATTGGTATGTAGGTAGCCTGCCCACATAAGGGGTGTGGATACACGTTCAATGCATCTTACGCACACTAACCCCCCTCATTCTTGAAGTTTTTATTCAAGTGCAAGAACAAATAAGATATAGGGGTTGAGATTAAATTATATATACAAAGACCTTCATCAATAGTCAAAACTTGAAATTTCATAAGTAGATTAATACAGAGACAATGAACAAAACCCAAAAAAATTAGATATCTATGACTAGTTTAGACAATAGTCGTAAGACCTAGAATATAACACGAGACATTGAAGTGTCTCATTTTTGGTGATCCTATCCTTTCACTAAATGAATTCTAGATCCTAATTTGCAATAGTGTCCTAGTCCTACACAACTAGTACCAGCTTCTATCTTAGCCATCTCAATCCTATTTAAGCTAAGTTACATTTTCCTCACTTATTACTATTTTTATAAAGGTTCAAATTACAATCAAATTATACAAATTAGTAGCTTAATTATCTCAATATTATTTAATAATTAAATTAACTCAGACCCTTAACTAAATTAAGAATAAAACTCTAATATTCTAAAAACTGTTAAATTATTTGGTGAAACCAACTTACATTGTTTGCACATAAAAACCCTAGGGTAAAATAATAATTTTCTAATTTTTTACTTTCATATTTAAATCATAAATTCAATTTAATTTTTAGAATTTCATACCAATTTTTAAAAATTATTTTTCTTCTAAACCCTAGTTGTATATACTAGGTCCCTTTAAATCAAAATTTTTTAAAAAAGTTTTTGAGTTTTTACTTGCATATTTAAATAAAAAATTCACATCAAATTTTAAAATTCCTTAATAATTTTAAAAAAAATATAAATTTTCAAAAATGTAGATACATATACTAGAGCCCATTTATTTTGAGGTATCACCTCACATGTTTGTGAGCTTTGTATCCTTTTTATGCATATTATTATTCCTTATTTAGATTATATTTGTTTAATATATTTTTTTCATTATTCAAGTTGTTTTCTTTATGCCACCTAAGCTCCTTGCATCTCTTCCTTCAAGACAAAGTTTAAGACTTAGTGAAAACCCTCTGAAATTCACCCAAATTGTTTCAACCTGACCATATACCATGGATAAATAACCAGCTCAAGTTCCTGTTATAGATCCTACACATCCAGATTACATAAATTTACATGAGGATAACTTTGATAATGAATAGTATGAGAATAAAAATGATGATATAAACACTAATGTTCATGATCCACCACATCAAACTCTTAATACACTTCCACCTATTATTGATAATGAAGTTGTCTTTAACAAAGATTTGATCCTACAAAGTTTTTAAGAAAGACTCAGGGACAAACCCCAAGATCATACTCTTATCTTGAAATCTATCATGGAAATTAAAAAAGATAAACAAGTTGAGTATTTTATTCCTTCAAAGTATCTAGTTGTAAATGACACTACAAGGTAACTATGTCTCAATAACCCCCTATATTAGCCAAAACTTATTTTGAGGCACCACTAGTTATGACTAGTACATCTTTGTCTCTCGATGTGGTAGCCCTTGTGTAAGAAATAAAATATCTTCAATCTAAGGTGATACATCTTGAGTAAGGTGCCTCTAGACCTACACAAGCCTTAGATTCTTTTTCTCTACTTCATACACCATTAGTGCCTTATATTACTTTGACACCCTTACCACAAGGTTTTATTCAACCCAAGCTCACTCTATATGATGGCAAGGGTGATCCAGAGACATATTTGAGAGATTTTAATGCTACATGCTTGGACTATGTGCCAAATGACTAATTACTAACCAATTTATTTCTACAAAGTTTAAAGGATTATACTTTACAATGGTTCTATATTCTACCAAATCAATTGATCAATGCATTCAATCCTTTAGTTGATATGTTCCTAGGTTATTTCAGCATTAACATTGGTGATAAGGTTTCCTATGCCTAAGTTGCACAAAAAAAACAAAGGTCAAATGAGCATCTCACAGATTATATTCTTCAATATAAGACTATCTTGGTTAAGATGACTAGACCCATAACTGATTAAGAGTAACAAGATATCTTCAAATAGAATCTTCTAATAGCTTTACATGAATCAATAATGTTCAAAAGTTTCTCTTCCTTCACTGAATTATGTCACACACTAAAAGAAAGAGAAGTCAAACTAATCTCAATGAACAAACTCAAGTACACAAGTATATCATAAACAATAAACAAGAGTAATAAAAAATTCCCATACAAATTAAAGGTCAATGATAGTAAGAGTCAAAATCAACCAACAGTTAATGCAACTTCAGAGCCCCCTCAATGAGTGGTTTTATCAACACCTCATTGGAAATTTTTTAACAATCTACTAGTTTCTCTAGCTAGAGTTTTATAGCATCTACTATAATCTAATATCATATCTCTCCCTCCTATTCAAGAAGTTAACCCAATAAATCCTCTTCCATGGGGATATGATCAAAATGCATTTAAAAATTTTCATAGGGCACCAAGCCACATAACAAATAAATACACCAGTTTGAAACATAAGATACAAGACTTGATAGATGGTAAAGTTATTGATATTGGCACTCCAACTAATCCTCCTCAATCAAAGCAAACACAAGATAAAGATTTGAAAATCTTCTTAGATCCTTTTCCACAACATTCAAAATAAGATATAGGAGATAGATCAGGGGTTCACCATGCATATCATACACATCCCCCATTAGATACATACATGGCACCTTCAATTGAGACATATCCTTTGAGTAACATGATTGGTGTGTATAATTATAGAGTTCCAGGTAGACCTTCCATATCCTTCTCAGAGAAAGAAATAGTTGAGGATAATTCATATTATCATGCACTCTTTATCAAAGCTTATATTCATAATCATTCTATTCATAGTATTATCATAGACAATGGATCTAGTGTGAACATGTGTACAATGACATTAATACAACATTTGGGATATTTAGAGTAGGATATTACCCTGATGGACATAATTATTAGTGGATTCAGTGGACACATAAGAGATCATTGGGTGAGATTTTCCTTCCTCTACAAGTTGGACCTACACATGTGGCCACACCATTTACTATTATTCCTAGTGCAGGAGTTTTTGATATGTTACTTGGTCAACCATGGATTAAAAAACTTTGAATAATACCTTATAAATTTCATAAATTCATGAAATTCATTCATGCTAATAAGGTTGTTAAATTTGGTGGAGTTCCATATGAATCACCACTCCTCACTTCAGAGCCATCTACTATTTTATAGTCATCAGTTTTAGTTTTTCCATCAATTTTAGTTTCTCTACCAATTAAAGTTCTTCCTTCATTTTAGATTTAGATACAGTTGAAGCCTCCATTACCATCAAAAAGAGTTCATACACTTCCACAGCGGTCTCTTGTAGAGAAACCATAGTTTCAAAATTCTAGGTAGCTTCTAACTACAATGTTCACTCCTAGGGTAGTATCATTGAGGTCTCATGCCTCTACACACAAAACACATGTTTAGAGAGCTTATTTTACTACAATATGGGTCCCTAAGAGCCCTAAAATTTCATCCACTTCTTAGAGTTATAGGGAGACCCCACAATTGGTTTCTACTATAGATATTTCAAAGCATTTATAATATACATAGCTTTCACAGCCACAGTCTTAGCCCTTTCATTGTGCTTCATGATCATGCACGATCCCTCTCATTGATATAAGACACTATGATAGGGGGTCTCCCATGAAACTCATCAATTAGTATCATCTCTCCTCAACCTCACTTGTACATAGTTTCTTATTATTTCTTGTACATAGTTTCCTTTTGATTGATTGCACATATCTCAAAATATCAAAAATATAAAAACATTAAAAATATAAAAAACAATACAACATTTTAAAATCCAAAAATATTAAAAATATGCAAAAATTCAAAAACATTTCAATTGTATGCTTCATCCATGCTCTACATTTCTTCTATCATGCTAGACTTAAAATTTTCTATTATATGCTATTAGTTATCAATTTATCTACATTTACATGCTTCACTTAATATTTTTTAAGTGTTTGTAGTGACATCCAGATCCTTGATTGCTTCACTCTATCCATTGAGGGGGCATCCTACTTCTACATTCAAGACACATATCAATATATCTACCAATTGGGGATATCCTTCACATGACTACACCATTTAGGTTATGTCATTCCCACACTATAAACTCTAGTTATCATGTTGATGCACATTACTTACTAGTTTACACAGATTACTCTACAAACACTCACTAATATATAATACTTACGTATTTTTTAGCATCTATCTAGTCTTGTACTACATGTATTTCATACTTTCACATATTTCTTTGGTTTAGTTAGATGTGATTGTACTTCCAATATATTACAAGTTTTCCTTTATTTCTTTGCATAGTTAGATGTGATTACATTTTTTAGTTTTTATTCTATGTCTTGTATGTCCCTTAGGACATTTAACAATTTCCTTTGATTCTATTCATGTATGTGCCTTAGGATATTTTCCAATGTCCTTTTCTTCTATTCATGTGTGTGCATTAGGACATTTGCCAATTTCCTTTACTTGTACTCTTTTATGTGATTATGGATTTCACGTCAACATTGATTATTTTTAATTGTATGTGTATGTGGCATTTGAATATGCTTTATATACTTGATTTATAATTTGAGTGACTTGTGCCCATGTCCCTTATTTTCTTGGCCCCTTGGCCACGCATGTATGCTTCTTGCTTCTTACCTTGTATGGTTGTTATTTATTTTCTTCTCACTATTTACAATGCCATGATCCACATCATGCATTATCTTGCTTTTTTGGATGCCATAATAGACATCATGCTCCATACCTTCTTAAAAAAATAACAAATAACCACTAATTATTAATATTTATAGTTTTAATTTAGTACATTACACATGTTATTACATTGGTATATCTATCTAGGAATACCCCTATTGATCTAACAATCCCAAATACAAAATATGCTATATATTGAGACATCATTTAGATTATCATTTCTATATCATATATTTTAAAACATAACACACTTATAGGGTTTTTTTTTTAGGGTAGTCATTATAGGGTCTTCATTCTAACCCTTAAAATAGGAGGTAATAAACATGGGTTTTATCATAGAGATCAGAACTCCTATTGATCAAAAAATCAATTTCTAAAACACTCAAAACAATAATCAGAAGTCAAACTAGGTAGAATAGACCATAAAAATAGTGATGATTCCAAACTAGTCTTTAGTTTTAGCAAATGACAACAACACCAAACATGGACAATGGTGTCAAACACTAGGGTGTCCTATTTTTAGTGCTCCTATCCAAACAACAAAAAACATAGATTTTCTAGAAATAGGCAAAAATGTAAGCTTAACTATAGTTTTGCATATATAGACCAATTCAGATTCAATAGTTTTATTATAGTTTTTCTCAAAGAATCTAGATATAAGGGGCATCATGCATGGCATGATGGCTCTCACTTGTAGTTTTATATTGGGTAGTTGGTATAACTTCCAGATCAAAATCTATGTTATAGACACCAGTGATTGGGGCTAATATGCATGACATATTAGTCTTCTTTTCTTTCTGAGTTTAGTATATTACTTAAGAATTCTTAATAGTTATGTGCTTTATTCCATTTATAGGTGGTTAGTATCATTTTAGAGTGGCTTTCATATAATCCTAACCTCCAAATTTTTCAGTGGCTTCCACATAAGCTTATGGCTTGGTTTTAGAGTGGATTTCATGCAATCTTAGCATCCACCTTTTTTTCAAGTTGGCCAAGATTGGCCTACTTTCTAGTACACATTCGACTATCCATACCACATTATCATAGTATAAAGCATCCATATGCTTTAAAAGCTATCTCATACAACACACGTTTATACTAGTATTAATTTATAACTTCACTGCACAAGGCAATGATGGAGCCAAAGGTCTAGATAGCCTTTGTATTTTTAATCCACACACTCAAAAGGATTGGACACATGGTTTAAACAACTACTAGAATATGCATGATCACCTTGATTTATTTAGTGGGTGATGATGGAGCCAAAGGTCTAACCTTTGCATTCTTGAGCCACTCTCAAGGAAATGAGAAATTAGTTCTGTTCATGATAGTACTCTTGGTAAAACACATACCCAACACACATCTAACATCACTCAACATAAAAATAAGTTTTGTATTGGTTCACGTATTCTATGATGTGTATTCATTCTTTTCTCTTCCTCTCTCTTTTACCCAACTTTGTATGTTCTTATTTTAGATATAGCATATCTAGTAAGAACTGATCTACTATTTTTTTCTTGCAAATTTACACTTCACAATGTGCTCTCTCTATGCACACCTAACATCACATAGATTTATGGGCTTCACCCTTATAGGTAAGTTTAGGTACACTTTATATTTTTCCTTTATCTTAATATTTTGCTTACTACATCACTAGAATAAAGGGGGGACAAATGTAGTCATAGAAATTATGAAAATTGGTAGCTTGAGTGTGGTTTGTGACACCCAATCCATAAGTCCTTTCATGCTCTCATGACACTTCTATCCAGCTTTTCATTGATTCCCAATCATTTATAGACTTTCAAGACCTAATTCTAGCTTAGCCATGGTGATTTTCCCATGACAAATCCATCCCCCTAGGTATTGTATCCTCAAGTTAATAGTGCCCAAGTTGGACTATAACACTGGACCCTAGGGTGTCCCATTTTTAACACTCTTTTCCAATCAGCTCTTGAGCCTAGATGACCATTTTATCCTGATTCATCTTCTTTATTATGATATTTTAGCATGAATGCATCTAACCCCTGGCCAATAGATATCTATAAAAGCCCATTAAAATTTCATTTTAAAATTTGTTGATAATTATTTCAAAAGCAAGCATGAATATAAGAAAAACCACTAAGGCAAACTTCTTTATTCTCTACATACAACCATCCAATATAGCCACCAACATATTCAAACCCTTATACTAGTCTCTAACCATCTCAAGCACACCCAGTTTAACATTTTGCATCTTCATACACACTATTACAAAAATCACATCAAGTGGGAGAACTACATATGGCTTGATCCCTCTTCAGAGTATTGGTATGTAGGTAACATGCCCACACAAGAGGTGTGGATATACATTTAGTGCATCTTACACACACTAACCCCCCCTCTTTCTTTAAGTTTTCATTCAAGTTCAAGCATAAGTAAGATCTAGGGTTTGAGATTAAATCAACTCTACAAAGAGCTTCATCGATAGTCAATACTTGAAATTTTATAAGTGGATTAATACAGGGATAATGGATAAAACCTAAAAAACTCAAATCTTTGTGATTAGTTTGGACAATAGCAGTAGGACCTAGACTATAGCATCAGACCTCGAAGTTTCTTATTTTTAGTACTCCTATCCTTTTGTTAAACAAAATCTAGATCCTAATTTGTGATAGTGTCTTAGTCCTATAGCTAGTACTAGCTTCTGTCTCAATCATCTCAGTCATATTTAAGATAAGTTATATTTCTCCTCACTACTATTTTTAGAAAGGTTTAAATTATAATCAAAGTATACAAATTAGTAGTTTAATTATCCTAATATTATTTACTGATTTAGTTAACTCAGACCCTTAACTAAATTAAGAATAAAACTCCAATAATCTCAAAACTGTTAAATCAAAGATGCAAAAAATTTGAAGGTGTCTAATGTAAATAACATTAGGCAAACCTGTAGAGATTAGTAAAAAAAGTGAAAAATGAATTTTTTTACCACATAGATATATAATAGGTGAAACTATTCTCTATGATTTTAGGATTCTAAAACATTTTACAATTTATAAAAAGGGATAGTAGAGATAAAGATATGATCAAAATGCCAAATCTAATGGTAAATATCTGAAAGGTAATTAATTGTGAATAATAAATATAAATAAGATGAAAAATAATTCATTTGTTATTTTTACTCTTTTGAGAAAGCAGATCTCTATGAGACCTAGTTGGAGATCATAGAGCCATCATGGTGATGAGATGACAATTGAGATGGGGAGGATGCATAATGACTGCAACAAGTGCAACACATGTAAGTAACTAAAAATTTCAAAATTTTGAATATTTTTATTTGAAATTAATTTAAATATGAAAAAATAACTGGTAGGCAAATCTAGGCATCAAAATGGACCTTAGGAATTTTTAAAGTAAATTAAGGGTATAATGGGGTACTAGGTAGGAAGAAGTTAGACTAATAAATGCCTAAGGAATTTATGGTAAATGGGAAAAACATTTCCACTGTGGATAAATGGAGTTAACCAAGTCAACTTAGTTAATAATTTGATGGATAATGAGAAGGTTGACTACATAGCAGTGGGTCAATTTATCATGATAATAGGGGGTCAATTGCATAATAGTGGGTTGACTTAGTTGGTAAGAGAAACAAGACTGATTGTGTAGATCATGGTTGACATAGTTTGTTTAATAGGGTTGATGTAGTATCACTAAAATAGTTTGATTGTGTATAATAAGGCTAATATAATATCACAAGTTGAGAAAATGGTTGACTAGTATTAATGTGACCGGTCTAGTATCACAAGGAAGGTACAGGGATAATCTAGTATTAAATAAGTCAATGCTATAGAAAATGGATATTCTAAAATAAATAAACCAAGTTTATTTAAAATTTTCATAATTTTTTTGATTATTTATGACATGGAGATTTGGTACATCTTTTATTGTTTGATATTTTGTAGAGACACCAGGGGTATTGGTGACTAATAGATGCATCATGGCTATAAAATCTACTAGAATAATTGATTGATGTAGACAAAGCATTTCTAATGTCACTGGGCTTTGGAGGTATCATGGATATGAGGTGTATCTCACTTAGATTTGATCTCATGGTAATGTTCCTTAGATCATGAAAATGTTGACAAACACTTTTTGATGGGTGGTGGATTGGGATACCATAGAGCTGGGTATCATGCTATAGGATGTCCATGCTTTACTAGGAACACTAAAAGGAGGGACACCTGTGATCATAGGGATACTATATGAACTAGAGGATAGGCAAGCACTAGCCAAGTGGGCAACATGTTTGGATAGGATATACCTAGATTTACACATTAGTCTATTTGATGTATATATTATGTAGATTCTAGACATCTAGAAGGCCATAATCAGACTTATGATAACATGAGTACTATCTTACAAGTTAGATGGTAAGGTAATGATATACATGATAGACTTTTTTTAGTCTATTTTAGATTAGGAAGTGTTGTATGACTTTGGGGCTATCATCTAGGTCTAGATCATGCATGATATGTATGAGATGTTTTCTCAAGGGAATAAGGCCATAGGGTTGGTTATTTTATTGAGTGCTTAGATATATGAGAGGTTCTCTATGTATCATCAAGTTGGGTTTCTCCACGTGGTGGATGATAGGTTACCTCAAGTGATGAGATGGTGATTGGACTAGGTAGTGTGGGCCATGCCCCATATGTCAGCTTTGCAAATGATTATAAGAGGGGAGATCATGTGTCATCTTTATATGCACATTGATATAGTTTAGCTTAGTTAGATGACTATGGTGATAGGGCTAGATCGGGTGTAGATCATGGGACACTATACTTAGTGGGTAGAGCCACAATTGATGTCACTATTGTTAGGGTAGTTTGGACTCTTGCACCCAACATCCCCTTTAGTGGTACCTAATTTTTTGTCATAGTATGCTAGAGAGATAAGGGGGAGAGGGGGAAGAGGAGTACCATTTAAGAGACCTGAGATTAGGTCATGGTATGTGAGACAATGGACTAGTTGAGCATGGTAGTAGGTGGTCAAAGAAGGAGATGAAATGGATGTGGATGCATGGATATAACAAGAACCATAGAAGGTCCCACAAAAGGAGTAGATGTGACCACCTTAGTCACATCATAGATGGAATCACTATTGATGAAAGTAGGCACAAGTGAGGGTGATAATGTAGGATGACCCAACAATCATTCTAATACATAGTTGGTCAATAGAGACACCTCTCAAGAGAGGTTCACAATGTATAGAGGAAGTGATCAAGGGATGATTAGATAGAGATATGGTATTCAATGGGTAAACAAATGGGGAGATAGTGGTTGGTGACATTAGGACTAGTGATAAATGTTATCATTTTTACCTTTGATATATAATACTAGTTACATGTGATTATAATAGATAGATATAGTTTGAGATATATATGTGATATAATATCTATCTAGTTTTTGTTTCACATATCTAGTGACAAAGGAGGTTAGATGGGGAACTCTAGTTATGGCTACATACCATGATATTTTGGATGGGGTGTTAACACCATACAACCCCACCACACTAGATGATCTTATGGTATTGTTTACTGTAGGCCAAGTAGGTTGGTTTAGACTAATGAGGAATGTTGTGAGAAAGTTATAGACATGTGGGGATAGATTATAGCCATTGACAGGGGTGGGAGTAGGAGATGTATATGCTTGGCAGGCCTTGGCTCAAGAGAGAGTAACACACATGGATACCATAGTTTAGCTTGGATAGGTACAATCCCAAGTGGCCAACTTATAGTGATAGGTAACAAGATTGGGATCCTAGAATATCTCATTATAGGGTACCATTCAAAGGGGATATTCTTAGGAATATATAGGTAACATGGATAAGCCACAAATAAGCATGATGGAGCCCAACTATAGAGTTTGAGCTATGTATTTTGTATTTTATACCTTATATTGTATAAAACACATGGTGTGTGTGTGTGTGTATACACCATGTGTTTTATACAATATATATTTTGACTGTTGGATTTAATTGTATGAGTTATATTTAATTGTGGATGTTGATGCATGTATATATTTCTTTCTAACACATGTATTTAGATTTTGTTGTATATGATATGAGAAATATATGTGAAACATTTTTTGATTATTATTAAGTGATATAAATGCATGGTTAAAAATAAAAAGATAAAAATGATATGGAAAAGTATAAGTAATCAAAACAAATGTACAACACTCTATATCACGATAGGAAATGTGTAATAATAAAAGATGAATAAATATAATAAACCAAAAATGGTAAAATGGATAACAAAATATTTTTAAACCATAGAAAGATTTGCACCAAATTAAAATAATTAAAATCACACTATATCTCATTGGAAAGTATGAAAATAATTTAATAAAATTGAAGGCATAGGAACACCAAATGGTATAAAAACAAAATAATTAACTCAATCAATCATACTAAATCACTTTGGAAAGTATAAAATAGAAATGAAATTGGAATAATGAACTTAAATTGATCACACTAATTCCCGATATGAAGTATGAAAAACTTAATAAAAATGATTGTATTCTTACATGCAATTGAAAAATAAGAAGACAAAAAATGAAAGATCAATGAAGTAAGCATAAAACATATTATATCAATATGGGAAGCATGTAAATGATATGTAACTCATGATGAATCTTGACTGATCTAAAATTTAACACATGTAATTTCATTATGACTTGGGTATTGAAAAAATTTGTGAGGAAGGTTTGGTCCTATCCATGGTCTCACATAGGGAACACCAATGAGGTGGAAACAACTAGGAAAAATAATATTAAAAAGAATGTTTGGAATGACAATTTTTGGTAATTTATGAGGAGGCCTTGGTTCTATCCAAGGTCTTACAATGCAACTCATAAATGGAATCCCTAGGGGGAGTAATCAATTAAAAACATAATATTTATCAAGGAGAATTATTAGAATTGTGGAAAATGAAAGAGAGAATTTAAAAATCATAATGCATGTGTCTATGAGAAGATCTTAGGAAATATGAGGCACACTAAGGCATAGAAAAGACACTAAGTGATTAGTGACCATCAATATATAAATGATACCCATTCACAATAAGCACAAAGATGTATATGCAAATAAGTGATACATTAAGATCGACTCATGTTGGTTGTTTGAAAAATAAAATTAAAATAGACCTACCTTCTCACAACATGTTTCTCGTACCTTAGTTCCTCTTACAGATCCATCGATCTACTATGAAGATTTGTTATTTGTGTGAGAAGGTGGTAACACTAAAATATTTTTTTATTCCCTTTTTCCAATCTACTGGCCTACCGTACCCAATAGACCTTGACTCTATTATGGGGCCAACTATGGAGTTTGAGCTTCAATTATAAAAATGAGATGCACTTGGAATCAAGTCTTTTAGTGTGATTTGAATTTTAGAATTTTGAATGATGTCTTTTGTATCACAGCCTTTTATTAAAATGATTTAAATTTTAAATTTTTATGGCTTTTAAGATTCCTCCTCCATATGGATTTGGAATGGCCAATCATAAGAGACAAAGTGATACTCATAAATGAGCCATAGAATTTGGCTAAAAGAAGTTAAGTATCTGAAGACATTACTAACTAAAAAACTTAGGCTTACCTATGAACTAACATGTTATCTCAAGTTTCAACTATTTTTATGCTTAGTTTGTGAAAGGAAATAAGTGGAATAAAGGGAGATCCAAGATGCACTAGTAAAATAAGATTATAATGAGATGAATTGTTTGGTAATTGATCACATAGATAAAAATCATGTATTCATGAAAATAATCCATAAGATATCATAAGCAAAGATTATGACACTATATACTACATATAATGTGAAATATTAATAGCCATATAAGATAAGAAAATGAAAATTTTACAAAGTGCCAAATGATATAAAGTAGAGAAATATAAACTTGGAGCACATATCCAATCCAAAATTGATAATAAAGTTAAGGAAAACCATGTTGTGTTCATAAATACTAGTAAATTTGTCCACAAACATTATCCATGACATCTGATAGATCTATGTGAAGCTGGACTCTAATTGTAGCGAAGGTCTCATTGATCTTCAGAGAAAGATAGTAGAATACCTCTCATCAAATCTCCTTGACAAAAAATGTAGTCATGCCTAAATACTCATGCTCATGAGGACCATCATGGATAGGATACTTAGGAGAAGGAATAAGAGTGGAATCTATGGGAAATGAAGGAGCCACCAGTGGAGAAGGGACCATAGGTGAAGGAGGATCCATAGGTGAAGGGATCATAGGTGGAGGAACCACAGGGGAAGAAGGGGCCATAAGTGGAGGAACCATGGGGGAATAAGGGGGATCTTTCTTATGTGGGTGACCTATGGGAGGAGAAGGTTATCCTAGAGATGTATTTGGAAGATGTGGAAATGATCAATGGGTACCATATTGGTGTCATAGACAATATACCTCTCTATATTTGAGAATATACTCAAACAATAACTTGGGGTGAGATATATATTTGTCTTTGAGTTGAGGAAGAGTAGAACACAAAGTATTTATATACTATCTAATCTTTCAATAATGAATGGAAGAATGATTATATGTGTCATGGAAGCAACATGCATGCTTATTAGTAGATTGTATGGGTATACTAATAGAGGGAGTGAAAGTAAAAGTTAGGGAAAGATGGGATAATTTATAATCTCTAATCCAATGATTGGAAACTATATGAATGTCACATTATAGATTATTATCCCATTGGATAGGTAGAGGAATAAGTTGCAGTAAAGGAATCATGCCATTGCCAAGGGGAGGAAAGATTGGTGGAGAGACTAGACAATGCTTGATTGAAGGAGAAGAAGAATTAGAAGTAGGAAGAGACATAAATAAAGTGAGAATAGGATCTGAACTAGGCTTAGCAGAGGGATGAAAAGGATGCACAAAGGGTTTTAAGGATAGTAGTAAGCATATCAGGGGAAAACTAACTATAGGTATCTTGGTATCTAGTGAAGCGATAGGGACTAGTCATAGCATGATCCATAGGCATGCTCCTAAGAGGTTCTTCAAAACCTATAGGTGTGTCATGTGAATGTACCATCTCTAATCTATGAAAAAGAGGAATAATTATAACATTAAGAACTATATAAGATGAAATGTGATAAGATAAATGAAAAGACTAACATAAATAAGAATGATAATGAAGTATCTCAGCATCTCAAGCCTGAATAAGACCTCTTAAAAATGGGTCATCTAAAGTATAACCATCCTCATAGTCAGGTATATGAAGATAAATTATGAAAGTAGGTATTCCCTAATCATTAGAGGTGGAATTATTAATAAAGTGATGAATCTTAGTTAAGATTGTGGGTATACTATCACTAGGTGGTTGATGATAATGCAACTTCAGAGAGGGTGGAAGCTAGGAAATGAGATGAAGAGAGGTCAAATTTTTTTATCTTAAGGTCGATCTCATCAATCTCATTATCATTAGAGTCTAAGAGGTTAGGTGGTATATTATTGATGATTTTTGGGTGACCATGATAACTTAACATAGAGTTAAGGAAATTAAAATGTTAAAACTCTTGAAATGGAACACTTGACAAGGGTTCAAAGGTTGGAATTTTGAATACACCATGGTCTTGGAATTGTTCAAAATTTTAAAGATTAGTTTCAACTTTAATCCTATATATTGCACCATTATGAGGTAGCTTGACACATTGGCAGGCATAAGAGGTGACATCCCTCATGCAATGAGTCCATGACCTTCCAAGTAAGATATTATAGGATAGAGGAAAATTGAAAATCGCAACCTTCACTTGAATAGTGATAGGTGGGATGGTGATAGGGATCCACACACAACCTAAAGAAGGAATTTACCTTGACACATGTTGAGTGTGGACTTAAGATTACATTTAGAGTATCTAAGGGTTTTAATGAAGGCAAGGGAGGTAATACAAATAGCTAAACCCTCATCAATCAAGGCACACTTGATTTTGATGTCACTGATTTAGACACTCACAAAGAGCGTAGGATCATCCACATGAAGTATAATATCATCTAGAATCATAGAATCAATAGTGAATTAAAGAGAGAGAAAAAAGTGTGCATTATTTCATCAACATGTATAGACATCTCATTGTATTGTTTTAATATGCTATTTTCTAACCTAGATAAGGTAGCTTCATGTCCTATTAGGGGAGGAGGGATGTTCATTTAAAATATGAGTTGTATAAGGTGGTTATGATGACATGGATAAGTGTATATGAGTTAGATAAAGTGGATTTGAGATGGGAGATTAGTAGTCTCCATGATAGGATCCCATTCATCATAACACTTGAAGGGATTGTTCAATAAAGGGGCATAATGTTGGAGGAGTTCCTCAAAAAAAGGATTAGAATTGCATGTAAATTTGTGTTGATAGGATGCACGAGGTTTAATTTTCAAAAAAATTGGTTTATTATCATGAGAGGATGAGGTAGGTGATGTAAGTTTATTTTATAATAGATTTGAAGAAGTGGTATTAGAATATTGAATATTATTGGTGATGGGTAAAGAGGTTGGACAAATTGTAAAAATGGTATGAGACATGTTATACAAAGGAGGTGCTAGAATTTATTTATCAAAATATATAAGTTCCTCTTGCCCCAAATCTATTAGGTGAGTTGGGGAAGAATCTTGGATAACACAAAAAGTGTGAGATGATTGATGCATGTGGGTAGGGTGAGAATCAATGAAGGCAACTACCCTTTACATATTAGTCATGTTGAGCACATTCTATCTAGGATCTGGGTCTATAATAATATCAACATTATTGGTGGAAGGAGTAGGCTTATCATTATTATCTTGATGGTTTGGAAGAGGGTCTTTGTAAATGTCCAAATGAGCATTAGTTAGGTTCAAATCTTTATTTTTACTTTATGTTTCATGAGATTTTAAGGCAATGACATAGGCTTGTTGATGTTTATGAATGAGGGAATCATGGTCAAAATTTGGACTAAGGATTAAATCCATATCTAAGTTATGTAATTTACTACAAGTCTCATGAGAGTGACCCCAACTAGCATGAAAATAAAAAGAAAATATTTGGATTGTACCATGATTTCATAGGGCAAGTAGGATCAAGCTCTCATGGAAGAGGCTTTGGTAGATGCTTCTAGAGTTTTTCTAAGGATAATGGTTTATAAACATTGACATTGCTTTTTGGATAAAAGTGAGGATGAGGGATGTGGCTTAGAGGGGGAGCTTATTCCAGAGCAAGATCAAGAGAAATGGCTTGAATATTATGAATGGTATCATAGGAATCAATGACACCATCATTAGTATCATAATGGTTTTTATTTTTGATGAGAATGAGAGTGTCCAGAGGAGGTTGGGATGGCTTAAAATGATGCATGAGAAAATATTGGTACTTGGCTTGGTTGAGGGCCTCTTCTAAAGTTCATGGAGAGAGAGTCCACACCCAATATTATAACTTATAGAGAGCATTGGCAAATATATGAAATAAGTTATCATCCACTATGTTGTGTCCACACTTATTAGATAAGGTCTTCCACTATTTGATGAAAGCTTGTGTGGTTTGCATCTCAAGTTGCTTACAATTAATAAAATGAGCAAAGGTATTTTCAAGGAGGTTACTAGTTTAGAATTCTCATCCTAGAGTGTTAACTAGATCTTCCAAACTAGTGATGGAATGAGACTTGAGTTGTTATACCAATCCAAAGCATCTCTAGATAGGGTTTTTGCTATGAGCTTGGTAGCAGCAAAAGTGTTAAACTTGACCCAATATTTGTATAGATTTATAAATATTTTTAAGTATAAGGTAGGACTAGTTGACCCATTATAGCTAATGATAGGGGTGATACCTCCTATATCGATATTGGTAATTTGAGGTGTAAGAGGTTCATTTTGAAGATGTTTAATTATTTTTTTAACAAGAGGTGGTTGAGGAATAAGGTTGTCATGGGAATCCCTAGGGAGGTTGGGGGAATTTTGGCTGTGCACTCCCCATGAAAATTTTAAAGGTTGATTTTGGAGATGAATAAGGTGATTATACATTTTCATCATTTGGTTGGAATTATTTGATTGGAAACCATTCATTTGGTTTAAATTTTGTAACACAATTTGATAGGTTTGAGTGGTGTTGTGCACATCATGTGAAACATTATCATTGGTATTATTGGATTGGGTGCTACTATGAGTAGTGGCATGCATAGTATTAGTGACTTAAGATGCATTTTTATTAAAAAAAAACACTACTAACATGATTAGCATGTGTTGTGAAAGATGCACTAGTAGAGGAATTGTAAGAAGAAGCACTAGTGGCATGATTACCATGGGTAGAAAATGATGAACTAGTGGAGGAATTAAGAAGAGTGGGTCTTGGAAAATGCCGACTAGATGTTGAACCTACCTTATTAGTAGATATACTTGGCATAGAGGTAGAATAAATTAAGGAAGAATATGTCATAGTATGAGAAGGGGTCAAAAGAGAAGGAAGAGGTTTAGAGGCAAAGAAGATATTACCTCCAATTTTGTGTGAGAATGTGGGGGAGGGTGAATGGGGTTATTATTCTTGACCACTTATCATAAGGTGGTAAATAGTGGAAGGGTCTTTTTCTCAATGTTGAGAAAATTCATTAATGAAGAAAAATATTTCCAAAGTATACTATAATTTAGGGTGATCTTCTAAGGATAATAGAGGGTTACAAACTAAAGATGCATGAGGAGGAATCTCATAATTTATAGTGTGAATGGCCATATACACATTAATTTCATATAAAGTAGGAGTCATAATCTATTTATGGAAAAATCTATAAGGATTGGTAAAGCTCATCATATCTATTGAGTTCAAATCTGGGTTATCCTCAAACAAAAAGTTTATGATGAGAGAGAAAGGTTAAAAATGACAAAAAAGATGTAAAGATAAATTTAAAAAATAGGATATAGAGTCAAATTAGCTGATTCTATGTTATAATCTAACATGCAGATAAAAATACATAATCATTCAGGTTGACTATGTATTACAAATAGGACGGTGAAGTAGGCTGATAAGAATACAAAGACATTCAGGTCAACTATGTATTTTTAGGAAAAAGGAGAAACATATTTCATAAGAGCTTATATCAACCAAGATGAAAATATTCTAAAATAGGGGAAAGTTTTTTCAAGATAATTATAAGAAAAAATGAAAGCAAACACACAAATAATTGAATCAATGTGATTAATCAAATTGGGACACACAACACAAACCTTAAAACAATGTTGGCCAATGCAAGTTTTGTAATACAACATGCAATGATCAAATAATAATAATTCAACTAAAAATTAAATGCTAACTAATTGGTCACCCTAAGTGTTATTATATTATGATAAAGGTTTGATTTTAATGTGAAAGGAGAGTTGGCTGATATAAAGAACTAGAAAGTAGTCTAAAGTTGGTTTCAAAAATTTTGGGCTGAAAGGGATCTCTATTGCTAATGGTATTGGATTTGTATTAGGGTCTACCCCATCACTTCACAATCCTATAGTGATAAGGGTGTCAGGTGCTTTGATAATATATATCATTAACCACGTATTTATACTAGGCTAGGAAACCAAGTTAGCTTCTCTCTTGGTAATGAAATCCAAGTAGATAGGCCTTTGAAAGATAAATGATAAATGTATTTTCAATGTTAAGTGATCTGTTAGTGTGTGCAAAATATTAAAATCATGTAAAGAAAATGGTAATTAAAAAAAATACATATTTATACTATGTGATTTATTCGAAGTATGCAAACAACTAAAAAGGAAATATGAATTAATTATTAGCAAATAAATGTTAATTCCTTAATTAAGAATATTATAGAGTCAATTTAAATGACACTATATATAAATAGTATACAATAGAGTCAACTATGTCACTACTATTTTATAGAAGTAAGGTCTTTAAAAACATAGTCAAATAGATCGACTATGTCTCTTAGATAGAAGATAGACTACATAACTAAGCTGACTAGGTCAACATAGTTAATTTAGGGTTGTAGTTTTGTAGACTTCCAACTTTTGAAAAAAAAACTAGAATAAATATTGAAATTATAGAGAGGAAAGAAATGAACCTTTATGGGATTGAAGATGATTTAGATTTCAAGTTTTATGTTGTAATTATTTTGTTGTTACTTTCAAATTTTGCAAACTAGGTCGACTGGTTCGACCAAGTTTTGTAAAACCCTATATGTTGAAGAAGAATAAAGAATAGGGTTAACTTGTTTTATAGAGTTTATTGACTTGTATGTTGGTATAAATAATTAATAAATAGAGTTGACTTATTCGACAATGTATGCTAATGTGGACTTGAATAAGAGTACTATGTCAAACTATTCAATCTAGTAACCTATAGTTGATGAAGACCTCCATAGATAAAATAGAGTCATTTTGAAGTAACTATGTGTTAAACCTGCACATAGAAATTTATAACTATACTAACTGGCTCAATATAATAATATAAATATGGAAAAATATAATAAATTAATAAAAATGATGGTGTGAAAGAAAACCTATAAGGGTTAGACTTAAATCGAGTTCACCAAAATGTATGTAAAAGAAAATGCAACTGATCTATAAATCAATTATATCTCAAAGAAGATAAATCCTACTTACACTTCTGATTTTCAACATATCATATATTTAGATTGATGACCAAGATTAATCCTCTAGACCTAGCTAAGGGATCTCTTAAGATAATAATATCACTAGAGAGGGTTCCAAAGCCTCCAGTCAAGCAAAAACTATGCAATAACCCTAACTAGGTCCTATGTTTTCATATTCACTAAATTAATAATAAGTAAAGTAAAAGTTTAATCTAGTGTTCATCAAAGCTCGTGGAGGTAATAAACATTAAATGTAAACATGCATAGAATACATATACTCACATCAATATATATGAAATCTTAATGCATGGAAAAGAATTACAAATGCATATCTATCTACTCTTATAAAGGAGGAACAAAGTTATGAATACTTACCTTTGAATATGAACTCACTGAGCCTAAATCTCTCACTTGAACAAGGTGGTTCACAATAGGTTGTTTTGGTATGCAAGGATGACAAGGATAAATCATCTCTAGGCTACACAACCTATCAATGCATCCAAAATAATTCTCAACAAGACAAGATTTGTATCTTTAAATAAAGTATGAAACCCTAAGTAGAATGGTGGCTAAGCAGATGCAAAATATATTTTTCTTCTTAATATTTTTTTTTTAAAATGATGAAATGGATGTGTTTATATATATGAATCTAACCCTAGTCCTTTCCAAAAGTTTAGCTAACAAGGTCGACCCAATCAACATTATATCATTATTGAAAAAAAATAAATTAGGTCTTGGTCTAGGTTAGGTAAGGGTTGACCTTGACCTTAAATAATATTTATCAATTAGAGTACAAGGTCGATGGATCTAATAGTGTAACATAAACTATCAAAAATAATTTTAGGCTAGGGAACCTGGCCAATGAAGGCAAAAAATGACTAGACAAGGGTCCAAAATAGGAGGCAAAGATCATGGGAAATTTTTTAGGAGATGGTTGTGTAGATAGAAAGTTGTATTATAGGGAAAATAATCCTACAATGAACCAATGGTCTACCCACCCCTTTTCTAGTGCACCACTTAATATATGCACTTATAGAGATTGAGACTTGACAAGTTCTTACAAGATATAAATCATTAGTAATTTATAATATTTGAAAATATTATGTGCATATATATATCCCTCCTTAGAGTATTGGTATGTAGGAAACTCTCTTCATAGCGGGGTGTTGAAGATGTCTATCCTATCTTACTATCAAACACACTTTTCACCTCATGACTAATTACAAGGAGGATTAGGGTTAACATCATAAATCAACTATTATAGGCATAATATAAAGTTTAAAGCTTCATGCACATAGGAATAGAACCTAGAAACATAAGTTCACATGCACATAGAAGTTATGAATAATCTTATATAGAGGACACTAGTACCATTTTTAGTACACTAAAACCACATGGTATTACTATCTAGGTGTGGTGCTCCTATACAAGAGAGGATTTGACTTAAGGATCTAGTTGATGACAATCAAACCTATTTGTATCATAGTTTTCAACATTTAGATCTTCCACATTAAGTGTTTTTCATATACGTCTTTATTTACACATATTTATTACTATTTTTTAAAAAGTCAAATCAAGTCAAAATATGTAATAAATTAATGGTTATTTTTTCATATTATTTCACTGATTTTAACTACTCAAACCTTTAATCAAACATAATATTTACATTACCAAACCCTAAAATGTTAAAATATTTGGTGAACCTGACTTATTTTGAATATTGATTAAAATACTAGTTTTACATAGAGTTTACTTTCTCTCAATATTTATGCACTAAATTAAGGTTAAAAACTTAATTTATTTTTATTTTTATTATAACCTACCTCATTTAATCAATCCCACATTAGGGTTTCATTTATTTAATGTAATTTAAATTTTTTCAAAGCAACCCTAATTCAAAACCTTAACCCTAGATAACCCTAGGGTTTAAATTTATAGAATTTATATTTTAGATTTATATATCTTTTGATTTGTATTTTATATAATCATAATCATAATGACAAAAGAAATTAATCAATTTTTAAAAAGTTTAATACTTTAATATTGCATGCTTGTTCCCTTTAATTTAGAATGAACTTAGAAAATACATAAACACATGTATAAATAATGATTTACACCTATTGAAATATATGTCATATCTCATAGCATTTTATACTTCTCCTAGGTGTAATTTTATCAACAAGAAAACCCATACACACATAGGATTTATGATATAATATAACAACTATGTTTCAAGTTTCAATGTCATATCTTATGCACAAGAAATAATCTTCTTATCCTCCTCATCTCCATCAAGGTGATATCTACTTTCCCTCTAACCAGGTCCATGCTATCATTCCTCCATCAAATGAAATAATCTATACCAATGCCACTATTCCCCATACTTAGCCTCTTCACACCTCTTCTCTACAAGGTGTGTGCCTACATGTTCAATCAGAAACAATTAGGGTTTACACTTGTGAGACTCTATGTAATCAAATTATCATTATGAGAAAGATAAATGCAAGTTTACAAAATAAGAATTAACTTGTACATGAAAATATTACAACATTGGAAAATAAATTACAAGATAAATGCCTCCCACACACACTAGTGTAAATCATGTATATGCACCTTCATCTAGTCAATTTGTGTCAAACAATGTTATATATCCAAATCATAATCACAATAAAGTACTTATACAACTAGTGATTCAAAAAAAATTCAAAGGTCAAATATGAGTTCAAGTGAGGTATTAAGGGAAATGATTAAAGATAAGTTGATCAACCTACACCCTCTACACCCAATGAGGAGATATAGATATTTTTGTTCATATCATAAAATGCATGGGTACCACAAAGATTCATTTTTAGCATTGAAAAGGAAAATACAATAGATAATGGATGTAAATAACTTACATAGTGACCTAGCATCCAAAAAACATACCGTATCACATCTACAAATTCAAAAAGGGTTAAATTCAGAAATAGTACAAAAGTTGTTACCAAAGCATAACATAAAATAATAAAAGGTTCCAAAAGTGAAATAAAATCAAGAAAAAGTACAACCAACACATGTAAAGAAAGTAAAAGATGCAAATCTACCTCTCTAAAATGAGGCTCAACTTTAAAAATGGTATGATTTTGGTCAAAAGTATCTACAATAGTTTGATTATCATGGTCAAGGTTTGGGCAACCAGGCCCAAGACATCACTTCTATTCTAGTAGTTGATAATATTGGTCAATATGGTTTGATATTTATTGAAAATATTAAGGCACATCATTCAAATATATTTTTTATCAAGGAAAAACATCTAGATACACATGAAATATTACAAAAAGAGAAAAATCTTTAGTTGTAAAGTCAAAATCATGCTAAGTCAACAAGAATTCTCAAAAATAGTTTTTCTAGAAAAAGATTCTCCACAACACCATATGCCTATAATAAGTAGAGTTTCAAAGGTAAAAATCATAATCAATACTCCAAAACACAATTTATAAAGGTCAAGTCCATAGTATAAGGCAATTCTCTCTAGCATCCTAAGTTATCATGATTCTAATGTTGAGCAATATTATTATTTTGATGAATAGAAATACTTAGATTCATATTACAACAAATTTTAACTAGATCATAGCATTCACACTACATGAGAGATTACCCTTCCTATTTTGACACATGCCACAGTGATAGTTAATCTCCATTGAGACTCATCAGTTAGATGGTTTCTTTTTTCTTGTACATACTTTCCCTCTCTTTTGGTCCTTGTACATAGTTCATTTTCATGTTGCTTGTGCACAACTTATATCTATAAAATAAAAAATAATATCACATGCCAAAATACAAAAATATTCAAATATTACTCAAAAAACACAAAAATTATAGATTGTATGCATTGTTATATTTATATTTATTATACTTGATAGACACTACATATGCTAGTTATCTTAGTATAGTCAATTATATCCTACATACATGCTTTACTTATTCTTATCAAGTGATTGTAGATTGATCATAAGACTCAAGTCTATTACATTGATCTAGACTTTCTATCATCTTCCCACTAGGGGCATATACACCAATTTAGGGTTATTTGTTTGACACATTCACCTATTTAAAGGAATCCTATACATAGTTTATATTACCAGGCTCTATCCTTACATTCTATACATTCCAATTTTAACATTATTATATCTTGATATTGATCATTACTACTCATACTTAGGTTTTTTTACTGACTCTCACTAGTTTAGACTCATCATATGTATGTCTTTTCTCTTACATAGATTTGTACTACATTATTTCATGTTTTAATTTATATCTTTCCTATTTTAGACTTGATTATATTATCTGTTCTTCTTTTATTTGAGGGAATTTAAATATTCCATTATTATTTGGCTATATTCCACTTTTATTCATGTATGTCTTGGTTATATGCCCATGTCCCTTGTGTATACTTTATTGATTTTGTATGCATATATTTGAACATGTCCTTGTATGTCTTCTTTTCTCATATTTAATGACATTTTACCATGTCCATTGTATCATGGCCACTTGGCCTATTTAAGTGCCTCATGTATTTTATATGTATGATTTATTTTATGCGTCATGGTCATGACACTTGTATTTTGATTGTTACATACTATTTTATGATGCCATGAGGGACTTATGAATCTACACTTCCTACCTGGGTGTTGTGATTGACATCATGCCCCATCCCCTATGTAGCTACTTAGATTTATTTCTACATACATTGATTACATCTATTGTGATAATCTTGGGAAATGATAGACACAACATACATCTTATATTACATAATTTTGCTTGTATTCTTTTACATTATGATGTTATGTTTTCACATTGTATTAGATTATCATACAATTATCATATATGCTCCATATAACACACATTTTGTAGAGATATTTATTTTGAGAATAGTTCTTATACATGTTCAAAAAATACATTCAAAATAGGGGCATTCATAAGGGTTTGTCATAAATATAAATCTCTTACATTGCATTCATAGCACATTTTTTAGCACATAGGCTCAGTTTCAAAAAATTAGACATAGGTAAAATACAAGAATTAAAAATAAGTATAGTGACTCATATTTCAAACCAGAGAGACATTAACACATAAATATAGACACTAGTTTCACATAACACTAACATATAGTAGCCTAATTTTCAAGACAATTTAGATTAGCTAGAACAATACATTAGGTACAATATAGGTTTACATAGATACAACTACAAGTTTGATAGTTATGTTTAAATTTTCATTATATTCACACTGATTCAGCTCAGATTCATATCAGTTGCTCAGAATGGGGGAATCATGCATGGCATGATCATTCACATATTAAGTTAAGATACTCAAATATAATTATTAAAACTTAGTCTAGAATCAATATAATCAGATATCAAATTAGGGGGCATGTACGCATCACATTATCTTCATATGTTTAGTTACACATAAGTTGATCAAATGGATTGACAAATTCCATGTTAATCTCTACATTATATATACTTGACATCATATTCTAGGTTGTCATCATTTTCATGCCTTACTCCATCTGTAGTGGTTGGCATTCTTGAGTAGCCCATAACCACCTAATATACTCAAGTGGTTATGGAGTTGACATACATAGTTAGATATATCTAGTTAGATATTTTTAGTACTTTGCATAGTTTAGTTTTAGATGCATCTACTACACATAGGTGGGCAATGATGGAGTCATAGATTACTTGAGTTATTGATCCACCCACATTAGAGGGTTAGACACACTTTCAGTCCAGTCCAAGCTATTCACAAGTCATGATCCACCAAGAAAGGGTAGGTAATGATGGATTGAAAATTAGATTAAGTTATTGAGTCACCCACACATGATAATTGAGAAATCTATCATCTCATTCCAAGCTATTAAATAATTTGATCACTACATACATGCACACATAGGTTGTCACTAAGTTCATGTATTTGTTAATGTACCTAACAAGGTGTATTTATTCCTTTACTCTTTCCCATATTTTAACTCATTTTTACTCACTTACCTATTTATTCATTATAGGATTTTAATTTTGATGTCTCTTGAGTAAGGACTAATTCAAGCATGTTTCATTTGAATGTCATGTTTGAGATCATTCTTCACATACACAAACCCAATTTCACATATTTAGACTTAGCTTCACAAGCTTCACTTCCTAGGTAAGTCTAAGTACGCTTATTTTTCTATTATACTAGTCATTTCACTTTGCTACATTTTTGGCATAAATGTGAGGCAAATATAATAACCTAAAAGTGGCATTTGAGTGATAAGAGTGTTACTTAAGATAACCTATCCCTAACTTATCCCTAGCCCTATCGTAAAGCCTATTATCACACTTTTTAGCCTTTGTGTGGATCATATGCATCTTTAGTAATCTCAAACACAATATCAAACCCTCATCTCCTAATCTTGACCTTTTGTGCCCAATAGCCTACTAGCTAGACATTAACTCCACATTAGGACACTAGAGCCATGTGTCACTAGTGTCCCCAAAATGGAACTAATGTAATTTACTCTATCTTTTCCTAAATAATATATTTTCAAAAGTAAAGCCCTCTTAAGTTCAGCCTAGGTATATTTTATTATCTACATAAACTAAAAACCACTATAAATCTATGACTTTTAGACTCTATCCTTTAGATAGAAATTAGATGCAAAATACCTATTCAAATAGGAAACAAGTTGAGAAAGATCAAGGTTATCAATCTCTATTCTATTCTACTTATATATACTACCATATAAAGATTATCTAAGCCCAAATTTTCTAGGTTTGTAATCTTAAGAACACTCAAATCATTCAAGAACACTATCATTTTAGCATCACTTGTACTTGCATCAACACTTAGATGGGGAGAACTACATCAGGTTTGATCCCTCCTTGGAGTATTGATATGTAGACAACTCTCTTTTGGAGTGTTGAGGATGTCCATCCTATCCTACTAAAGAATACACATTTTAGATCATGCCCTAATTATAAAGAGGATTAGGGTTAGCAACATAAATTAATGATTACAAGCACAATACAAAGTTTCAAACTTCATGCACGTAAGAACAGAACTCAGAAACACAAGCACATGTGCACCCAAAATTTAGAAACAATCCTACACAAAAGACACTAACACCATTTTTAGAACACTAGAGCCACATGGAACTACTATCTAAGTGTGGTGATACTATTCAGGAGAGGATCTAACATAGGGCTCCAATTGATGACACTCATGCTTGTTTTTATCTTAGTTTTTAGTGCTTAAATATTTAACATTAGGTGTTTTCTAGATAAGTCTTTATTTGCACATAATTATAATTATTTTTATAAAGTTAAATCAAGTCAAAATATATAAATAATTAATGATTATTTATTACATGTTATTTCACTAATTTAGACTACTCAACCCTTTAATCAAACATAGGATTTACATAGCTAAACCCCAAAAAATTAAAACACATGGAGTTCTAATTTTATTTTATCATTAAATATTACATCATAAAGACTATGAATACGAAGCTAAGGCATTACACACCTATATGAAAATAATCCATAAACATGTATTTCTTGACTAGTTTACCTATGATGAAGCACCAACATTACACTATGTTTTTGGTAGTGGATATGGTTTTAAATATGGTTATCATGGTTACCTATAAGAAGGACATCAACATAATTGAACAACGTGTTCTTTATTTAACATTATATTTGTTCACTATAGACTCCTAAAATCCACCATATATAATTGAAACCCACTATTTATTGTCATAATCCTAATTAACTTGCATTTAATTCATTTATATTGATAGAGATTAGCTATGGAATATTCGATATATATTTTATTGTTTTAATGTGATGTTACAATTTTGTGATCTACATTGATATATTTTTATTATAATTATTGAGATAATTATGGATTATATTTTCATTATAGCAGTAGATATTATTGTTTAATGTGTATTGATTCATTATTTAGTTAGATATATTATTTGAATGTTGTTATAGTTTCATTTATTATACTTAGATGTCTATATATTAGTCACAGTCTAATTGTTGACTACAAGAATAGGTACTTGAGATAGGTTGTGTTTGGACCTAAGTAGCAGGGAAACATGGAAAAATAACATGGATAAATGAAATAATGAATTCTATTATAAAGTATAAGCTTGTCGGTATTGATGATTTAGTCATCAAGTTTATATAATTTAAATATTATGTATTATAATTTTGTGTTCAGTTTCATTATTAGTTAATTTGATTCTATTTTGGCATATGTGAAAACATTATTTTATTTGATTTTACTAATTATGAGAATTATCTCTTTGTTTATGTCATAATTAGTTTGATGATTGTTGTCTTCTTGTTGATATCATCATTTTTGTCATTTTGGTTTCTTTTTTTTCATTGAATTCATGACTATTGAATTTGAAAAGGTATTCAGTCATGTATTGATCTTATGAATTCTTGGTTATTTTGATTATCATCATCTTATTACATTACTCAGTTATCTTGATGATATTTGAAATAAATGTTTCAAAACAACCATGTTTAGTTGTAGGAAATTATAGACTCATCTTTTCTATTCTATGTCTAAGGCTTGTGCACTAAGGTTCGAGCATTGTTTTAAGGACCTGCATTGTGATTATTTGGTTGACATACTTATTATGCCAAGTTTGGCTTGAGTCTTTTTCTTAGGTTATTTGACCCACTTGGGGGCATTGGTAATTATTTTATGTGTTTTAGTTAAGCCATATAAATTAAGGGTCATGATATTGGCTTGAGTTACCATGAAAATAGGTTTGAGATGTTTCTATGGGTTTTTAAGTTCTATTTTGGTTTATTTGGTCTCAATATTTGGAATAGATCAAAGTCTTAGGAAAATTTTGCCAATTTTTTTGGCATGGAGACCAAGAGGAATGTAATACAATTTTTTATCTAGTCATGTAAGGCTTGATTAGAGTTTTTTAGGGTTCGTTCTAGTATTTATTAGTTAACTAGTTTGTTCGATGCATAAGGTATTTTTAGTCTTAGTTTTGCATATAATTTAGAGACTAGAAGAGAAGAGGAAATATCTTCTGTGGTCAACTTCCACTAACCAATTAAGTTTGTTTTGGTTTTTAGTTATTATTTATAGAAACTATGGATGGCTTACCATGGATTTTGTTGTAGCATATAATGATTGTGTTTGATATTAAGTTTATTTAGTTTTAAATATGGCTATGTTATGGGTGTATACTCATTACGTATATGTTTTGTTTTATAGACTGGGTTTATGAACCTATGCAAATTTATTTATCTTTTGATAAATGGATATGACTTGTTTATTAACTATGTGTTGGTTTTATTTATTTTATAACTTAAAGATCTTAGCTAGGTTGTTGTTTTGTCAAGCCATTATTTAAATGGCCATGACTATATGTTGTTTTGTGAAGCCATTGTTGAATGGTTATAACTTTGATAGGGACTATGTGTTGTTTATATTTATTTTATGATTCAAAATCTTAGTTGGGTTGTGGTTTATTTTTGAATCCATTATTTAAAATGGCTATGACTGAGTTATTTAAGTGACTATGTGGGTATTTAATTTAGTTTTGTATTTCAAAAATCTTAACTCAAATAGAGTCAAGTTTAATAAATAATGTTTGGAAAACTAGTCTATTGACTATTTTGAACCACAAACATACATTGGGTGAAATGATATATGGAGTATCCATGAGGGTTAAAAATGATTACAAAGTTGTGGAAAAATAATATTTTATTAGTTTTATTGTCTACATGATTTTTTTGACTTTTGTTGTATTATTGAGTTGACTTGAGTTTATGGAAAGCATTTTGAATTAGTGGCTTAATTCTACAAATTTCATTTAAAATTATTTTAGTTCATGATTAATTTGACTTATGCTTGAAAAAATTATTCAATTGATTATTTTTGTCTTATAATTTCATTAATCATTATAGTTGGTATTCAAGCTTTTACTTGTTTGGTAAAGTCTATTCGATAAAAATTGGGACCTATAGATTTAAGTCAGTTTTTAATTTATTAAATTTTAATTGGCTAGAATTGTTATCTTCTTATGAGTTTGATTTTAACTCATAAATTTCTATTAAATTAGTACATGAAGATGAATTTTAAATAAGTTTTGGCATACAAATTTATGAGCCATATTATATTCTTGAATATAATATGGCTCATAAATCAAGAAACATGGAAAGAGAGTTGTAGTCATGATTAGGTACCAAGTTAATGGATATTATTGGGCTAGTTTATGTAGTTTATATTTTTTCTATTTGTCATTTATTTGAATGTTTTTAATCTCAAATTTTTTTATAGTTATTTTTCCATCATTTCTCTAATACCTTGTTCTATATCTAACTAATGGTTGGGGTGGTCCTGGGTTGGACTCATTGAGACTAGAAAGTGGGTTTAAATTCATTGGATTACATGCAATGTTTTGATTCATTTGTTCTTACTTTGATTTATGTTTGTTGGTTTTAGATGAATTAAAATTATATAATTTTTATGATTGTAATTCATTTTATTCATCATAGTTATATTTAATACAAAGTGATATATGTTATCATGTAAGTTTAGTTCATGATATAATCATAGTTGATTATTTGTGTAATCTTGTATTACTAGTTTAACATGAAGTTAAATTGGTTCATTAATACCTTTGATATAATAACATAGATATGTGGTCTGTATTATGTATTGGTAGTTAGACACTTATCTGGAATAAGTAGTTTGATAACTTTGACTTGAAAGCTATAGAATTTTGAGTTACTATATAACATTATTTTTTGTTGAATCATGATCAATAAATAAATTATTATATTTGGATGTACTTGTACCATATAAGTATTTTGGTTTTGAATTACTTAGTTATTTTAAGATGCAAATAATTGTATTAGAACTTAGTAGTAAAAGTTAGCATGAGTATGACATGATTCTTTTATTACATTGAGTATATGGAAATTAAAACATAATATTAATAGGTTAAGTTACTTTGAATGATTTATATATAATAAATATTAATCTTGTAATAGCTAAGTGACATTATTCTTGAATATGTTTACTTAAGATAAGCATGGTAATGTAGTAATTCAGTGTATTTGAAAGTTATGATTGAAAGACTTTTCTAATCACTTTATATTATACCAACCTCCATGTGAAATAATACTTTTTAGAGAGTTGTGGTAACTTGATAAAGTGTATGATAATGATTAATATGAGATGATTAATTAAGTAATTAAGAATGTATACATATTTTAAAGGAAGTCTTCTAGAATATAATCATTCATCTTTTCAAATTACTAAGCATTGTTAAGTGCCATGGACTATATGGGCAATTCTTAAAAAAAAAATTGATTTTAAACTAAAATAATATCATGTAAACCTTACACATATTTTGAATGTAATTTGAAAACAATATATTTTATGAAAAGTTTTAAAATGGGTATGGTTATTCCTAGATAAAGCATATTGTGATTGAGGATCAAATGTTCCATCTTTGGAATAGACCATTTAATACTTTAACAAGTTGTTTCTTATCCTTTATTGGTAAAAGAAGTTAAGAAATCATACTGTTATTCTATAAGTCTACCTTGGAATTAAATAACAAGTAAAATTTAATATTAAAGTAATCAATGAAATAATACTTCAGATAAGATCGTGGATTTAAGAAAATGGGTAAATATTTAAGAACAATATTGAAGCACTACTTAAGATAAGTACATTTAATCCATGAGACTATCAATATATATCAGGTCTATTTAACTAATGCCACACTCATGTAATTAATAATGGGAAATGTAAAATATAACCTAAGACATTATAGAATCTTTATACATGTTTTTGTCATAAGCTTATACCTTGCTTGAAGAATTGTAAGATGGTCCTAACCAAAACTTAAGCATGGATCTTGAAGCATCCCATGAAGTTTGTACATTTATTTTAGTAGTTTGTGTCAAACTTTGTACATTGGTTTTTCTATAAAATGAAAATGTGTTCAAATTTTATGCATTGATTTTGGAAATAGTCCTTTTCCCTTGATCTATGTTTATTGTTTTTAATTTGGTAAATATTAATTAAGAAATCTTAATATGATGATTTTATGTTGAATCTATTCTTACTTAACCACTATTTTGAACTTTGTTGAATTGTCTATGAGGTACTTGTTGTTTTATAGCATATATAGGTACTCAAGTAAGGGCATAAGTCAGTAGCGAATCTACTAAGAAGGCCAAAACATAGTACATAGATAGAGGCTAGTAGATAATACCACATCGACCCACTTATATCTAAATACTAAGTGGTTAAATTATTTTCTAATGAAGTCATTTATGGGTTAGGTACTTGGTATAGTTCCTATCTTGGATGTAACATAGTTATAGATCTCATTATGTATTTTCATGCTAAATTCTAGGTGAACTTTATTTTATTATTATTGTTCATATTATGATTATAGAAAAAAATTGCTTATGACATATTGATATCAAAGTATAGTTCATTTCTCTAAGATACTTTGAGAAATATTTTTGTTTTATTTTTACTGAGTTATTATTTATTTTTTCACAAGATGGTGAGGACAAGATATGGTATAGTAGAGAATAGCCCAATAAATGTTAACCTAAGAAGAGGAAGAGGTCAAGGTTGTAGATCCAATATTTTTAAGAGAGAGGAACCACCTCTTAATAATGATGATAATAATGTTGAGGCCCTTAAATATGAGAAAAACAATCCTAACGTTAACTAGGAGTAGTTTTGAATGGAATTATGACTACATTAAATTCACTTCAAAGTAAATTGGACACCCAAGAATGAAGGTTAAATAATTTAGATGGTGTTTCAGCTAAAGATATTTCAATTAGAGGTGAAATACAAGTTGATAAACTAGAATTTTAGAATAATCCTGGTAATATGGTTGATCACATGATTAAAGAGTTGAAGTTACCTCAACTAAATTTTTAAAGTGAGAAATTAGGGGATGCAACTGATGCATGGTTACTACACCTGTAGAAGTATTTTAATCTACAGACCATGTCCTCAAATATGAAAGCAAGAGTAGATACCTATCAATTGGTAAGAGATATAAATCTTCTATAGAACCATATATATGTATTAGATGGTTACCATCCAATGAATCTTACCTAGCCTAAATTTGAAAAGTAGTTCAAAAAGAGGTATATCTTAGTTCCAACTTTAAAGAATAAAAAATCAATGATTTTTAGCTATTGAAGTAAGAGAATATGACTATGACTAGTATGAAAATAAGTTTATAAATCTATTATGTCATGTCAACTACATGCATGATAAATAGATTAAAGTCATTAAGTTTAAGATATGGTTGAAATAAATATTAATTCATGATATGAATATGAACAATCATAAGATTTTAATTGATGTTATCAAATCTACTCATTGGGTGAAAGAAAAAGAGAAAGCTCATCAAAAAGCAAGACAAGATTTTAAACAAAATAGACATCAATTTAAGAATAAAAAATTGTATCTTTCTCTTAAGAATTTTAATAAATCTAACCCTAACCATAGATTTACAAGGAGTACAAGTAGTTGTAATAAATTTCAAAGAAAAAATAATTTTTTTAAGAATCTAAATTCTTATAAGACTATAATTTAAAAAAAAAATCTAACCTTAGGTAGTCAAAATATGCCTAATACTAGATCCAATACTATTTTTATGATGTTTTAAAGAACTATATATGCTAGGAATGTGGAGATAACCACTACCGCAAAGATTATAATAAGTTAAAATGTATCTAATTAGTTAATCATAAAGTGTATGTAGTTATGGATAATAAAAACACTAATTTTTAAACAACTCCTATTGAAAGCATAGGTAAAATAAATAATTTTTTTATTTAAATTTTATTTGACTCAGGAGCAACTGATAGTTTTATAGATCCTAAGTTAGTAACATGTTGTAAGTAGAATCTGATGACTTTGAAAGATGGTTGGGATGTTGAGTTTCGCTTAAGTAAAATAGTACCAATTACTAAACGTATTGAAGGAGTAAGATTAGATTTAGATGTTTTTTAGACTTAAGTTAATTTATTTTTAGTTTCTCTTTGATCTTTTGATATTATCTTAGACATATATTGGTTGCAACAACATAAAGCCAATTTAGACTATTGTAACAAAGTGATATATTATTGTAACAATTTGAGAAAACTTATAGAAATTCAAGGTTTGTTAGAATCAAAAGTACATAAGTTGATATCAATTTTACAATTAAATAAAGTAGTAAGTAAAGTTTTCAAGTTATATGTTATTTAGATGCAATAAACTACACCTAAAACAATAATAGAGTTTGAAAAATATCTATTTTTACAATAATTTTTTAGTATTTTTATAGATAAATTTCTTGGTTTACCTCCTAAACATGAATTTGATTTTTATATTGATTTAGTTTCAGGGGTAGCCCTTGCATCTAAAATACCTTATTACATGAATGTAGTATATTTATAGAAGCTGAAGTCTCAACTTTAAAAACTACTAGAAAAAGGAAGTATTAGGCTAAGTGTGTCACTTTGGGGTGCACCAATGGTCTTATAAAACATAAGGATAAAACTTTGTGATTGTATATTGAATATTATATTCTTAACAAGGTCAACATTAAGAATCACTATCCTTTTCTAAGGATAGATGATATGTTTGATAGAATGAAAGATGTTTCTATGTTTTTTAAGATAGACTTGAGATTAGGGTATCATCAACTGAAGATCAATGAAGAAGATATTCATAAGATTACTTTTAGAATAAGATATGGATATTAAGAGTTTATAGTAATGCCTTTTGGTTTGACTAATGCATATATTGTATTTATAAACTTGATGAATATTGTATTCAATGATTTTATAGATAAGTTTATTTTAATATTCCTTGATGATATACTAATATATTTTAAGAATGCAACTGAATGTGAACAATATTTGCACTTAGTACTATAAAGGTTAAGTTAACATAAAATATCTAGTAAGCTATTTAAGATTGTTTTATTTCAATATAAGATTCATTATTTGGGTCATACTATATCAAATATTGATATTTTTATTAATCTAGTAAATATTAAAACTATTCAAGAATGGCATGCTCTTAAAAACATATACAAAGTATGCAATTTTATGTGACTGTCTAATTATTATAGAAGATTTGTTGGTTTTTTTTGTAAGTTGGCTAGCCCAATAACTTCCTTGTAGCAGAAGGGTAAGAAATTTATATGGACTTCATAATGTGAATAAGCTTTCCTAACTTTTAAAGAGTTATTGACTTCAACACTTGTATTTATTATACTGAATCTAAATAGAAATTTTGAAATATGAGCTGATGCATCTAAATAAGGTTTAGGTGGTGAATTAACTCAAAAAAATTTAATTGTGGCTTATGAGTTATAGAAATTAAAGGATCATGATAATAATTACACCACTCAGGACCTTGAGCTTGTTATCATTGTTCATGCTTTAAAGAAATAAAAACACTTTTTGATAGATAAACATTTTAAAGTAAAATCTGATCACCGCATCTTAAAATATTTACTTTTATAGATTCATCTAAATGCATTCCAATGTAGATGAATGGAATTTTTAAGTAATCTTGATATGAATATTTTATATGTGAAAGGTAAGGATAATTATATTACTGATGCACTTGGCTGATGCACATATCTTGTTGCCTTATATGTTTTGCATAATAATTTTAGAACCAAATTACTATAACAACATTATGATAACTTTCACCAAGATGTAAGTGTTAATTTAGATGATGAGCCTATTGAAAATATTTTTTCAATTGATTAGGATGGTTTAATTAGATATAAAAATAGAATTTATGTACTTAATTATAGTGACTTAATGAATATTTTGCTAACATAAGTGCATATAACACCCAATTTTGTTCATCCAGGTGTCACAAAGATGACTCATGAACTAAAAATGTTATATTATTGACCCAAATTGAAACATGAAGTTGTTGACTTTGTTTTAAGATATTTAGAATACCAATGTGTGAAAGCCAAACATTTCCATCCATGAGGATTGTCTTACCCTCATGATATACCATGAGGTAAGTGGGATGTGATTTATTTTAATTTCATAGTTAATTTTTCAAAATTTAAAAGAAAACATGATACTATTATGGTTGTAATAGATAAATTTATAAAATTTGGTCATTTTATTACTAAAAATTTAACTGATGATGTACCTATGTTTACTTCATAATTTGTGAAATAAATAGTATGGCTGCATGACATGCCTAAATTTATTTTTTTAAATTGAGACAAACTTTTTACTTTGATGTTTTGGAAAATTTTGACTATTGCTTTTGGTACAAGATTACATTTTAGTTCATTTTCACCCAAAAATGGATGGTCAGATAGAAAGATTGAATTAGGTCATAGAAGATATGTTAAGAATTTATATTATGGATCAACAAGGTAAATGGAAGGAATACTTAAACTTATCTAATTTTTATTATAATAATATGTATCATTCAATGATTAAAATGGCTCCTTTCAAAGCTATGGATGGATGTAAGTTTAAAACTTCACTTGGTCAGAAGATTTTAGAAAATAAGATTGTTCTTGGTCCTAATGTTTTGCAAGATTATGATAGGTAAATAGAGATTAAAAGTTAGAATTTGAAGGCTAGCTATTTTGAAAAAGTATTATGTTGCTTTGAAAAGATACCACATGAATTTTGAGGAGAGATAAGGTTTTTTTGTGTGTTAGATCATAGAAAAGTTCAATTAAATTTGGAAAGTCTTTCAAACTAGCCCCTTGGTTTGTAGGACCCTTTAAAATTTTATATAAAATTAGACCTATTACCTACTGGGTAGCCGTTTCACCTTCTTTGTCTCATATTCACAATGTATTTCATGTTGCTTTATTGAGAAAGTATACTTCTGATCTATCTCATATTTTGTATTAGACTTATCTTCAAGTTTTAGAAGAGGAAAAGATGTAGTTGGATATGATAAATATCCTAGACCATCATAAAAATAAATAAAATAATTTTGATATTTTTCAAGTGTTGGTTCAATAGGATCCTTTAATGGAAAGAAAGACTACTTGGGAAGACAAGAATCTTTTCAGGAAACATTATCCTTGGTTGTTTTAATCTTCGTGATGACTTTTTTAAAAGTGTGAGAGGATGTCATGACCCTAATTGACCTATATTTAATTCAATTATGTTGATATAAATTAATTATGAACTACTTAAAACATATTTTATTGATTTGCTATGGTGTTACAATTATGTGATCTACATTAATACATTTTTATTAAAATTGTTTGAGACCATTATGGATTACATTTTTATTACAATATAGAATATTATTACTTAATGTGTACTAATTTATTATTTAATTAGATGTATTAGTTAAATGTTTTTATTGTATTTATTATACTTAGATATACCAATATTATTAATAGTCTATTTGTTGATTGTAGGGACATGTACTTGAGCTAGATTATGTTCAGACCTGAGCAACAAGAAAATATGTAGAAATAAGATGGATAAATGAAATAATGAATTGTAATATAAAGTTTGAGATTATCAGTTTTGATAATTTAATCATCAAATCTTTATAGTTTAAATGATACGTGTTATTATTTTGTGTTTGATTTCATTATTAGTTGATTTGAGTCATTTTGATGTATGTGCAAACATCATTTAACTTGATGTTATCGATTGAAAGAATTGTCTCTTTGATTAAATCATAATTAGTTTGAAGACTATTGTCTTCTTTTTAATATCATCATGTTCATCATTCTAGTTTTTTTATGTTTTTCATTAACTTCATGACTATTGACTTCAATAAGGTATTTGGTTACGTATTGATCTTGTGAGTTCTTAGTCATTTTGATTATCGATGTCTTATTACATTGCTCAGTTATCTTGATTTTTTTTGATTTTAATATTTCAAAATAATCATGTTTAATTTTAGGAAAATCAAACTCATATTAGATGGTTTATGTTTGAGGCTTGTGCACTAAGGTTTAAGCATTATTTAGAGGACCCTTTTCTTGATTGTGATGCAGGGGCATCAAGTCAAATAGATAAATTTGGTCTTGTATAAGTGTCTTAGGTTTCATATTATCTTTTATAAGGCATTAGAGTCCTTAGAAGAGTCTAAAAGTGTCCTTATATGGCCCTTTGGCATTTTCTCACCAAAATGGGTATTTGAAAATGTGAATGGTTTTAGTTTGCTTCAGATTAATTTGGTGTGAAGTAAAGAATGTCAAATTGTAAAATGTTATGATAACGTCATGTAATTAATGTAATAAGGTGTTTCACATACATGTTATGAGGATAATGTCCAAACACCAAGAAATTTGAGTGTAAGGTCTAAACTAGGTAGTTACCAAGAGAGTTGGTTATGCAAAAGGTAGTCTCATACAAGAGTCAGTAGGTAGGAAATAAGAGTTATTTTGAAGTTTTTGGAGAGACAGAGGTATGAAATAAATGAAAGTTGATGTCAAGAACTCTGTACTCTATCCTGAAGGACTGAGATAATCATGTAAAGAAAAAGCAATAATGAAATATAACATGTTTGGATGTATATTTATATACCTTTGCATTATTTTAGTTTTATAAAATAAATATAATGTGTTGAAGGTCTTAAATCCTTTCAATGGAGTAATGTATTCTTAAGGAGATAACTTCTATGCATAAATCTATTCTATGTTGTGTTCTAAGAATTGACAAGTACGAAAGTTGAAGATTCATCATCCAAGGAGACTATTTGCATATAAGAACATGTTGATAAAGAAGATAAAAGGTGTCTTTAACATATATAGTATTCATAATGTTGTAATATTCTTGAAAAATTGGTTGGAAACCTATATAAACATTATGTTATGTATTCCTACATTAACAATTGCAGTAAAGGAAGAAAATAGTAAGATTTAATGTTTTAAGGAATTAGTTAAGGGACAAAAGTATTTGAAGGAGTTTTATAGTGATAAAAAATTCCTATAAAGGTGAAAGAGAGTATTTAAACACTTTAATCATCAAAAGAGGTCTTGAGACCACATACCCTACATAACTCTATTAAAAAAACTAGTTTTCTAAGTAAATGAAAGGTTAGAGCAATTTAAATGTTGGACTAGATACATTAATGGTTGGAGAGAAGATAACGTGGTATTGAAAGACATAAAGAAAGAGGTAAAATTATGAAATAATTCTTATCAGATTTTAGGTGAGATAATATACATGTAAACCCTTTATTTTCCTATAGAAGATAGTTTATGTGGACATAGCCTAGTGAAATTTATGTGTTGAATGTGTTTAGAGGTTAGACAAAGGAACCTAAAGCTTGGAAAATTTGATTATAGGTAGAATATACCTTATATAGGTCATTAGGTGATTTGAAACTAAGGAGAATTCCATTATAAGAATTTTTAAGCCTCTCAGGCCTGTCACAGAGCCCTGAAACCCTAGTTTAGGATAAAAGACAAAAAGTGGTATAACAAGCAATATAATTGGTAAAAATGTAAGAAAATTGGTAGTTAAGTGGGTATTGGTATAAGGAAATAAATTTTAGAAGTTTTAGATAAGTATGGACAATATTAGTATGGTAAACATGGATTGAGTTAAAGATAATGGTAAAGAGGCCTAATAGGGCTAATTTGGAGGGGAAGAAGGCTAGAAAAGGTATCTAAAAATGGATTTAGAAATTTAAACTTCATGGGGAGGTTTAAAGTGATAAAGGGTGGATAAGAAAGGTTTTTTTTTTCAATATTATATTTTACCTACCTATACAATAGAGAAAACCTATAAAAAGGCCATAAGGTTAAGCTAAGAGGGCATAGTTGCTTAAGGAGTTGAAAGGGGAGAATGAGGATTAAGTTCAATGTGAAGAAAGTGAGATAGGACCTAATAAGCCCTTAGAAGGTTCAAACATGTGTTTAAGAAGTGATAAATAGGAATTAAGGATTTAGGAGCACCAAATAAGAAGTGTGAGGGAGTGAATCACAAAGAGAAGGCAACAAGGAAGTTGGTAAGGGATAAATGTGAATAGAATGAGAATTTTACATGAATGTAGGAATTTTAGAAGAGTCAAAGGTAGAATGAGTGAAACCAAGGAGCCTTAAAGTTAAATCAAGAGAATTATAATAAAGCTTGAGAGGGATTGATGTAAGAAGAGTAGATTGAGAGAAAGTTGACCAATAATAGTACTTTAAGAAGATTAAATACAAGTTTTGAAGATTACAGGTATCAGAACTTGGATTAGGTAGAGAGTATAATAGGTACTCTATATTAGATTATTTGGTTGGTATGTTTGTAAAGCTAATTTTAGCTTCAAATTTTTTCTTAGGTTATTTGACCCACTTGGGGGCATTGGTAATTAGTTGATGTATTTTTTTAAGTCACAGGACTTATGGGTCATGTAATTAAATTGAATTACCATAAAAAGGGGTCAAGAGGTCTATATGGGTTTTTAGGTTTTATTTTCATTCATTTGGACTCAATATTTGGAAGAGCTTGAAGCCTTGGGGAAACTCTACTAAAAATGTTGGCATGGCATCTAAAGGGAATGCAATGCATTTTAACATGAGGTTTTTGGAGCTTAAATTATAATTCAATGCATTAATATTGACGTCCATATGGGAGTTTATTAGATTTGATTTGGGTTTATTCTAGGATTTATTGTTTGATTGATTTGTTTGATGCATAAAGGACTTTGGGTGCTAGTTTTCCATAGAATTTGGAGACTGGAAGATAAGAGGAAATATTTTTTGTGGTTAACTTCCAATAATCAAGTAGTGCTTTTAAAATTTTGTACTAATTTTAAAAATGAGTGTTTAATGGTAAAGTAAGTTAGGGTATTAATCATAAATATTGGCATTGATTTGTTATGTTATGGTTTTTGTGAGTAAATCCCTAACCAAGGTTAAGGCTTTTAGGTTTTTGTTGTTATGTATGGTATCCATGGATGGCTTGGCCATGGATTTTATTGTATCATAATATATATATATATATATATATATATATATATATATATATATATATATATATATATATATATATATATATATATATATATATATATATATATATATATATATATATATATATATATATATATATATGTTTTATGCATGCATACTCACTACATATATGTTTTATTTTGTGGACTGAGTTTGTGAACCTCTATGAAGTCATTTTTATTTTTAGAAAAGGCTATGACTTGTTTATTGACTATGTGTTGGTTGATTTGACTTATAACTTAAAACTCTTATTTGGGTTGTTTTTTTGTTAAGCCATTATTTAAACAGATGTAGATGTGTGTTGTTTTGTGAAGCCATTATTGAACAATTATGAATGTAAAAAGGACTGTGTATTTTTTATATTTGTTTTATGATTTGAACTCTTGATTGGGCTATGATTTATTTTTTAAACCATTATTTGAAATAACTATGACTGGGTTGTTTAGGTGATTGTGTGGGTATTTGTTTTGATTTTTTTATTTAAAAAACCCTAACTTGATTATAATTAGGTTTAATAAATAATGTTTGGAAAATTAGCTTGCTAGTTATTTCAAACCATGACCATAATATGGAGTATGAGGGTTTTAAATGATTACAAGATTTAATAAAATAATAATATTTTAATATTTTTATTCTATTTGAATGATTTGTTTGACTTTTGTTATACTATTGGGTCAATATTGGGTTGGCTCGAGTTTATAAAAATCATGTTGAATTAGTGGCTTAACTCTATAAATGATACTTAGAATTATTTTAGTTTATGATTAAATTGGCTTATGTTTGAAAACATTGTTCAGTTTATTATTTTTATGTGTTATGATTTCATTAATCATTACAATTGATATTTAAGCTTTTAATTTTTTTATTAAAGTCTATTTGATCAAAAATGGGTCTAATAGTTTTATGTAAGTTTTTAATTTATTAATTCTTAATTAGATGTAACTATTGTTTTACTTTTATGAATTTGATTTTAACTCATAAACTTTTATTAAGTTAGTATGTGAAGATGACTACCAAATAAGTTATGCCATATATATTTATGAGCCATATTATATTATTGAATAACATATGGCCCATAAATTGAGAATCTCAAAAACAAAATTATAGTCTTAATCAAGTACCAAGTTAATGGATCTTTGTGGTTTGGTTTAAATGATTATTATTTTTTGTTGGTTATTTGTTTGAATGTTGTCAATTTCAGATAATTTCTTATTCCTTTCTTCACTATTTCTTTGTTGTACTAATGCATATCTAGTTGATGGTTGGAGTGGTATAGGGCCACTTATGGTTGGGTTCATTAGGACTAAAAAGGTGGGTTTAACTTTGTTTGATTGTGTGCAATGATTTGATTAATTTCTTCTTACTTTGAGTTGTGGTAGTTGGCTGTAAATGGATTAAATTTGTTATGTAATTCTTATGATTGTAATTCATGTTATTCATCATAGTTGTATTTAATATAAAGTGAAGTATGTTATCATGTAAGTTTAGTTCATGATATAATCATAGTTGATCATTTGATTATTTTCATAATATTGTATTACTAGTTTAATATGAAATTACATTAGTTCATTAATACATATGATAGAAGAACATAGATACGTGGTCTTTATCATATATAGGTAGTTAGACACTTATTTGGAATAAGTAATTTGATAATTTTAACTTGAAAATTTATATAATTTTGAGTTGCTATATAACATTGGTTTTCTATTGACTCATGATCAATAAATGTATTCCTATCTTTGGATGTAATTGTACTATATAGGTATTATGGTTTCAAATTACCTGGTTATTTCAAGGTGCAAATAATTGTATTAGAACTTTGTTGTAAAAGTTAGAATGAGTATGACATGATTATTTTATTACATCGACTATAAGGAAATTGAAACATAATGTTAGTATGTTAAGTTACTTTGAATGATTTATATATAATAAATCTTAAGACTATAAAAGTTAAGTGGCATTATTCTTGAATATGTTTAATTAAGATAAGCATGGTAATGTAATAATTCAATGTAGTTGAAAGTTATGATTGAAAGTCTTTTCCAATCACTTTACAATATACCAACCTCTGTTTGAAATGGATTAACTAATGAAAGTTGTTGAGACTTAATTAAAGACATTATACTATAAATATATGGTTTATTAATATGAAATCCTTGTAGCATAATTGGTAAATTGAATGGATTATATTCAACATAATACTTTTATGAGAGTTGTAGTAACTTGATAAAGTGTATGATAAAGTTTAATATGAGATAATTACTTAACTAATTAAAAATGTATACATCTTTGAAATAAGGTCTTCTAGAAGACAATCATTCCACTTTTAAAATTACTAAGCACTGTTAAGTGTCATGTACTATATGGCAAGTTCCTAAATAATTCATTTATTTTAAAATACAATAATATTATGTAAACCTTACACATATGTTAAAGGTAATTTGAAAATAATATACTTCATGTAAAGTTTTAAAAGGGATCTAGAATTCTTAGCTAAAGCATATTGTGATTTAAGATCAAATGATCCATGTTTAGAATAAAATGTTGAATATTTTAACAAGTTGTTTCTTATCGTTTAATGGTAAAGGGAGTTAAGAAATTATATTATAATTATAAGAGTCTACCTTGATGTTAAAGAACAACTAATATATAATCTTAAAGTAAGAAATGCAATAATGTTTAGGATCAAATCATGGATTTAAGACAATGGGTAAATATTTAAGAACAAGATTGAATCAAGACTTAAGATAAGTACATTTAGTCTATGAGACTATTAATATGTATCAGATATATTTAACTCATGAAACACTCATGTCGGTAATAATGGGAAATGTAAAATATAACCTAAGACATTATCAAATCTTTAGGCATGTTTTTATCATGAGCTTATACCCTGCTTGAATAATGATAATATGTTCCTAAATAAAAATTAAGCATGGTCATTGAAGCATCCCATAATGTTTGTAGGCTTCTTATAGTATTTTATGCCAAACTACATACCTTGGTTTGTCTGTGAAATGAAAAGGTGTTCAAATGCTTTATATTGCTTTTAAAAATAGTACTTTTCCCTTGATCTCTATAGGTTTCTTGTGATTTAGAAAATATTAATTAACCAAGATTAATACGATGATTTTTTATTGAATCTTATATTACTTTACCACTGTTTGCTAAAATTTGTTGAATTACCCATGAGGTATTGGTTGTTCTATATCCTGTATAGGTACTTGAGTAAGGGAATAAGTCAAAAATAACTCTATTAGGAATGCCACAACATAGTACGTGGATAAAGGTGAGTGGGTAATACCACACTAACCCAATTATATTTGAATACTAAGTGGTTAAATTTATTTTTAATGAAGTCATTGATCTGTTATGTATTTGGTTTAGTTCTTATATTCATTGTAGCATAGTTATGGATCTTATTACCTATTTTTGTACTAAACTATGGGTGAACTTTGTTCTGTTATTATTTTTTGGATTATTATTATATACTTTTTTTTGTGGTTGTGACATTTATGACTCATTTTTGGAAAGCATTGTTAAAATTGATGGGTATGAAATTGGATTAGTCGACAAAATTTCATCCACAAACAAACAAAAAATAAAATGTTTAAGCCATACACTTTTTCATCTTATATGTATATACAACCATGTGTATGATCACATTGTTTATGACAAAATTATCTCAATTCAACATGCCCACAATAGAGTTCTTCATACTTCAATGGGACATAGGTCATTTTAGACATGTCTTGGGTTATATTCAATAGTACCTATAGAAATATCCTATCATAAACCATTTGAAATTGAGTCCCTCAAAAAAGAAAGGGAAGCTGACAAAGGACATCCATTTATAAAATAAAAACTATATTCATCAATAAGTCCATCATATTATCTCATATTCACAATGAATTTACAAGGTGTGTCATGACATTAATTGCATTTATCATGCACTCCAAGTTGGTGTTATAATTTGTTTTCACCTTCAAAATACATGTTTTAATGGTATACACTAGATGATTAAGCCTCTATGGTATGGTTCTTACATGTAGCTAGTGAGAATTAATTCATTCTTGATCTTCTTCCATTCTCAGGTATATACCCAATATTCAATGTGGATCTCTTTATGCCTTACTTCCATCCACTTATAGATTTATTCATGACATAATATCCTCATATTTGGATCCCAAATAATTTCATCTTGTATAAATGAAAATTTTTTATCAAAGTTTTAGACACCTAAAAAAAACATGACATACATCAGTTTTTTTGATTTTTCAAGGCTAGAAACTATGTTGATCAAGCCAAGTGTTACAACATTCAATAACTTCATTTCAATTCCCATATCAAACCAAAAATGCAATCAAGACCATTTATTATCAATAAAAGGGGAATAATATATGTGAAATATTTATCCTACCTCATAATTGTATGCACTTAAATATGCTCACCCTGATAAGTCTACTAATTTTGCTAATTTAACCTATAACTATATTTCCTAGCCAATTAACTAATATCCTAATCCCTATATAAAATACTCTACATCCCATAAACCTTATTCTACCCTTGCAACCAATTAATCATCTTCATTGGCCCATTAACTAAGTCTACTTACCTACTAAGCTACTCATTAACCCACTTACTAATTTAAAAATATATTTTATCCACCTACCCATATACCACCCTACTAAACTAGCTATTCCTATATCCTTACTCCCTAATAGATATATAGAATTGGATAATTATAGATTCTCTTATAATTTGAACCTTCCCCTCTAGAATCCTCTATTATAGAGCTTTCTAAAGAATTAAAAATTTCTTAGCCTTTGATCTAAATGGCTCAAAATTAAATTTGAGCCATTGATTTTCCCTCCCATTGCTTATATAAATAAGATAATCCCTCCTTGAAAACTAACTTATAAAAATTAAATCCAACTTGTAAATTGGATGCTTTGAGAGCACACTTACAGCCATTCTTACATCCTCGTAGCCTTGTCAAAACCATCATCAAACCATCAAGAATCCATTGAAACCATTATCAATCATAATAAATAAATCTAATAATTCACTTATTTTGAATTCAAAATCAATTTGGAAATATTGGAGAGGATGTATAAGAGGTGAAATGATGGTAAGTGGTTTCATTGTAAGTGTCATCATATAAAATGCAAAAATTGGTAACTTGAGCATGGATAATGACACCCAACCCATAGGTCCCTCTTGCTTGCTCTCATGACCCTCTTAGACTTATTTTCATTGATTTTTAATCATCCATAGCCTTTCAGACCTGATCCTAGCTGAGCTAAGACCCTCTTTTCATGATCAATCCACCCCCCAGGTCCTGTCTACCCAAGATAATAGCACCACACTAAGATAATAACACCAATGCCACTCCTATCCACTTTCGATGCTATTATCCAAGCTCATTTCTAGCCCTAATGGTCAATTTATTTTGGTTCCCCATCCTTCTTCTTATCGGCCTAACATGAAAATATTCAATCCATGACCAATAGATCCCTATAAAATCCCATTCAAAGATCATTTATAAACAGTTGGAAAATATTACCAAGCAAGAAAGAATACAAGTGAAACTACTCAGGCAATCTTCCCTATTCTCTAAATATAATCATCTAGTATAGTCTTAAGCACATATAAATCTCTATAGATATCTCTAGTCATCTCAAACACACCCAATTTAGCATTTACTTACATTATCATATCATTATTACACCAAGCACTTTCAAAGGGATAACTACATATGGATTGATCCCTCTTCAGAGTATTGGTATATGGGGTGTGAAGCATGTCCAGTGTATCTTACATACACTAACCCCTTTTCCATATTTTCCAAATCTTTGTTCAAGTACATTGAAGGTTTTGAAATAAAGAAAATTATCCCTCTAAGGAGCGTTATTGATAGTGAAGCTTCACAAATTCAGAGACAATATTACACAAACCTATTGAATAAAACCCATAAAGCTCAGACTCTTAGGACAACAAAACTGAACAAGAACTAAAACATTGATGCCACTCCTATCTACTTTTGATGCTCTTGTAAAATCATAAAATGAAGTTTAAATATTACTTTGTGATAGTCTCCTAGTCTTGCATATTCAATATCAACGTCTATCTCAGTCAGATCAACACAGTTTCAAGCTAAGTTTGATTTCTCTCTATTTATTTGCTATTTTTAGAAAGTCTAAATAATGACCATAATTAAAATATTAGTAGGTTAGTTATGGCATAATTATTGACTAATTTTATTACTTAGACCCTTTAACTAAACTAGGAATACTACCCTAATATTCCCAAAAAATTTAAATCATTTGGTGAACCTGACTTACTTCCTTTGTGCACAAAAACCTTAGACACCCTAGGGTAAAATTCTTACTAATTTTTTCAATAAATTTTTGAATTTTTAATTGAATATTTAAATAAAAAATTGATTTTAAATTTTAAAATTTATTAGTAAATTTTAAAATAATTTTCTTTCAAACCCTTGTTGCCCATACTAGGTCCCAGTAATTTTTTGATAATTTTCCAATCAATTTTTTATTTTTTCCTAGCATATTGAAATCAAAATATCCCTTCAAAATTTAAAATTTAATAGTAATTTTTAAAAAAAAAAAATCTTAACATCCTAGTTGCACATACTAGGTATTATTAAATCAATCTTCTTCCAATAATTTTCTAAATTTTTAGTTGCATATTTTACTTAGAAATTCACTTTTAAATTTGTAATTTCATAGTAATTTATCAAAGTTATCATGTTTAAAACCCTAGCTGCATATACTAGGTCCTATTGCTTGTGAGTTATTACCTTACATATTTAACTAGATTGTATAGAATGGATCTCACTTATTTATAATTTCTCACATTGTTTGCAAAAATAAAGAACCCATCATTGGTCCTATCATGTATATGAATGATGAAGTTTATCATATATTAGTACAAAGCTTAATTATTTGCATTTCATGTTTATTTTTCATAATATAGGATGATGTTAAGAAAGTTATTATTAAATAACATGTTAAGATATCTTTTGCATCACCTCCCTCAGAGCCTCTATCCCATGTCGAGTCATGTAGCATGGTCCATTTTACCCTTCCCCAAGTCACTACCCATCGCCAGAGAGCCCAATTGACACGCTTTATCCCTCCACCACCTCAACTTGCTGATTATATTCACTCTCCTCCCATAGCCACTACTAGTCCTATATGGATAGTAGATAATGTAGTTAGAGCTATTACTTGATGAGATATCATACCTCCCCTACCTAGTCAGGAACCCCACCATCTTCCCATTCGTTCTCATCCCAGGCCTAACCCACCCACATAAGCAAATCCATGAAAGGCATATGATATTGTTGATCATTTGAGAAATACTCCAACTAAAATTTCCATGTTAGAATTGCTTCAAAAAGATAATGTGTTCAAGGACATTCTTTATTAGGCACTCACTTAGAGTTCTATGCCCATTGATTCAGAGCCTTTTTATTTTGCATTAGTGGTCAACACTATAAAATCTATCAAAGATGCCATTAATTTTGATAATGATGACATGCCATCTTAGATAGTTATTAATCAAAATTTACCACTATTCATACAAGCTCAAGCTAAAACCAATGTAGTTAAGAGAGTTTTAGTTGATATTGATTTTGGACTTAATATATGCAATATTATATTCTTACAGACCATAGGTTTATATATGAAATCCATGCAAAAATCATATAATAACATTAGAGGTTTTGATGATATACCATAATAGACATTGGGCACTATTACTCTGGATATCATGGTAGGACCCAAAGCTCTTTTTACATAGTTCCAGGTCATGCCAAAACCTCTTTATTATAAACTTTTAATCAGATGACCCTAGATACATGCTATGGGGGTAGTTCCTTCTAATATTCATTGATGTGTTAAGTTCCTCCATGAAGGTTACTTATACACATGTCCAACAGATAACCAACCATTCAGATATTGAAAACTATAGAGTCCTCTTCAACTATTTTTTTAGATGGGACACCTCATCTCATAGTTCAACCACCACCTCATTGCATTTCTCTTGATCAGATACATACATATGAGGTTGGAGAGAATATCACTTCTCACACTCCTACACTTATAGTTTTATCCTCAACTCTAGATATTTAACCAGTCAAAATAGCTTCAACTATTTTAGCTATTCCATCAGTCTTAATCCCTATACCTATTACAAGTATACATTCATCAACAATAGTTCCACAAGTACTAGTTGATTTTATAGATATAGTTAATCCAATAGTTATAGATACTCTTATAGTACCACTATCTTCTACTACTATAGTTTAGGAGATTCCTATATCAAAGTTACCCCTTATGGTAAATTCTAAGTTAACATATGTACATGATGCTGATATAGATTCCCAGGGTTCTTTAGATAATGATACGACACCCAAACTCACTGATGACTATTTTTGTGGACTGATATTTACCTTGATTGGCCCAAGAGATTCATCTAGACATCCTACATCACTCTTAGCATCTCACACTACACTCTCAAGATATAATCCATATTCATGGTCAAAGATAGATCATTTGGCACATACAACTCACATGGTTACCTCTATGGATATAGAGCTATCCATTTAGATTAAGGTAGGTATCACACAACATCAACCATAAATTATATGATAGATGTTATTTGATCATGGATTAATCACACTACCTATAGTATGACATAGATCTATTAGTAGATTATCATAGTAAAATGGTTGCCTATTTTATCTTTTTCATAGAATTACAAGTCATGATACAAACTCATGTATAAATTTACAAAAGAGATTGATAAACTACAAGTTTATGGTATTATTTAGATTACAACCCGAATAGAACTAGATTCACCACTTCCACCACAACAATTTACTACCTAAGTTAAACATCCTCGAGGTGAATCAACATCTCCACTACCAGAACAACCTTAAGTTTACCTTCATTAGGATGACACCATGTACATAACATTTTCACCATATGATGATAGTTATGATGATGATCTTGAGTCATTTGATGATGGTCATGATCCTTTCCTCAACCTCCCTCGCTAGTGAGATCCATCCTTAGACCCTTTTCTCCCTCCAACCTAGCCTTTGATATCATTGTGTATATATTACTTTATTCATATTATTATATATAGCTTTATTTAAAATACCTGTACTAGTTTATTATGTTTGATTGTATATAATTCAAATATTTCAAAAATTTAAAACAATTTAACATTTCAAAATATAAAAACATCAAATAATTCAAAAACTCCAAAAATATTTTGATTATATGAATCATCCATGCTTTACATTGCTACTAATATGCTAGACTTATATTTGTTGTTTTATGCTCATTGTTTGTCAATTTATCTACATTACCATGCTTCACTTGATTTTATTTGAGTGTATGTAGTAGCATCTAGCTCTGTGATTGCTTCACTCTACCTATTAAGGGGGCATCCTACTTCCACATTTGAGACATACATTGATATACATACCCATTAGGGGCATCTTCTACATGACTGCACTATCCAAGTTATGCCATTCCTACACCACACACTTTAGTTATCATGTTGATGTATATTATTTACTATCTTACATAGATTACTCTATCAACACTCACTAGTATCTAGCACTAATGTATTTATTTACATACACCTAGTCTTGTACTAACATGTCTTGCATACTTTCATACTCTTACTTTGATTAATTAGTTGTGCTTGTATTTTCCAATCTTTTCATGCTTTATCTTCTTGATTAGTGTAGCTTGATGTGATTAAATTCTTAGTTCCTATTTATTTTTGGTATGTGCCTTAGGACATTTGATAATGTCCTTTTCTTTTATTCATGTGTGTGCCTTTGGACATTTGCCAATGTCCCTTACTTGTACTCTTTTATGTGATTATGGCTTTCATGCCAACTTGCTTATTTTAACTGTATGTGTATGTGGCATATGAACATGCCTTGTATGATTGGTTTCCAATTTGAGTGACATGTGCCCATGTCCCTTGCTTGCTTGGACACTTAGCTACTCTTGTATGCTTCTTTCTTCTTGCCTTGTGTGCTTGTTGTTTGATTGATTTTGATTGTTTGCAATGCCACGATTCATATCATGCATTATTCATGTTTTCTTGGATGTCATGATAGACAACATGCTCCATCCCTCCAACTAATAACTAACTAGACTATAAATTTTAGTTTAGTACATTGTACATGTTATTATATTGTTACATCTATCTAGACATATCCCTATTGATATAACAATATCTCAATATAAATCATGCTATATCTTGAGATATATTACTGATTATCATTGCTATATCATGTATTCTTGTAGCATAACACACTTATAGGGCTCTTTATTTTGAGGGTAATCATTAAAAGGTTTTCATTCCCATCCTTAAAAGAGGGGGCAATAAATAAGGGTTTTGTCATAAAGATTAGATATCCTAACAATTGAAACAACGACATTCAAAATACCTATAACAATAACCAAACATCAAACCAATCAAAATAGACTAGGTAGATAGTCAAGAATCCAAAATAGTCATCAAATTTAGCCTAGGACAATAGCACCAAGACTAGAGTATAGCACCTATGGTGTTACTATATATTTCTATTGATCCTATCCAAATAGCATAAAAACCAAATTTTCTAGAAAAATATAGAAAGGTGAGTTCATTTATAGTTTTGTTAGCGATAATTTAGACCAAAAACAAAAGTTTTAGTATAGTTATCAATAAAAATCTAGATATAGGGGGAATCATGCACAACATAATGGATTTTTCTTCAAGTCTTAGATAGGGTATTTGGTACAAATTCAATATTATAATACATGTTTTAGACACCAGTGATTGGAGGTAATGTGCATGACACATTTGTTTTCTTTCTTTTTGAGTTCAACATTACCCAAGTATTCTCAGTAGTTGTATGCCTTATTTTATCTATAGGTGGTTGGCATCATTTTGGTTTGGATTTAATGCAATCTTAACTTCTAAGTTTATGAGTTCTTAAGTTCTTGAGTGACTTCCACATAATCTATATTCTCAGTTTCAGAGTGGCTTTCATATAATCCTAATCTCCATCTTTTAGAATGGCCAAGAGTGGCCTAGTTTCTAGTATATATTCATCTATCCATGCCAACATTGTTAGATCATAGTACATTCATGGGCTTTAGGATCCATCTCATATGACATATATTCCATACTGGTATTAGCTTACAACTTCACTTCATGGGGTAATGATGGAGCCAAAGGACTAGCTAGCCTTTGTATTCTTGAGCCACCTATTTCGAGGGTTTAGACACAATCCAAACATTGATCAACACATGCATAGCCACCTATCTTCACTTAGTGGGTGATGATGGAGCCAAAGGGATAGCCTTTGCATTCTTGAGCCACTTTTGAGAGAATTGATCACTTAACTCCATTTGTGATATTACTCTTGGTACAACACACATCCAAAATCACTCAACATTATAATTTTTTTATTGGTTTATGTACCTAGTGAGGTGTATTCATTCCTTCTTCTCTTACCTAGCTTTTATACATTCTTATTTTAGATATAACATATATAGTAATAACTAATCTACTCTTTATTTTCTCTTATAGATTTACACTTCATAGCATGTTCTCTCTATGCACACCTAACATCACACCTTTATGGGATTCACCCTTGCAGGTAAGTTTAGGTACACTTTCTTTTTTTCTTTTATCCTAATATTTTGCTTTTTTTCATCACTTGAATAAAAAGGGGGAAAATATATTCATATAAAATGTAAAAATTAGTAACCCGAGCATGGCTAATGACACCCAACCCATAAGTCCCTCTTGCTTGCTCTCATGACCCACTTAGGCTTGTTTTCACTAATTCCCAATCATCTGTAGCCCTCTAGACCTAATCCTAGCTAAGCTAGGACCCTCTTTTCATGACCAATCCATCCCCTAGGTCCCATCTACCTAGGACAATAGCACCAATGCCACTCTTATTCACTTTTGGTGTTATTGTCCAATCTCATTTCTGGCCTTAATGGTCAATTTCTTTTAGTTCCCCATCGTTCTCCTTATCAACCTAATGTGAGCAAATTAAATCCATGACCAATAAATCCTTATAAAATCCCATTAAAATATCATTTAGAAAGGGTTAGCAAGTATTATAAATCAAGTAAGAATACAAGTGAAACCATTTAGGCAATCTTCCCTATTCTCTGCATACAACCATCTAGTACAGTTCTAAACACATCTAATTATTAACACTAATCCTTAGTCATCTCAAGCACACTTAGTTTATAATTTCTTTGCATTCTCATATCACAATTTCACCAAGCACTTTTAAAAGGAGAACTACATATGGCTTGATCCCTCTTCAAAGTATTAGTTTGTAGGCTTTATGCCCACACATGGGGTGTGAAGCACGTCCAATGCATCTTACACATACTAACCCCTTTTTTCTATTTTCCAAAGTTTTGTTCAAGTACGTTAAAGGCTTAAAAATAAATAAAATCAGCTCTATAGGGAGCACTATTGATAGTGAAGCTTCATAAATTTAGAGATAGTGTCACACAGACCTATTGAGCAAAACCCAAAAAGCTCAAACTCTCAAGACAACAATGTCAGATAAGGACTATAGTGTTGGTGCCACTCCTATCTACTTTTGGCACTTTTTTATAATCATAAAATGAATTTTAGATCTCATTTTGTGATAGTATCTTAGTCTTACATAGTTAATATCAACCTCTATCTCAGTCAAATCAACATAGTTTCAAGCTAGGTTTGATTTCTCTCTATTTACTTGATATTTTTAGAAAGTCTAAACAATAATCAGACTTAACAAATTAGTAGGTTAATTATGGCATAATTATTGATTGATTTTAATACTTATACCTTTTAAATAAATTAATAATAACACCCCAATATTCCCAAAACTATTAAATTAGTGTCTAATTATCTCTTTATCCTCTCTATTTGATCTTGTTTGCATTTTGGGTTTTTATTGATAAAAATAGTATTATAGAAAGAATCCAAACTTCCTACTACAATAACCTCTCACAAATGAATAATTCTCCTTAGTCTCTTGTATAACTTGGGCTCCTCACCATTTTGATATGTCACAACAAGCATACATACTAGTGATCATGAACAATAATAGTGCATCTCATTGTAACATGTTTCACAACTCTTCCTTACCTCAAAACTCACCCAAAACTTCACATAATCTATGAACTATATTGATTCCTTGATTTATTACCTTTATTATTACCACACATAATTCAAATGTTTTCTCATCTAACATAGCTTCACAATCTTACATAATTAATTTATAGGTATTGAAATCTTGCACATATGTTAATGTAATGCTTAGAGTTCCTATAGTCTCACATCAACTCACTTCACAGAATTTATAGATTATAAAATGTAGCATGTGTACTTATAAATACCACCTAATAATATTCTCAACTTTATGGATCATTGTGTATCACCTCATATCCTTGTAATGAATCTTCAAACTTTCACCTTACTTATTCACATGCCAAATGTTGTCACTAGTTTTTAAAAAAATATATATACTCGGTGTTAAATTTTTAATACATTTTTACCATATATCATGCTAATTAACACACCCTATTCATGCTCCATGTCATAGTAACTCCTCAAAATTTCATGCATCAATCTCAGCCATCACTCATTCAAGAAAGATGACATGATTTTTTAATAATCCTTCTTGTAACTTTCATAAGTAGTAACTCTGATATTATAACTCGTGTGTGTGTGTGTGTGTGTGTGTGAGATTAATAATATTCACAAGATATATTTCCATAAAACATTAGTTACTATCAAAAACCAAAAAAATGAAACATACTTGAGCCTAATACCTCATGAGCATACACAAATTAGCTAACAATGTATAAAATTTAAACCAAAAGCATGTAAACCTTCATTGGAAATTTGTTTTTTTGAGGATTTGGCTTGAATGTAGTGTCAAATGTTCTTTTTTAGTGACATTTTATGTTGAGACATCTCCATTGAATCTATGGAATAGTTTAATTTGATTAGAAATTTGAAAAGATGATGCACAAGGGGACTCAATAAATTATCAACACTTCATTGTATATCTTAAGCATGATAATTATAATGTAATGAGGTATATTTATAATAATTGAGGATTAGTGAGGACCCTTAATTTTTAAATCAAGATGAATGGTTGCAAAAGAGTCCTCAATAGTGCACATAGATCACTAATGTGAACCCTTAATATTTCCCAATATTAAGGGTGGAGGATGGCTCTTGAAAATATATAAGTGGGAATAATATGGGCTCTTCATCTTATTTCCAAGATGAAGGGTGGAGGATTATCCTCATAACATCTTTTTGAGAGTAATTATGAGCCCTTCATCTTGTTTTCAAGATGAAGGGTGGAGAATCATTCCCAAGAAAGCACATGGATAATTAATGTAGGCCCTTAATGTTGTTTCCAAGATGAAGGGTTGAGAATATTCCCTTAAAATATCTCACAAGATTCATTGTGGGCCCTTCATCTTGTCTTTAAGATGAAATGTGGAGAATAATCTTACATATTAATTCATTCAATAAATTTTTTGGCTTATAAAATAATATCCCATAAGATCTCAAGATTCTTTCTTGAATGAATATGCCATTTAGAAGGAAAGGGAGGAAGTTATAATTGACAGTAAAATATAATTCCATTTGCATAAAATTATATTTAGAAGAATGATTAATTAAATTACTCAAATATCAATTTAATTAATATAATGTATGTAATTTAATTAGAATAATGATTATAATTATGGAAATTTATTGTATTAATTGATTAGTGAAGGGGAATTAATGAATTAATCAAAGAAGAATAGTTGAATATAGAAATTGATCATAATGATAATAATTTACCATAGAAGTTAACTAGAATGATAATTGAATAGAGAAATTGACCAAAATGATAATTGAATAGAAAAATTGACCAAATTGATAATTGAACAAATCTAAAATAGTGAATTATATAGCCTTGGAATGACCCAAGTTGAATTCAAACTTGTACCTTATATGAACAAGAGAATTTAGGTTGAACAGATGAATTCAGGCCAATTTGCATGCAATAACAAAAAGTCTTATTTTAAAATTTTGATATAGAAGTGATAAAAATGGAGTGTCCACATTTTCCATTATTTGATAAGGCATTGAAATATGTAGACTAAAGACTTTTTAAATAATGAAAAATCTAAATCAAGGAGGATAAAAAATTAGACTAAGAAATAATGGATGTTGTAATTTTGACATTCCCAATCGATAGGGGTAGGAGATTGAATGGAAAGATAAATAATATGATTTGAATGATTTTAATTAGGGATGATTCCCCATTGATACATAATGTAGGAATAAAAAACACTAATGGGATCTCAAAAAAGAGAAGAAGAAGCTATAATGGAAGAGAAGATTAACCCATGGACAAGAGTACACTTGAGCTAATGCTTGCAGACCTTGCTTTTTTTATGATGAATTGATTTTACCCAAGCAAAGAAAAATTGGGAAGGATATATTCCAAAAATAATATACATGCTTTGAATTTATCCAAATAAGGTGAATTTTTTTAGCATGGAATGATAATTTGCCCCAAATAGGGTGAATTAATTTGATGAATTGATGCATTGATTATGATGTTGTTGGTCATAAGATTATATCTGATATATAAATATGTGTGATTTTAGCATTTACATGTTAACTTTTTTGAGACTTGATTTTTAATTTTTCACATGGTAGTATACATAATGATATAAAACACCATAATGACTTAGTTGTAATGTGCTTAAATATTAATCCCTGATCCAATAGACATTTGACAACAATGTACCAATGATAAAAAATCATGTTAACAATGTTGATATATGTTAATGGATGGACTTAAGTACAAGTGAATGATGAGGGAAACCTTGATGATGACCTTGTTTTCACAATTGATTGATTTAAGTCAATAATAAAAAATAAATAAATAATAAAACAAGAAAATACATAAACACATAAATAGGAAAACAAAAAGCAATAGAAAGAAATCTTGTCTTTGATAAAATCAAAATCCATATGTGATGGCTCAAGAATAGTGATGGTTGGTATAGATATCCCTAAGAAAGGATACATGCAAGGGGAAGAAGTGAGAATTGAACATCTCAAAAGAAGATGCATGCTTAAACTTACCCTAAACAAGGTGGAAGTGATGGGTTTGCATTAGAGTATTTTGATTTGAATTTGCCCTAAATAGGGTAGATTTGGGAAGGACACATCCCAATGGTAGTTGATTCATTTGGATTAATATTGATCAAGGATATTTTACTAAACCCAATACAAGATAAACGTTTCTATATTTTGGGGTTGTATATATTTTCAAATTTTTTTGGCCTTTTATGATTTGTAGGATGTTTTACTATTATAATGTTTAGGATTTTAGAAAGTTTTGAATGTTTTTGAGTTTTTTGCATATTAAATCAATGGAGAATTATGATATGTAGAATTTTTTAACTTTAAAAATAGATATATCATGGAATTAACTCACAAAATATAGAGAGTGTAGAATGGGAATGTTTAGGAGTGTTTGGATCATTATACTCACAAGGGATCACTAGTAAAGTAAAAACCTATTCTATCACTAGGATGGGTTGTAATAGTAAATGTTATGATCAATATGATAAGATTGGATAATAATGGAAACTAATCAAATTTGGAATCTCCAAGGACCATGTCACATGGGAACCAAAAATTTTAGTCATCAAAATATCACTAAGAGGATATGCCAAGATATTTTCCAAAATAAGGCTCAAAATAACTTCCACTTTCTTATTAAGATCAAGATGGGAAGGAAAAATTGGACCAAGGTAGGATGGAAAGAAATATGGTTCAAGATAAATTAATATGGTCAATATAATAGGAATGGAACACATGTCAATGTAGAAAAGGATACCCCCAAGTGTAAAGGCACTTGTAGACAATAAGTTATTTACACACGATGCCAGAAACATAGTTTTCATCATGGCACTTACCTAAGGTGTCACAAGCATGGTTTTCACCATTGGATGAGTTAATTATCTTTATATTTTGATTTTATTTTGATTTTTTTATATAAATTGTTGACATCTCAACTCAAAGGAGGATGATGAGATACATAATGTTTAATGTTTAATCTCTAACCCCTAATGATTATAAATAACTTCTCCACTATAATTTTATTACTTATGTGGGGTGTACTAATGTTGATTGATATTTGTTGGTTGTTGATTGTATTTGCACCAAACATCTAAACAAGGTATCTTCATAGTTTTTATGAAAGAGAGTCGTACTAAGAAGGGTATATAATGGTAAGCATGGGATAAATGGTATGATTGGAGAATGTAAAATAGGTCTTGAAGGAAAAATAAGATAACAATTTAATTTATAATGGTTAGGTTATTAATGAAAATTAAGACTTTTAGTCACACATGCTGTTGTTGATTCTAGATTTGAATTGATTTTGGTTGTGGTGGGGATAATATTGACTTCAATATTATTTTCATTAAGTAACGAGGAACTAATTGACTCAGCTATTGGTGCCTTGAAGAGGTTTCAAATAACAAAGTCTTATTTATTATTCTAGTTTGGATTATCCAATAACACCTTAAATAAGGTTTCATTAAGGGAAGTTGATAATTAATTTTGGTTATCCCTTAGTACCTTAATCAAGGTTTCACTAAAGGATTATGATCTTTTATTATGATTATTGTCTATCACCTCAAATAAGTTTTCACTAGAAGATGTTGAGTTTAGGCATTGATTATCCCCTAGCTCCTCAAACAAGGTCTCACTAAGAGATTTTTATTTAGCCTAAATGTTGTATTAGATCCTTAGAATTTTTTCCATTTAAATGCCACCATGACATAATTTAAACAATGTGTGATTATATCAGTCCAAATCTATGTTTATAGGTGATGGAATATAAATATAATGGATAGGATGGTTAACGGTAAATTCATGCATAATGCAAATGGAAGAGGAAAAGGTAGCACAATCCTTGAAGAGGATGCTAGGAGAACTTATGTCAATGTCAAAGGAAGCATATTTAAAAACCACGGAAAGATCACAAATATATTCAATCTGATCTATAAGAAGTGTGTAGTTGATGTCATAAAATATAATAAGGTATGATGATTCTAATGTTGATGCAGATTCAAGTAGATCTGATAGAAGTGCATAGCCAATATTATAATATCCACTAATATATTTTGATTCTAAAATTATTTCTAACTCATAAGGATCTAAACTCAGTGTTGAGACTGACATTGATTCTACTTATAATGCTAAATCTATTAGTTCTAAAATAGAACCTAATTCTGAGGTTAATGTTGACAACAATATTAGTTCCAAAGGGGAATCTATTTTTGATGTGTCTAAAAAAATGGTTCATTAAATTGCAATATCCACAAGTACCTTGTTTACCTTTTTCTTGGAAATGAAGGCTTTAGGGTGAAGAAATTTTATAAAATGGGGAATGTTTGGCAATGGAAGGAAGATAAACTTTTGGTTACTAATGTGTTCTTAGAAGATGATCTTATCAAAGAAAGGTTCATCAAATATGGGTGAATAATCATAGAGAGGCTCTTGAAAGGATGGCTCATCAAAGATAGGAGGATGGTCAAAGGATAACTCATCAAATATGGGTGATTCAATGAAAACATCATAAATATGTGATTTGTATTGATCTTGACTTGAAAGTGAATGAGTATGATTGTGATTAAGAAATTTATATTGGCATATCCCTAGTGAGTGATTCTTAGACTGGGGTGTACTTGGCTCCATAGTAGCTAATGAATTTTGGTGGGGTAATGACAAGAAATGATTATATTTCTAGTTTTTTGTGGTTTCAAGACCTAAATAAGTACTAGATAAGTGGATCAAGTGTTAAAATTATAGGTGAGACTCAACATGCTTTGGACAAATTCGAGGAGTATCATATCTTGATTTAGAAATAGGCATAGACTTGGTGATTGGTGTGGTCATTATGGCTCAATCATGATATATACATAATCAATCAAGCTTTGGACATAAATCATGAACCTAATACATAGACTAAGTGAATGGCCTTAAACCCTATGATAATAAAAATATTCTTCTTGTTGGTACCACTTAGGTTTGGGATCATTTTCACCAAAAGTCTCATTATGTGAATACATAATCATGTTTATTGTGACCAAGTGGTAAAATATGTCTTCCAAGGATTAATTAAATGGATTTGACACTTGATGTGAATGTTTTAATTTAAAATTTAAATGGGTGTGGGATAAAGGTATCAAAATGCATTCCCTTTTTGTACCATATTGGTAATTTTAACATGCAAAGGGGAATGAGTGGATTAGAATTGGCCAAAATTAGGGTGAAATTGACCTTATTAAAATAGAATTGGCCCCAAGTAGGTCAAAATTAATTAGAGGTGATTTGATTTAGATTATCCCTAAGTAGGATGAATTTGATCAGATGTGGTTTATGCTCAAGTTAGAATTTAATGTTGGGTTAGATTCAAATGAGATAAAGGATGGAATTCATAACTTTGGCATTCCCAACTGATAAGGGCAAGAGATTGAATGGAAAGATAAGGATATGATGTAAATGATCAAAATTAACTTGATTTGAGCGTGACATTGTTTAGGTCAGTTTAAATTATGATTGGACTTGATTTGAAATACATTAGGAAACATGAAATGAATGCTTAATTTGAACAAAGTTGATTTTAGAATAGTTTGATTATGAATAGTTGAAAAAATAGACTTGAATATCTAACCTAATTTGATTGATTTGGAATTTTGGTTTGAAATTAGAATTTGGAATTTAATTCAAATGGATTTTGACTCAAAATGGGCAATATAACAACATAATTTGGAAAAAGAGGGAGTTTTCATTTGGACAACATAATGTCTTGAATTACTATGGACCAATTTTAATAACATAAATTTTTTGGGGGATATGAAATTCTAACCTAAAAATTAGGTAGAGTAATGCCTCTTGGTGTAGGTATGGTATGATAATGTTGTGGACTTTAGACTTGACTTGGTTTGATGGGATTGGTTTTTTAATACAAACAAGGTTTTGATGTAAAAATCAAGCATTAAAACATAATCATTACAAGGAAATTTAATAACTGACATGAGTGTAAATTACATTTATTTAACCTTTGATATATTTGCCTTGAGAGAGGATTACAAATTTAAGATTCATTAACAAAATTATTATAATTATTGGTAGTGTTTAAATCCCACCCTTATCTCAAAAGGTTTGTACAAGAAAGAAAATATTTAAGGGGTTTATTAAATTTTACACCCCTACATCAATGAATGATCCATGATAATTTTTTTATCTAAGAATAAATCCAATATCAAGCCTTTCACGAGAGAGTCTTTTTCCTTCACAACCACTTCAACCGTAGGATTTTCAATGAAGAGATACCAAATTTGGGGTTTGTTTACTATTTTAATTGGATTATATATAAGGTCCCTATATACCTTGTGGTACTTGGGAAAAAAATACATCAATGAATAAGTTCAATCTCATGGCCAAGCTTGTTCCTTTCGAGGGTACTACATATTGACCTAAGATATTAGAAAGAACTCCTTGGGGTTCAATCCTCGCATGACTTTATACAAGCACAAAACTAGTCCTTCATGATGATAATGTTTATTAATTTGTATAACCCATCATATAAACATAGTTTTATATTAATTTTAGGTATTGAGCTCTTAATCATCATGCCCTAAGGACTCACAAGAAAGTAATTACACCCAATCACATAGCCAAAAAAAAGCTATTATCATTCTAATTCATAAAATTACCACTAAGGGTGAGTAGTAGGGAAATATTCAAGATTAAAATAAATAGTATCTTTGTGTTTTTTATTCACCTAAAAGTGGAGATCATATGCATAAAATATCCTCACAAAACACTCAAGTAACAATAAAGCTTGTACATAATAAAAAACTTGGAAAATAAAAAAGTTTTCTTATAACCTAAAATGAATTGTGAATTATTTTTAAGACACCAAAGTAAATGTGATTAGATAATGTATATTTTAGAATAAATCACAACACCCATTTTATAATCTATAAGCAAACAAGGTAAGTAGTTTTTCTTGGTGGGTCTTGGGCATGCGTAAATATGCAAAGAAAATGTCAAAAGTAGTAGTTAGTATTTTGATTTTATATATATATATATATATATATATATATATATATATATATATATATATATATATATATATATATATATATATATATATAATCAAAATACTAACTACTACTTTTGACATTTTCTTTGCATATTTACACACACACACACACATATAATAATTTTTTTAAATATTTATAAAATTACAAATACTCACATCCCTAAAAAAATTTAGAATAAAAAAAATAACATATTACAACTTATGATTATTTTACTAGTCATTTTTAGTCAAAAAATAGAATCAGAAATAAAAGGTGATAGTAATTTGACCATAACTAATAAAATATACATATTTTTTCAACTAAAATTTTATAAATTTTTTATATGACAAATAATGACATCTATAAAAAATTAATCTTAAAAAAAATATATATCAAAATTTATGAATATTTTATCATCTATTTTTTACCAAAAAATAAAATCAGAAATAAAAGGTGACAATTAGTAATTTAACCATAACTCATAAAATATACATCGGGTGATATTTGTTTTTTAGGATAAATATTAACCCCTAAAATTTTTTAGATTAATATAGAAAACATAAAAAAGTTATGAACATTTTACCATCCATTTCTTAGCAAAAATTAGATTTATTTTTTAACTAAAATTTTGATAAAGAGATTAGAAGAATTTATGGGGTGCAATTTGAGTCCCATCAAGCATGCCATATGTGTCATTAAGAATTTTTAAAATATATATTTTCATAAAACATTATCTAAGTCTATTAAAATTTAATCAAATGAAACATAATTGAGCCTAAAACTATGTGAGCATATAAAGATTAGCTAACGATGCATAAGATTTAAATCAAAAGCATACACACCATCAGTAGAAATATTTTTGTATTGGATTTGGATTGAATATAGCATCAAATGATATTTTTAAATTCTAATTTATGTTGAGACATATCCATTAAATTTATGGACTAGTGGAATTTGATGACGAATTCAAAAAGATGATATACAAGGGGACTCAAGAAATTGTTAGCACTTCATTATATATCTTGAACATATTAAATTTCAAATAATAGAGGTATATTTATAAAAAAATAGGATTAATGAGGAACTTTAATCATTGTTTAAATATGAAATTTTGTAAATGAGTCCTCAATAATGCACATGGATCACTAATGTGAACCCTTCATCTTACTCAAAATGAAGGGTGAAATATGGCTCTTCAAAATATCAAAGAAGGATTAATATAAGCCCTTAATATTGTTTTAAATATGAATGGTGGAGTATTATTCTCATAATATATTTGCGAGAGTCATTTTGGTCCCTTTATCTTGTTTCCAAGAAAGTACATAGATAATCAATGTAGACCATTCATCTTATTTCCAAGATGAAAGGTTAATAATGTTACCTTAAATATTTCACAAAATTCATGATGGGACTTTCATCTTGTCTCCAATATTAAGGGTGTATAATAATCTTATATTAATTCATTTAGTAAATTCCTTGGCTCATAAAAGAATATTCCATAAGATCTCAAGATTCTTTCTTGAAATAAGATGCCTTTTGGAAGGAAAATGAGGAATTAACAATTGAAAGGAAATTATAATTCTATTTTCATAGAATTAAAATTAAAAGAATGATTAATTCAATTAATAAAATATAAATTTAATTAATATAGTGTGGATAATTTTGATTAGAAGAACGAATTAGGGAAGGCGGAATTAATTGGCTTTAATTGATCAGTGAAAGAGAATTAGTAAATTGATTAGAATAAAATAATAACCCAGATAAAATGACCAAAATGATAATTGAACATATATAATATGGTGAATTATCCCACCGATAGATGCCCCAAGCTGAATTTGAACTCATATATTAGATGAATAGATGATTTTGGACTAGTTTTTGTGCAATTTTGGAAAGTCATTCTATTTTTTAATTTTGACATGGAAGTGATAAAAATGGAGTGTCTATAGTATGAATATGTATGTATATGTATATATGTATGTATTTATATTTACATATATGAATATGTATTGTAACCATATTCATATTGATCTATATATCATTAGATCTAAGAGATCACACATATAATTGAAATGATATTGTTATCATTTTATCTAACTTTCAAACATATATATATAGTATTTTATTATTTCACTATAGTATAATAAATCATAAGGAAATAATTTCTTTTATTATAAAATTTTGTACTCTTAGCCTTACTAGCTCATTATAAACATTTGTAATTTTATGTATTCCACACATTAAATAGAATTTTTAATTATGAAAATTATTCTTCAACTCATATTTAATGTTTTTGAGTATATTAGTCAATTTAATCTCCCATTTACATTATATTATACATTGATTATCTCTATGTGTTGATTTTTACACCACAGAATTAGTCTTAAGCTGCATCTTATAGATCATAACCCCCCAAAATCAGAACTTATACATACCCATATGTGGTAAAAATTGAGATTGAGAATATGATAAATGATATGCTCAATGAAAATATTAATTTGCATAGAAATATTTCTTATTCATTTCTATTTGTGATGGTGCATAATAAGGATGAAAATTGGCACCTTCACCTAGACTACACGAGCTCAATAAGTACAACATCAAAAATAATTTTTGAATTCCATTAATTGATGATATGTTAGATGACTGAAATGGGTTTTATTTTATTTTATGAAACTTGATATTCACTAAATATATCATTAGTTGAAAATAAGAGATGAAGATATTGATAAGACAATTTTAAAAAACCATGAGAGCCACTATGAGTTTCTAGTGATGCCTTTGGTAAAAAATTTGCACCATCTATATTATAGAGTTTTATGAAATCTATATTTTATAATTTTTTGTAGAAATTTGTGTTGGTGTTTTTTTGTGATATTTTAGTATGTATAAAATCATGGAATGAAAATTTATAACATGTGAACTAGATTTTAGAAACTTTGAAACAAAATCAAATTTATGTCAAGATTTCCAAGTGTGATTATGGAGTGAAAGAGGATGGATTACTTGGGTCAAATTATTTCCAATGAATACATAAATGTGGACCATAAAAATATCAAGGCCATGGTAAAATGGAAAGTTCCTATAATCCTAAATAATCTATAGAACTTATTAGGTCTCATATTTTACTATCAATGATTTGTTGAAAATTATGGTAGTATAACAACACCGATCATAGTTTTTTTTGAAAGAATCCTTCCATTGGAATGAGAAAAGCACAAGGGAATTTGATATTATAGGGTATAAGATTGGTAATAATGTAATAATGACATCCTAATAAATTTAATATTCACCAACTCAAGGGTAATAAGTCACTAATGACCATTTATGAGAATAAAATGATGGTTTTCCTTCATGTAGTCAAACAATGGAGGCCATATTTTATGGGAAGACACTTCAAAGTGAATATAGGTAATGCTAGTATAAAAAACCTATTTGAATATATTTTATCATCAAAATATCATAAAATATGGGTTAAGAAGATGTTGGGATGTTACTTTGAAATATATACAAGAATGCAAAGAGAATGTAGTGATTTGTGTACTAACTAGGAGGGATGAATCCACATAAGCACTTTTGAGTGTCATGTCCATATTATGAGAAAATTGGGTGGATGAGGAAAATTTTGAATAAAATAATGACATATATACACATAATTTATTTTAGATACACCAATATTATCCAAGCATGTCTAGATTTTTATAATTAAATAGGATGCTTTGTGTTATAAGGATTGGCTATACATGTGCAAAAATTAAACACTTAAGAAAAAATTATTGCATACATCCATGTTTTATTGATATTAGGGCACTCTAGTTTCCTAAGGACTTCTCTAAAATTAAGCATGAATTCTTTTGGAAACACTTAAATGGGAAGTCTTTAATTTTGTGGCAAAATGCATGGTGTGTCAATCAAACAAGGGTGAGACAATTAAAACCCCATGTATTATACAATTATTGTTTATTCTTAGCTAGAGGTAAGAGGAGGTTTATATGGATTTCATCATAGGGTTTCAAAAATTTTAAGGGAAAAGGTCCATCATGGTTTTCATGGAGAGACTCACCAAATATGCTCATTTTTTTCCTTTTCACATATTTTTTATAGCAATTACAATAACATCACCATTTATGGATACAAGTTATAAGATAAATGGGACACTAAATATAATATCAAGTGATCATGATCCTATATCCTATAGTATATTTTATACTAAGTTATTCTTATGCTTGGGTACATAGTTGGCTCATAACTCCTCATATCATTCCCGATATGATGGACAAACTAAGATGGTCAATAAGTGATTTGAGGGTTAATCAATGATGTTTATATTTGGATAAATATGGGATATGGTTTTTAATATATATTTATTATGTGATCCCTTTAAACTATTCATATTATATAAAGTATAGTAGTCGTACATGAATCTAAATGTAAAAGGTAAAATATGATTGATCAACTACACTTTATAATTGTGGAATGTACTAAGGGATTAATATACTTAACATGTATATTGTTTTTTCTAGTTTTGAGACTAAATTCATTTACTTGAAACATTAAAATTAGACTATGAGACATTAAGATTAGGAACTTGGCATCTAGAATCACTAGGATGAATCTATAATTTTTAGACCCCTGTACCAGATGTTAATGTCTATATTTAAATAGATTCATCTATATGTAAATTTCCTCTCTATTTTGGTATAACTCATTGCACTTACTTTTAATATGTCTCTATGTGTAATATCAAGGCTCATCATTTGCGTGATATTAAGAAAATATGTATCCTTATATTTAAAACCATAGATACACTTTTAATGATAGGTATATGCATGTAAAAGGGTAATATGGGTTGTCATAACTCCAAACACTCAAAATAAATGGTTGAGTTCTACCTATATGTCTAATACTTTGAAGAGGAAAGTCAAACCACATATAGTTTTCCTTATTATGTGTATGTGTGAAATAGTACCCCTTTAATGAATGAAATCTGTAATCTAGATTTTAAATCTTGGAAGATGTAAATATTGGCTTATCTTATGTGCTTCAAACTTTACTATGGCTTGTTCCTTAAGACTAATTACTAAATTGGAAAGTTTAGGGCAGTCCCTTTGAATGTGTAGAAGTGCAAATATGTTTCCTTGAGGAGTGTTAGATGATGCTAGATAATGAAATATGATTAGACTTATTTTGTATTTATATGGTATTATTTGGGTACTTTATCACACTACCAACATGAAAAACATATGGGTTGACCCTTAAATATTATTTAAATTTCAAAAATGACCTATAATTAGCATGGGGACTAGTTAGAGTTGGATGCCTATATAATTCCATAAGAATATGAGTTTAGTGTACTTGAATAAAACATATTAATACTAATAGAATGATCTAGAGATAGTATTAGTTTTATAATGAACATGTTAGGCATAGACTAGGGAATTATTTTCATTGACTACTAAAAACTTATGGAGATTAGAGCCATACAAATCATATAAATACAATAGAATAGTGTGAAATATATTTATGCATATGAAAAAATTATGTAAGGTGAATGTAGATCAAACTAAGATTGTTAATTTTATGATATTATATTTTAGTGTCTATAGGGTTCACTACCTATCACTATTAGAATTATGGTATAACACGTATTTCCATACCTCATCTAAAATGTGTCTATTTTTGACATTGTGTGGGTACAATTCATTATCCATTACCTCATCCTTGAGGGTTTAGCCAAAGGTTTGGAAAATCAAATAACACATTTAACACTAGAAATAAATACTCTTTAATCTCATATAGAACTTAGCAATAAATAAATTCAATGAATTAGGATTCTAACCAATACCTTAATGAAATACATTTTAAATTACAAGATTAGGTTTTCCTATGAATTCATACATATAATAAAATTTCCTTAAAAAATATAAGAAAAATAACATTTTTTTACCCAAGTATTATAGGCCCTGTTAGGTTTTCCAAAGATATGTAGTTTAGCATACAAACTAGATGTATCTCATTTAGAGAAAATACATATAATATTCCAATTTTTCTACTTAAAGAAGGTCACTGGATAGAGAGTTTCAACCTAGGTAATCACAATGAGGTTATAGATCAAGGTTATTAAAAAATGTAGACACCTAATGTTTTTATAAGTCCCTTTTACAAATAATATTTTACCCTTTTTTCACACTTGGCCACACTTGTGTATATTTGGTTATTTTTAGTGGCACTTTATACCCCACATTACTCTCTCTTTAGTCTCTTGCATTCAAAATGTTTTCAACATTAATATTTTTCAAAATTTGAGCATTATCCTCATATATTATATGTTTCTTCCACAAATTCTTAATATTTATCTCTCCTATGATAGATTTGGTTATTACAATCTTACCAATAAATCTTACCTATGCATATTTAGTTGGTCGAATCTCTCCCTTTTATCTTTGTTTTTTTCCTTTTACCTAGGCCTTATTTTATATGCCTTTAATTCTATATGTTATACATATTTATGGTTTTCCATTTCACATGTCATTATGTAAGGATTCCTATATATATATATATATATAAATCATTCCTAGTCATTTACCAAGTATCCCTCAAATATCACCTAATAATATCTTATGTTTTTATCTCTTAAAATCACGTTATAGCTTTCACTTTATATATCTATTTATACACTTGTGTCAAAGCCTTCAACCTTGATACTTCAATATTTTTCAGGCTATTTTTATATCATCCACTTGTACTAAATGAGGATTCAGTAAAATGCACCTTTAGTTTCATCTTTACATCTCGAGTAGATGAGGTTCAATCCCTTGTTCAATATTCCATTTAAACTGCACTATAAGTACATAATGTTTGATTATAGGATGCATGATATGTATTTTTATATTCCTTTATGTTTCCAAATATAATTACTTGTTTCCATTATTTTTTTCATGTATTATGATGAATTAGGTCTAGATAGGAAGAAGACATCAATTAATACATTTTTATCACAAACTTAAGGAAACACAATCATAATACTATATGGTGTTAAGAGGAAAACTTGCATAATAAAATTAAAAATAAATAAAGTTTCATAGTATAAATTTGGAATAACATAAAATACTCATTGGTCACATAATAGAGACATATTTAGTGGATAAATCCACCAAAGAGGAATTTGGTAGTATTAAATCAAGTTCTAAATTTATTCTTTCATAATCAACATTCTAGATTTCACATATAGTTTTATTAGTGCTTCTTTACGACTCATGCACTCTCAAAATACAATAATTTTAACAAGGGTGCCCATAACATCACATTATTATTTTTTTCATTATTTTTTCATTCATTTCATTTACACTTATTTTTTATTTCTATCCACTAGGGCATATATGTTTTACCATTTCATACTACTATATTTTGGATATCCATTATGAACTATTTTAGTTTTTGGTGTGTAAATTAGTTAACCCTAAACCACAAATAAATACCATAAATTGGTGAATTCCTCAATTATCAAAATGCCTATATATATTTTAGGATTCACCTTAAGATTTTTTGATCAATTTTTAATATTTTAGATTTAGTTTTAGATCTATATCTTAATTTCACAGTTTTTTATAAAACCTTAGCTTGATACCCATTTATTTATACTTTCATAATGCATCCATATTTTATAATTTGGTTTTTTCACATTTTTTCACTAAAGCACATACATTTTTAAAGGTTCCTCTATGGTATGGTACTATCCATTTTCAAATCTTATTTTCATATTTACATCTTGTATGTTCTTATGTCATTGGCTTACTTCCTACATATTTTATGTGGATATATCTTATGCCTAAAAATCCTTCTAGATGTAGCTATAGATTAAGTAATGTTATTAGTGATTTTACATAGCTGCCTATTTATACCACTCATGCTTCAAAAATTACATTCATTATTGAGATTCCTTCCATTGATGTTAATAAAAATGAGAAGGTACAATTAAAATACCTTGGTGAGTAAATTCATTTCTATAATTATACTTATAATGATGAACATAGTTGTGAGGATATAAATAATTCTTTTACTAATACAACACTTATTTCAATTGATATTATAAATGTTATGGGCATGAACAAAAAATATTTGATACTTATATAGTAACTTCCCCTAAGGAACTTGATGCTATGTTTTTTATAATTAGTGAACCATAACATAAGATAACTACAAATAAGGAATATTAACTAAAAATGACCCTATATATTTATTATATGATACTACTCCTCATCTTGGAAGATCTAAATCTACATTAGGTGGTGAGGCTAGTACTCATGTTAATATTGGTATTCTTTGTCTCTACGTAGTGTTATTCCTTGTCTAGTAAATCCTTACATTCATATAGAACATAGGGATTATATCAATCTCTTAATATCAATATAATTAGAAATGTATCTCCATGATAATATTATAATATTATAGATAATACTCTTAGACATATTCAAAACACTAATCATGCACCTATTGAAACTAATATAAATCATAAAAAGGCATAAATTCCTACATACACACATACTAATGTTAATCATACACATATTGGTGTATCTATTGATGTTTTAGTAAAAAAACTTGATGATATGTGATTAGAACTTACACAAATATATTATCCAAAATATGTATCTAATGTAGTTATGCTCACTAAATGTTTCCACTATTCCCAATTTATGTAGTTAATTAATTTAAGAAACCGTTGTAATAAAATTCATGTTTTAACATCAATTCATATAAGTTTAATTTAAATATAAATATGAATATGATTTATACATCCTAAAAATGATGAATTCAAATTTTTTTAGATTTTTAATCTAAGTGGTGTGTTACATATGATGAATTTAGTTTTTTACACGTGTTATGTTTACATAACCACCCTGGTGGTTGTGTTTGCATAACCACCTTTATGGTTGTGTTACCACTAGTATTTTCATTAGACAATTTAAAAAATACCATGGTAGTTAAAAAAGTACCCTAGATATTTTTTAACTATCAGTTTCCATACTACCATAGTTTTAACACCATCCAAAATAGGGGTACATAAATGGTTTCAAATGTTCCCACTTCATTGTAATGGTTTATTTGGGATATTTGGTGGGTTACAAGGTGAGATAACAAAATTAAAACCTATATTAAATGTACAATAAATTATAAAATATAGTGAAAATTCTTGAAGTTAGACTCACATTTCATTTTGGGAAGCTTCAATCTTTGTTCTTGTTATCTCATCATTTCCTAGTTATATATTATTATTTCAGTTTTGTTGGAGTTATATGAAGTTTATGAGAAGTGAAAAGTAATATTTTGTGTAATATTTTTATATAATATTATTGATTTTTTTTCCATGAAGGCCATGTTTGGTGGTAATGTTTACTTTTTATAAAATACAGTCGAAAGGGAGTGTAATTGCCTCACCTACTAGATTTGCTCCCCACACTAGGTTTCTCCATGCCAATTATTATGTTCTTATACTTTGTCTTATTTTTAAACTTCATGACCATGTTAATTATGTTGTAAATTTCATTTACAACACCTATTTATCATTACAAGTAGCCTCTAATAGTAACCTTTTAATCATTTATTAATCTAAGAGTTATAGGAACCATATTGGTGAAGCTTAGTGTGGAATATCCATTTTTAAAAGGATTAAACTGGTATCAAAGATATTTTAGTATTAGTTTTATTAAATTTTTGTGGTTTTATGTGTTATTTTATATATTTTAATATATTACCATCACTAGATAAAGTAGTTATAGTGGTCAAAGTACCCTAGTTCCCTTTAAATAAGACATATTCACAATGAATTGGAAGTGGGAGATCATAAGTATGGTTCATTATGATAAATAAGATGCATGTACAATAGAAGAGTGATTACACAATATATAAGGAGTGTCTATAATATATTTTTCTATGATGAATATTGATCAAATGGGTCTATCATGTAAATTCTCATGGAAAATCTTCATGTTTCTATGGAGCCTCTGAAAGTAAGTAAGGATGATACTCCTAAGCATAGGAAGGTGGAATAATAACAACATGCCAATTAATATCCAACTCTATTTAAGGGTTATGTAAATATATATATATATATATATATATATATATATATATATATATATATATATATATATATTTGTATGATATATATATGTGAATGTATACATGATAGATAATTGGCTAACCCAACTAGAGGCATATTTCATTTTTCATTAAATTAATGAACGACAACACATTTATTTTTCAAGGTTTAAATTAATCAATCATGCTTTAAATTAGTCTAAAAAATATGTTCATACCTTGGTTTTTAAATAATATTTATCCTAATATTAAGTGGGATTATTTTAAGATGCTAATCAAAAAGTAGTTTTATCCTATTTTTTATGAGGAATAGAGATGTATTGGCAATATCTTAAGAAAAATCAAGGCCAAAGTGTGCAGGTGTAAACAAATGAGTTTTTCAATAAAAATGACTAAATGGGAAATGATATAGTAAATGATGACATATTTATGAATTATGTTGGTGGACTCCCTAACCATTTTAGGAGACTTGTCCTATTATAAAAAAAAAATGAATGTAGATAGGCTTTTTCTCAAGCTCACTACTTAGATATGGACAAGAAGAAGGCTCCATCTACCTCTCAAAGCACTTCCAAGTGATAAGGTGTTTCAAAGCATAAGGATAAAGATATATATTAAGATAAGAATAATTATACTTCCATTTATAATAAGGATAATAAAATGCATTGTGGGTATTATAATGTCAATACTCATTTCAAATAAAATTATTAGAAGATCAATCCAAAATTGCACCCATTCAAGGTCAATAAAAGAAGGATATGCCCTCACTCAAAGTTGAAGAATTAATTTTCAAATCGGATGTGGATGATACTTTTTCTTGTACATTTTTAAAAAGAGAGGTAGGTTTGGGTAGTATTAGTTATCAAGAAAGTGAAATTTATAAGCTTTTCCATATTAACTCAAATGAAGAAAATAAAATTGGATGCTCTTTTTGATGCATATTCACAATAAAATTTGATAATCAAGGAATTAGTATAAAATTTGAAGATAAAGACATATAATTATCTAATCTCATGTTTTTTAGGTTGGGTGGAGAAAGATGTAGACATCAAAGTGACCAAACAATGTAGATTTAAGCTCAATATTAATGTATATTTCATTAATAAAGTTATAGTGGATGTTATGCTTCTTGATGTGTGTGGTGTAGTGTTTGGAACCCCTTATTTGTATATCCAATATGTTATCTTCATGAAGAGAGATAATAAATACCAATTGGTAAAGGATGGAAAGAGATACATCATTTTATCCTATAAATGTGATTCTAAAATCTCTTTGGTAAGTTCATTTGAAGCTAAAAGGATTATTAATACATGTGGGAAGTTTGATTTTATTTAATATTCATGTCACACCATCCACCGATAGATAGTTTTCTATGTAATATGCTCAAACACTTATGCAAATAGTTACTCATTTATAAAATAAAGTCTTACAAAGTATAACATATTCTTATAGAGTTAGTTGTACTAGTGATTATCATGTTTTATTACATTATCCACTATATATTGGAATTATTACTTATCCTTTACCACCAAGTTTTGTGTCACATAAGATTACTTGTATGATGGAAAATGTGATCCATAACAACATATTTGAGCCTTTCATTAGAATATGTATCCAACAATAAGTTATTGACTAATTAGTTTCCATTGAGTCTTAAGGAAAATGCTTTGCATTGATTTTATGATCTCCCTTTCCATTCATTTTATGCCTTCAATCCTTTGGTTGATCAATTTATAACATTATTTTAAATAAAAATTAGTGAGAATATGTCTAATACCCATATCTCAAAATTTAGACAAGGGTCCAATGAGCCTATCACTAACTATATACTTCATTAAAAGACCATTCTCTCTAAAGATGAAAAGTCAAATGGCAAACTATGAATTAAAAGACATATTCAAGAAAATATTTCTTTCCCATCTACATGAGTATATTATGTTTAATAAATTTCAATCATTAAATGACCTATGCTGTAAATTTAAATACATGGAAGTTAAACTTATTGTAATGATAATATAAATTATGGGTCTAACCCTCCAACCAATTGTAGTGAAAAAGTTTCCAAGTAAACCAAATTTCAAATAAAAAATAAATGATAATATAAATGGTGCAAAAGTAAAAAATAATGTAGTTTTATAGCCAACTAATCAACTTTTTCTCTTAACTACACCAAGGAGACAATTTTCACACTTTCCAAAACCTCCTCATAAGGTATTATCAAATTTAATTGAGTGCAACCTTATATATCTCCCTCCCCAAAAAGAGGTCAATATGAGTAATCCTCAAGGTAAATAATTTGATAGTTATGCATATTGTGACTATTATTTACATACATGACATTTAACTAATAGATTCATCAATTTGTAACATATAATACAATAATTGATAGATGAAAATTTCATTGATCTTAATACAAATATAGATGAGTCACTAATATAGCATAATGGGAATGTTTAATCTAATATATTTTCTAATCCTTTTCTTTATCATGAAACATAATAAACTAATATTAGGTATGAAGTGCATATGACTTACAAGGCACATCATAATCTGAATTCTTATACTTATAGAATTGAGGAAAAAAATCATCTAAATGGTATAATTGTCACACTTTATACATTCTAGAAGCATAAAGTTGTTAACTTTAACTATGAGTATTCTGATAAGGCATTGTTTATATGTGCATACATATATTCTCAGCCTATGCATAGTGTCATAATAGAAAATGGTTTGAGATAAAATCATTTCACCATGACACTCCTCACTAGCCTTGGATATACACATGTAGATTTTATGGATATAATGAATAAATTTAATGGATTTTATGGGTAGAAAACAAATTCTTGCAAGGATTATACTACCAATCAAGGTGGCCCCTACTATATTCAATAATTTATTCTTAGTCTTGAGAGTGCAATAGCATTTAACTTGTTATTAGGATGCACTTAGATATGAGGCATTTATGTATTACCATATTTAATACCCAAATTTTTGAATTATATAAATGCCACTAGGATGGTCATAATTCCAATTATTCCATTTTAATATCTTCTTTATACAAAATTTATTCCTCCAACCCAACCACCATTACATTTTTTTGAATAAACTACTAAGGTTTGTTAGATAGCTCAATAAGATAATGGATTTTACTTTTAAAAATTTAATAAGTCACCCAATAAATCAAAAATCATTCATGATTCATAAGACCATTATCTGATCCATCACATCCTTAACTAGTTTTATAATATCCTTCATGTTTTCAATAACAAACATAAGCACATTATTTTATTATGAATCAAAATCCACATTGTAATATATGATAAATATAATTATGTATCATACATAGGATCATTTGGTTAATGATTAACATGATGTATATGTTAAATTACAAGAGTATTTTTTAAATTATGATATAGATACACATGTTACTACTTGATCACAATTTATAATGTTAACTACCTTTGACATATGGCCTACATGTGAGAATCCCATTGATAGGATCATTGGTTAACATGTTTTTTTTAAATGAAAAATTGAAAAAAAAAAAAAAAACTAGGACCTATGCATAACATGTATTTCTTGTTTACATGATTTTTTTTAATACTTTATCATATGTAGTACATTACATATCCAATTATATATGAACATGAATTTGATAGTATACATTATTGAGATGTAGGAAATACATATAATATGACATGGTCAGATAAATTTGGGACATTCCTTCACCCACGAGCTACCTTATTACATTGGAAGCATGTTCTTACACAGAGAATCTTGCTACTCTACATTGGTTTTATCATTCTATGACTATTTTCATTGATCGTAGTATGCTACTTTACATTGATTATACATGTTTTGATCAAACCAATACTAGTTCAAATTTTATTTCTTTGAATATTATATTTTTATATATGTGATGATGATATACATTGAATTTGTATATTAGCCTTTCTTATTCTATGCATGATTGATATTCTTGTTTGTCCTATATTTGACTATGTTTATTATGTGAAATTTAATTGCCCATTATTCTGTGACATTTTATTGTCTATCATGTTTTATTTTTAGTGTGTATGTGTGTGATGTTAGGTATTCCATTATATATGTCCCATGTACTTGTGTGACATTTGATTTTACATTTTGTGTGGCACTTGTCCTTCTATACAAATTTATTTTCCAATAAGTGTGGTTTATTTCCTTATGTGGCATTGAATGTTATTGTGTGTGTTTTATTGTGTGCATTATGGCCATGACATTATGTGTGTCTCTATTTTATATGTATGGGTAAAACTAGAATTATTTGTTGATCTTGTTGTGTCATGATCTATATAATTCCCTCTTACTCTTGTTTTTATCACTATAATAAATATCATACACCTTACACATAGTTATTACTCAATTTATGGATGTTTATTACTATGTCAACTATTCATTATGTTTCTCATTGATATATCTATATTTAAATGACACTTTTATGCATTACAATACATTTTTTATACATTATTAAATGATCCAGTAATACTATGATGATGTAATCTCCATGCATTACTATATACTTTAATCTATTCATATATATTTTCTATAGATCATGACGTATTTAACTCCTTTTGAGATGAGTAATTCATAGGCTACATTCCTAACCCAGAAAAGGGGGCATACACAATGTCTTGGACTAGATATTTACCATTCATAATCACAAAAAATATATTTTGGAAATATATCAATTTATAATGGTATTGTTCTACATAGATTATTACATGTATTAATGAGATTATGATATGTTTAACTCAGATTAGGAGTATATGCACAACATGTCATAGGTTTCATATTATTATGATAAATTTAATCTATTTTATGAAATTATTTCATATATTATTAGATAAAAATATTATGGTAGTGGGGTCATATGCATGACATATATTCATAACTCATAGATATTGTGATATATTGGTATAGGTTATATGACTTGAATTACACATATTAGTAGATAGAATGGAAAATCATGTAAATATTTTCTTAGTATTACTCAAATTTATTTTAAAAATATTTTTTATGTAGGCATTACTTATATTAAATCATATAATATGTCTACATCTGATGATTCAAAAAAAATACATATATTCTCATGCATTTCTAAGATTTATTGAAACACTTAGTGGATTCCATTTACTTAGATATAATGAGTTGTGTGGGGATGAAATTATGTGTCACTTAAAAAATAGATGATTCTCTATTGTCAATGATGGTTGGTCCATATTTATCTCAACCCATGATTTTACAGTGGTAGCTCCATGGGGCATGATCACCCCATTTTCCATTATCTCTAAAGGACAAGTTTATAGAAGACATTTTGGTTCACATGTATATAGGTTTATTTTTTAATTTATATGTCATTTAACATATGTTAAATGTCGTTACTTTAAAATTCTATATCATGATTAAAAACTTATGTCTACATTTTTTTAGTTTAGATTTGCATGGATTAAGGTGCAACACATAGTATATACTTGAGCACACCCATCACAGTTATCCTCAAGTATCACCTTCTATCATTTTACTCTAGAAATTCCATTACTAAAATAAAATGGGTGGAAATGTATACAATCATATTTGGTATTAGGAACTTAACAATGTGTAATTGTATAATCTTTTACATACTTGACTTATGCTCACATATATGAGTCTTATTAGCCATTTCTCATAGCTATTTACTCCTATATAGGCTTGACCCTTCCAAATCTCTATTATTATTACACAATATCTTCATAGTATATTAAAAAATAGATTAAGATAATTATAATTATTATTTATACCTCAATTCATTACTTATGTTATTTATATAGGTTTGTAATTCCCAGATGATTTCATCATCATGGACCTATCCACTTAACTTGAACCCATATGCATGCCCTTTAACATCTAGTTTCCAATATGATTATTTTGTACATGTAAAAATCCATTTTAAAGGAAATTAACTAAATATTAAATTATATAATCATACCAATACTAAACCTTTTATCTATCAATAAAATCAATCAAATACTCAATCGAAATGCATCTGCACATTGAGAGGAACTTCTTTAATTCTTATAAATCTATAACTTATCAAAGGATAAATCCCTAAAATAAATATAAATACTATTTTTAAGGTTAAGTCACATGTTTTCAAGTGTTAAAATATGTATATAATATTGCACATTTATTTTATGCTAATTTAGATTAAGAAATAGTAATATAATAGAAACTATGATGTGAATTTAGATTATTAAATATGAATATAAATTTAAAATATTGAAATAAATTTTAATTATTTTAAAATAGGTATATGTTAAATATAGTAAGTAAAAAAGGGATAAGTAATTAGTCTTGATTGACTATCTGACAATGATTAACTTTTGAAAATTGAAAATACATTGAAGTGGGAATGTGATTCATCCAAATCCATAACTATGTTTATATCTACACATGGTTATCTCTATCATATTTGGGTTAATATTAAATATTTAAAATAACCTATTTTGGTTGATAGTGACCTATGTGGAAAAGAGTTTCAATGACCATATAGTCACCTTCACTTATCTCTGAGAGATTTGTGTGTGTGATGTTGTATAGTTATGATGTGCACAACTATAAAAATTGTCATCCTTCACATTGAAACCTTAAGTGTTATTTTTAGGGATAAAAAATTGAAACATAATAAGAAATTATAATGGTTTGAGTTGATCCAAATCACCTATGTTAATGATAGGTCACTGCCTTCATATCTTAGAGTCAAAGGAGGGAAATGAAGCCACATGTAGCTCTCCTACCTAGTGTGATTTTGTAATTTTTCTCCTTCACTATATGAATGCAAATAATAATTTTAATTGCATAATTTAAAATAATTTATTTCATGATCTACCTTTAAGCTGTAAAACTTTTCAAAAAGAAACCTGCTCTAATACCAATTGTTAAGCATGTGATATACTAAGAGGGGGGGGGTGAATCAGTATATCATATATCTTATAAAACTTTCCCTTAACCAAATTCCTCTTAATCAAACATTCAAGATATGCAATAAAACTCAAAAAATAAACACCCCACAAGATAGAGAGAGACACCAGATATAATGTGGAAACCTAATGTGGGAAAAACCATGGAGAACAATCTCAAGTATATGAATGAGCAACAACCCAAACAATATTCACAAGCCAAGCCTGCAGGAGCACCAACCCCTTTGCTGAACACCAACCTAGAAACTATTCATGAGCACCAACCCACAAGAGCACCACACCCCTTTTTTGAGTACCAACCCAACAACTATTCGTGAGCACCTACCCATAGGAACACCAACCCCTTTGCCGAGCACCAACCCAGCAACAACTCGTGAGCACCAACCCCTTTGTGTATACCACACACCTATCTCTCAATATTTCTATCTCAACAAATGATATTTCAATACAACATCTCTTTCCTCTCTCTCATCTTTTCTCTTTTAAGCTAGATATAACAAATACAAATCATATTCATCTCTCATAATTGCTCTTCTAAGCTAGATATTACAATATCAAATCAACCTCTATCTCTCATATTTACAAATGGCTTCTCAAGCCTTTATTTATAGCTTTCCAAATGACCTTTGACCTTCCCCCTTTGTGACCCTTCAATCCTCATGACTTGTATGACCCTTAATATTCAAGCCTTTGAAAAGTCAAGTGGTGACCCTTCATGATCAAAAACATCCTTCCCTCTTTTGTCCTTATCTTGGTGACTTTTCATATTCCTTAAAGTTTCCATTCATGAGAAATTGCACCCTTTCTCTTTTGTCTTCACTTGGTGACTCTTGGAATTCCCCAAGATGACTCTTCATGGGAAAATGCATCCCATCCTTCTTTTGTCTTTATCCTGTGGCTCTTTGACTTCTCTATGGGCCCTTCTTTTGTCTCATATGAAACCAAAAATATATTCATTAATATTAAATCATATTAGCCAAGATATATTTATTACAAACAACATTAAATGCAATGGGGCCTTTATCACCATTAATGTTAAACCTTTGACATCAATGACAATATTTCCAATAATTTTTTCAATATAATGTGATATTTGTATATGTCATTTTAGTAGAGGAAATCATGCACATAATTTCCATCATTTAAAATATCACATAAGGTAAAGATTTATTTGACATTGCACCTAAGAATTTTTTTATTATTATGTCCCTCTACATCATAGTCAATGCACCATAATCCACTGCATGTTTTGGTGTTCTATTGGCATCAAGGTTTTTAAGTTTTGAGTCCATTAAATTAATATATTCATCTATAATTGGTTTGAAACCTATGTACATTACTCCAATATCCTTGAATCTTAGTATAACTTCTAATTCCTCATGTAGGTCTATAAAATTATTCATTAAAAAAATGTGTTTGAAAGGAAATAATACTCCTCCCATAAACCATTACACATGTACTAGATTAATTTTGATTGAAATTTTTGAGATCAAGGTTTTGAATATTGTGTCATAAGCACCAATAATCTTAATCAACTCTTTATTTATTTATTTTATATTATTATTAATCTATTATTTAAATTTTAAAAATATCAAATTATTTCAAGAATGCTACATTCAATTGGTCATATTCTACAATATCCAAATTTGAGTCATAATTGTGATACCAAGTATGTACATTATAAAATAGGATTTTAGAAGCTCTAGATCAACTACCAAAAGCAAATCCAGATGCATCTAAAGTTTACACTTTATCTAAAATTTCTCAGCACTCTATCAATAATGCTACAGTAGAGATAGAATAATATAATCCCAGTCTGGGTTGGACTCTCCCTAGCCTGAAACCTACCGATGTGTATGATAAGTTGTCTCCTTTCCATCTAGTTGCAAAGACTAATATTAGAATTTATAAAAATGTGTTACAATTCAATACTAATGATCAAGATAAATACTATTTGCAATTGTTTGATGAAAAAACCATTGTTCAGTTGTGTTCTCAATAGAAATATAAATTTCTCCACATAGGTGCTATTTATATTGGTGTACATCCTTTGTTCTGTCCTGGTCTAAATGCCAGTCTTTTTGCTTGCCTCTTGGATAATCATCATCTATCATTCTCTGTCTATTTACAGTCTGCTATTCAAACTGGTTTACATGTAGGTCCTATCTATACTACCATATATCTGAATTACCCTGTTGCCATACACCAAGAAGCTAATTTTAATAAGATATTTAAATTGTTCTTGCAAACATCTGGCTTGCATATGCTTGAAGGTTCTTGTCCTCTTGCCATCCAATATAAGATTATGTATCATTTAACTAATACCCTTTGTCTAGCTGTTAAACATACCCCTGCGCTTGACAAAAGCATGGTGAGTAGAGCAACACCCAACAGTCAAATCCTTCCTATTGAAGCTATTTCATGGTCTGATCTAAAGTTCCCTCACAAATGGATTGTTGACACTAAATTTATTCAACAACCTCAAAAATCTTTGTCTATGGCCACTTCAGTCAAAGACTTACCAAATAAGTCTATTATTAGATTTGATAACCCAGTTTCTTCATCCTCATCTCTTATGTTTCTTCCTTTATGTCCTCACAATCGGAAGGTCCATGATCCCCAAGTTGAATCCTATTATTGATTAGACTGTAAGCATATCCTTAGTAAACTGAGTCACTTAGTAATCCATATGACCCAAAGACATATAGCAATTTAGAAGCTCTTTGAAAGAAATAAGCAACTATTATCTCAAGTCAAAAAAGTAAACACGGAGGGTACATCTCATCCAGATGATGGACATACATGGAAGACTCCCTTAGGAGATGAATCCTATACTAAGAAAGGATTCCCTAAAGCTATAAATTTTAATCAATATTCCCCAAATGGTAAAACTCGAGCACAAATGTATTATGTCAGAACTACTGATAAGAGTCTTGAGCAATCCACTGAAGCCAAGCTCATGAATTAGAATAATGTTGCAACCAAGTGTTTGAACACTAAGATCTCTAGTATTCAGTCAAGTTTAGACCAAGTCTCTGCTATGCTTAAGAGTATAGAACTATATCAAAAAGGAGATATCACTAAATCCCTTAAAGCTTTAGATGCAAATAATACTACTAACAAAAATCAAGTCATTCAAAAGATTGATCAGGAGGTTAGTAGTTTAAAACAGTAACATTCTAAAATTACTACAAAAGTTGATGAACTAGTTCAGAATACTAAAGATATTGCTCAGGGACAAGATGAAGTGAAATCTGAAATTTCATCTATGGAAGATAAGGTTAAAGAAACTACATCTGCCAGTATAGATAGTCTCACCAGGGAAGTAATAAATCAACAACATCATACTGCCCTTCTTGATATTTTGTAAAAGTTATCAGATAGTTCTACTCAAAGTCCTTTAGGAAATATCCTTGCAGTGTCTATATCTGATCCTCTTAGTTGGGCAAAAGTAGTTAAAATACAAAAGGAAGAAGTTAGTAAAGATAAGGCTAAAAAGAAAACTGAAGAAAGAAGCCTAGCTAATAAAGCCTTTCAAATAGGCATGGCTAAGATAGAGGAAGTAGAAAATTATAGTTATTTTGAAGAAGGTGAATCTTTTAGGCCCTCTTTGGATGCCCAAATAAGAACATTGAATCTCTAGCCTTTCTTCTGAAAGTTTAATTGTGAATCTTCTAAGAGAAGAAAAGAGATGATTCATGCAATGCTCTCATGGGCTAATGTACAAATATTTTGGCTTAAGAAAGACCCTATAAATACTACCCAATAAATAGTGAATGGTTTTATATGCAATATTAAGGATTGGTGGGATGGATGTGGACAACAGTTCCAAGATGGAATTATTCACCATACAAAACTAGTTCCTATTCTTTGTCAAGCTCTATATTCAGAATTTGTTGGTATAATAGATAATGAGAAAGAATATAATAAAGCTAAGTTTTTAAGAGCTCAGATTTGTGACATGAAAAGAATAGATGAATATATGTGTCACATGGAAAATCTGTTATATGCCTCAGGTGAAATGTTTAATCCTGCTTTCAAGATTAGATATATATAATCTTTTCCTCAATATTTTGTTGATAAATAAAAATCTACAATGGGTGATGAGCTGTCAACCATGTCCTTTGGTTGTATTAATCATAACATTAGAGCCATTAATGAGAAGCTATGTGTTGAAAGGAAAGCTCACAAAGAAACCATGATGTTTCATAAGCAGCTTGGAGTAAAGTTCTGCAATAATATTTATGATCATTTTGGCTGCACTAATATCAATCAGTACAAGAAATATCAAAGGAACAGAAAGGAAAAGAAAAAGTCTCATTTATGTAAATGTTCTCCTAGAACTTATAGTTCTAATTGGTCTAAGCCAAGAAAGTTTAAGGGTAGATCCTTTAAACAAAAAAAGATATTCAGGAAAAGGAAAAATGGTTTTCAGAAAGCCCCTATAAAATGTTTTCTCTATAAAGGAGATCATTATGCTAGTAAGTGTCCTCAGAAAGGGAAAAATTCTAAGAAAGTGAATTTTCTTCAGAGCTATAATCTAAATGAAGATGAATATGTTTTAGTCTCTGATGATGAAATTTAGTATGAATCAGATATTCCTTTGGAAGAAGAATTTTCTTCAGATTTGGAACAAAATCAAGTGAATATGAATTTTGAAGAATATAGTTCAAATTTTGAATCCTCTGATTTTGATTTAGAAATTGGTTTTCAAATTCATATGTTATCAACTCATTTTCTAGATAGTTTAACATTATCTTAGCAATTACAATATTTCAAAGAAAAATATCAAGCTACTCCTACTTATATGGTATCTGAGAAAATGTTTCTTCAACAGAAAATTGCTAATATGGAAAAAAAAGTATTATTTGCATTTGTCTTAGTAGTAGCAGTAAAAAGAATTGTTGTCAAAATAATTCTCAGTCACAATCACAGATCCTGCTCCATCAACAAAAGTTCCTGATGTTCAAGCTGCCTATCAGCCCGATACTTATGAAATAAGGCAATTGCATACAAAATGTATTAATTTATTGCAATCCTTTTTAGCCAGATCACAAGATGAGTTGTAGCAATTGATGAAATAAGAAGCTCAGGATGATGAAAAAGAAGAACTCTTTGAATAAGAGTTAGCTTAGCCTGCAGACAACTATCTAGCTGGAACATCTATAGATATGGATAACATGGACAACAACATTCACCAGGTATCAGTTCACCTCACTAATAATCATGTGTGTGAACTTATTATTAAGTGGCAAGGATTTAAATCCTATGGTCTTGATGTTTTGCTTGACACTGGTGCTGATATCTCTCTAGCAAGGTATCACTCTATTCCTCAGGATAAGTGGCAATCTAATTTTCATAGACTTACATTCAATATTAAGACAGTCATCTCTGAACTCTCTACTAAAGTTCCAATTCTATTAGGAGATATTGTGTATGAGTTTAAGGTTGTACAACATGAAATGCCAATGTTTGATATGATGATAGGGTCTAATAATTTGTCTAGTTTTTATCTTATCACTATTCAACCCCATGAAATCATATTGGCATAAAAATACTCTCTTTACAAAAAGAGTAGATATGAATGTAAGATCCCACTAAAAGGTAAAATCAAAAAAGAAAGCAATAACCAGTGGTTGTATCAAAATATTAATCTCTGTCAATCAACTATTGGACCTGTGCTTGTAAAGATTTTTCAATATTGTTGCTCAAAGAATCCACTAGCATTCTAGCATCGTAAAGTTCATATCTATAATATTGAATTAAAATTTGTTACTAACAAAGATGGTACATAGGATGAGCCTCACTTCAAAGCACATCATTTAGGAATGTCTCCATCTCTCAGAGAATAATGTTTTCAGGAAATCTAGCAGCTGAAAGAACAAGAACTAATCCAAGATTCTCATACTCTGTGGGGATGTGAAGCATTCAATGTGAACAAAAGAAGTGAACAAGTCAGAGGTAAGAAAAGGTTAGTGATCAATTATATTCCTCTAAACAAATATGTTGTACCATTCTAACATCCTATCCCATCTAAAGTTGAGAATCTATAAATAATTACTGGTAGTAAAATATACAGTAAGTTTGATTTAAAATCAAGATTTTGGCAAATTCAAGTTGTAGAGCCTGATAGATATAAGACTGCTTTTGTGACTCCTTTTGGTCAGTATGAATGGAATGTACTTCCATTTAGTTTGAAAAATGCACCTAGTATTTTTTAGGAAATGATGAACAAAATCTTTTCTCCATATGGAAAGTTCATAATTGTGTATATAGATGATATTTTGGCTTTTAACAGAACTCCAAAAGAGCATATAGATCATCTAGAACAGTTCTATAGAATTGTCTATGATAATGGTCTAGTCCTTTTAGCCAAGAAGATGGTTACTTTCAAGGATGAAATTGAATTCCTTGGTGTTGTTCTGAAATCAGGTGAAGTTTCTAATCAAAGTCATGTTCTTAAAAATATATAGAGTTTCTCTGATATTCTAACTACAAAGAAAACCTTGCAACATTTTCTTGGTTGTGTGAATTATATTACTGGTTACTATTATAATGTGGCACAAGATAGAGTCTTGTTAAATAAAATATTATCAAAGAATCCTCTAGCATGGAATAATGAAATGACACATGTGGTTCCCAGAATCAAGGCAAAATGTGTTGATTTACCTCCTCTCCAACTCCCAGGTAGTGGTATGAAAATCATTGAAATAGATGCCTCTAAGTTATATTAGGGAGATATATTAAAGGAAAGAATGTTTGATGGAACTGAGAAGCCTTGCAGATTTGCTTTAAGAAACTTCAAGAATGCTCAGAAAAATTATCATTCAATGCATAGAGAAATTCTTGTAGTTATAAAGGCTATTCAAGCATTCATGTTCTTCATAAGGTCTAAAAAATTCATTATGAGATCTGATTTGAAAAATTTTATGGGTATTCTTAACTCTATAGATAATCTCAAGAAAGGTTCAATAAGTCATCTAATTAGATGGGCTACATATCTTGCTGACTTTGATTTTACAGTTGAACATATTCAAGGTGCTAAGAATTGTCTTTCAAATTTTATGAATCAAGAATATCATGAAGGTATAGAGAAATCAATAATGATTGTAACAACTGAGGTCCAAGATGAGTTTCATGAACATATTTGGTGAAGTATTCCCTCAGTCTCAAATCAGCTCAGAACTGAAATTGCTTTCCTCAAAGCAAAATCTTATGAAGCAACAGAACTTCTGAATGATAGAAGTTTGGGTTGGACTTCCTATTTTATAGAACCCGATGGATCGAATACCTGTTCTACAATTATTGTATATAGAGAAGGTGATAATAGTGATTACTTTGGAATTAGTAATCCCTTCATGTAGTTGATTCGAAGACAAGGGATAGAATTTTTATTTCACTGGTCTATTTTCTAGCCTAGCTATAATCTAGGTGGTGAGAACTTTTGGGAATCTGGAGAAATTCTAGATTACTTATTTGAGTTCCTAGATTATATTTTGCCTATGAAAGCCTTAGAAGATCCATCTATAAGGATACCTCCTAAAATGGTAAAGAATATTTTTATTGCATTAAGAATTCCTTTTCGTGTAAAGTTTGATCTTTATACTACTCAGAACCATCAAAGGAATCTTCATGCATCACTAAGTCCAGCTACACCGATTGCTACATTATGGAGAAGAATGACAATTTCACATCAAGCTGTCTTTCCACAGACTCCTCCTAGCCATATAATTTGGATTCCTTCTACCCTGTACATGGATCATATAGACATCAAGGATATGGATCATAGTGGAAATAATTTTCTATATTCACCATCAGGTGATTATGAATTTGCTGATGATGACTAATCACGGGGTCTATCCATGATCATGAATATGGGCATGTTATCCCTAGAATCATGTTAGTGGACCACACCACTATCTAAATGTGGTATTCTATTAGCTGTGTCGATAGATAGTTCTAGAATAGGTTGATTCTTTTTTTGGTGTCAAAGCGAAGTGGGCCCATAACTCACTTTGTAATCATATATTTTGTTTAAGCCATTGATTGCATCACTTTGTGATATCCGTTGATCTCTCAATATCTTATCTATAAATATGAGAGCTCATTTGAGGTATCAGCATTCAAAGTTGCATCTGGCTTAAGTCTTGAGTCTAGGATATAGTCTAAGAGTCCAAGTACTGTAAGAGTTTGCTTCTATATCAATATATGTTATTTCTATGTCTGTTCAATTCTGTGTTGTGTTATATTGTTGTGTTATATTCTACAATCCTCTTAATGATAATCATAGAGGTATTGTAGACTTCTAATTATAAATTAATATTAATTTAGTTTCATGTTGAGCATCATATAATTTTAGATATGGTTAGGATCGATCATGAAAATTCCTAATGATACAAAGACTTTGAGGGAAGGAAAGAAATATAGGCTTAAGTAATTTAGAGATAATACATCAGTACATACAATCAAAGCTTCTTCTCTTAATTATGATGAGACATAGTGCTCTATGCCATGAGGGACTAGTGTTATTGTAGGTTTTTATTCCATTTAATTGTTTTTCCCTACACATGTTTAGTTATCTTACTTAGGTGTTTTTTAGATCATTATGATAAATAATCCCACATTCATGAAGATGTGAGGGCAGGTTTATATTTTACCTATATAATTTACCTTTATAAAGATTTATGGATAATGATGTTAATGCTAATATTTAAATATTCTAATTTTCAAGTAATAATCTTCTTTTGGATCATGTTTGATTTTGTTATTACACACAGGTAATTTCTTCATGCATTTAATCCTATCCAATAGATCCTTAATTGTGGCCAACTTTTACATGCTATCAGAGGATTTATGGTAGATGAAACTCATTGTCCCTATTATGAGATATTTAGTTTTATAATGCATGTCATATATTTATCATTTGATGACCTAGTTATTGAAGATTCACCCTTTCCCAAACTTTGCTCTTCTTTTAGGGTCCTCTGTTAATCTAGATTTAAATAAAAGAACAAAAAAATGTATCTCCTACTGTTCATATTTCATCTTGTAGGTTTTCATGAAAAATGACATGTGTAATTAAAATTAGGTGTCAAAACCCTAGGATTAGTTGTAAACATGACATAGTTTTGTGATAGTCAAGTTTTTCCTTCTTTGGAGGGTTTTGGGTCTTTTTGATGATTTTGTGTAAATTTGTACTATCAATGGACTTCAAGCGAAAATATTTTATATTTCTTATAGGATTTTGGAGATAATATCTGATAAATAGACCATTTAGCATCAAATAGCCCCTACTTATTTTATAACTCCTAGAAAGCTAAATCAAGGTCAATGATGTCCTTGTGCAAAAACTTGGCAAAATATGAACTGCAACCTTTAATTGGAATTTAGGCTAGATCAAAATAGCTTCCACTTCTAGCACTGATGAATCAGACACATCTGGGGAATTATGTAGATTTGAGAGAGACTTAATGTGTCGATAGTCTTGAAATTTTTGAAAAGATTCTGAGCCATGGCCACGTGCTCAAAGAACACTTATTTAAAAGAGAGAGAGAGGGAAAGAAAAATTGGAAATCAAAAGCAATATGGAAAGGGAAAACTACTATATATAGCTAACCAGGTATATTTGCCTCCCTCCTAAATCAAAAGGAAATTTTTTGAAGTTTCCTTCATGGCTAAAAGATTTATGGTGCCAGACAAATGGCTAAATGGGATGGAGCTCTGGTGACTTACTCATCCTACTTGCCACCTATTCTAAGAGGATCATAGAATATAACACAACACAAAATTGAATAGAGATTGAACAGAGATAGAAATAACATATATTGATATAGAAGCAAAATCTTACAGCACTTGGACTCTTAGACTAAATCCTAGACTCAAGACTTAATCCGAATGCAACTTTGAATGCTGATACCTCGAATGAGCTCTCATATTTATAGATAAGATATCGAGAGATCAATGGATATCACAAAGCAGTGCAATCAACGGCTTAAACAAAAGATGTGATTACAAAGTGAGTTATGGGCCCACTTCGCTTTGACACCAAGAAAAGCATCAACCTATTTTAGAACTATTTATTGACACAGTCAACAGAATACTACATTTAGATAGTGGTGTGGTCCAATGACATGATTCTAGGGATAACATGCCCATGTTCATGATCACGGATAGACCCCATGATTAGTCATCATCAGCAAATTCATAATCACCTGATGGTGAATACAGAGAATTATTTCCACTATGATCCATATCCTTGATGTCCGTATGATCCATGTACATGGTAGAAGGAATCTAAAGTATATGGCTAGGAGGAGTCGGTGGAAAGATAGCTTGATGTGAAATTGTCATTCTTCTCCATAATGCAACAACTAGTGTAGCTGGACTTAGTGATGCATGAAGATTCCTTTGATGGTTCTAAGTAGTATAGAGTTCAAAATTTACATGAAAAGGAATTCTTAATGCAATAAAAATATTCCTTACCATTTTAGGAGGTATCCTTATAGATGGATCTTTTGAGGCTTTCATAGGCAAAATATAATCTAGGAACTCAAATAAGTAATCTGGAATTTCTCCAGATTCCCAAAAGTTATCACCACCTAGATTATAGCTAGGCCAAAAAGTAGACCAATGAAATAAAAATTATGTCCCTTGTCTTCAGATCAACTGCATGAAGGGATTCCTAATTCTAGAGTAATCACTATTATCACCTTCTCTATATAGAATAATTGTAGAACATGTATTCGATCCATCTGGTTCTATAAAATAGGAAGTCCAACCCAAACTTCTATCATTTAGAAGTTCTACTGCTTCATAAGATTTTGCTTTGAGGAAAGCAATTTCAATTCTGAGTTGATTTGAGACTGAGGGAACACTTTGCCAAATATGTTCATGAAACTCATCTCAGACCTCAGTTGTTACAACATTACTGATTTCTCTATACCTACATGATATTCTTGAGTCATAAAATCTGCAAGATAATTCTTAGCACCTTAAATATGTTCAACTATGAAATCAAAGTCAGTAAGATATGTAGCCCATCTGATTAGATGACTTACTAAACCTTTCTTGAGATTATCTGCAGAGTTAAGAATACCCATAAAATTTTTCAAATCAGATCTCACAATGAATTTTTTAGACCTTATGAAGAACCTGAATGCTTGAATAGCCTTTATAACTGCAAGAATATCTTTATGCGTTGAATGATAATTTTTTTGAGCATTCTTGAATTTTCCTAAAGAAAATCTGCAAGGCTTCTCAGTTTCATCAGACATTCTTTCCTTTAATATAGCTCCCCAATATAACTCAGAGGCATTCGTTTCAATTATTTTCATACCATTACTTGGGAGTTGAAGAGGAGGTAAATCAACACATTTTGACTTGATTCTGTGAATTGCCTGTGTCATTTCATTATTCCATGCTAGAGGATTCTTTGATAATATTTTATTTAACAAAACTCTATCTTGTGCCACATTATAATAGTGACTAGCAATATAATTCACACAACCAAGAAAATGCTATAAGGTTTTCTTTTCAGTTAGAATATCAAGGAAATTTTGTATATTTTTAAGAACATGACTCTGAATAGTAACTTCACCTAATTTCAGAACAACACCAAGGAATTCAATTTCATCCTTGAAAGTAACCATATTCTTGGCTAAAAGGACTACACCATTATCATAGACAATTCTATAGAATTGTTCTAGATGATCTATATGCTCTTTTGGATTTCTGCTAAAAACCAAAATATCATCTATATACACAATTATGAACTTTCCATACGGAGAAAAGATTTTGTTCATCATTTCTTAAAAAATAATAGGTGCAGTTTTCAAACCAAATGGAAGTACATTCCATTCATACTGACCAAAAGGAGTCACAAAAGCAGTCTTATACCTATCAGGCTCTGCAACTTGAATTTGTCAAAATCTTGATTTTAAATCAAACTTACTGTATATTTTACTACCAACAATTCTTTGTAAAACTTCATCTTTAGACAGGATAGGATGTTGGACTGGTATAACATATTTGTTCAGAGGAATATAATTGATCATTAACCTTTTCTTACCTCTGACTTGTTCACTTCTTTTGTTCACATAGAATGCTTCACATCCCCATAGACTATGAGAATCTCGGATCAGTCCTTGTTCTTTCAGCTGCTAGATTTCTTGAAAACATTCTTCTCTGAGAGATGGAGACATTCCTAAATGATGTGCTTTGAAGTGAGGCTCAACCTGTGTACCATCTTTGTTAGTAAAAAATTTCAATTCAATATTATAGATATGAACTTGATGATGTTGGAATGCTAGTGGATTCTCTGAGCAACAATCTTGCAAAATCTTTGCAAGCACAGGTTCAATAGCTGATTGATAGAGATTAATCTTCTAATACAACCATTGGTTATAGATTTCTTTTTTGATTTTACCTTTCAATGGGATCTTACATTCATATCTACTCTTTTTGTAAAGAGAGTATTTTTGTGCCAATATGATTTCATGGGGTTGAATAGTGATAGGATAAAAACTAGACAGATTATCAGACCCTATCATCATATCAAACATTGGCATTTCATGTTGTACAACCTTAAACTCATAGACAATATCTCCTAATAGAATTGGAACTTTAGTAGAGAGTTCAGAGATGATTGTCTTAGTATTGAATGTAAGTCTGTGAAAAGCAGATTGCCACTTATCCTGAGGAATAGAGTGATACCTTGCTAGAGAGATATCAGCACCAGTTTAATACTAAGTTCATGCACAGGATTATTAGTGAGGTGAACTGATACCTGGTGAATGCTGTTGTCCATGTTATCCATATTTGTAGATGTTTTAGCTGGATAGCTATCTGCAAGATGAGATAACTCTTGTTCAAAGAGTTGTTCTTTTTCATCATCTTGAGCTTCTTCTTTCATCAATTGCTACAGCTTATCTTGTGCTCTGGCTAAAAAGGATTGCCAAAAAGCAATACATTTTGTATGCCATTGCCTTCTTTCATAAGTATCGAGCTGATAGGTAGCTTGAACATCATGAACTTTTGTTGATGGAGCAGGATCTATGATTTTGATCAAGAATTGTTTTGAAAAAAATTCTTTTTGCTGCTACTACTGAGACAAATGCAAAGAATACCTTTTTTCCATATTAGCAATTTGCTGTTGAAGAAACATTTTCTCAGATACCATATAAGCAGGAGTAGCTTGATATTTATCTTTCAAATATTGCAATTGCTAAGATAATGTTAAACTATCTAGAAAATGAGTTGATAACATATGAATTTGAAAACCAATTTCTAAATCAAAATCAGAGGATTCAGAATTTGAACTATATTCTTCAAAATTCATATTCACTTGATTTTGTTCCAAATCTGAAGAAAATTTGTCTTCCAAAGGAATATCTGATTCATGCTAAATTTCATCATCAGAGACTAAAACATATTCATATTCATTTAGATTATAGCTCTGAAGAAAATTCACTTTCTTAGAATTTTTCCCTTTCTGAGGACACTTACTAGCATAATGATCTCTTTTACAGAGAAAACCTTTTATAGGGGCTTTCTGAAAACCATTTTTCCTTTTCCTGAATATCATTTTCTGTTTAAAGGATCTACCCTTAAACTTTCTTGACTTAGACCAATTAGAACTATAAGTTCTGGGAGAACATTTACAGAAATGAGACTTTTTCTTTTCCTTTCTTTTCCTTTGATATTTCTTGTACTAATTGATATCAATGCAGCCAAAATGATCATAAATAGTATTGCAGAATTTCACTCCAAGCTACTTATGAAACATCATGGTTTCTTTGTGAGCTTTCCTTTCAACACATAGCTTCTTATTAATGGCTCTAATGTTTTGATTAATATGACCAAAGGACATGGTTGACAGCTCATCACCCATTGCACAACATATGTCATAGATTTCATATTATCATGATAAATTTAATCTATTTTATGAACTTATTTCATATATTATTAGATAAAAATATTATGGTAGTAGGGTCATATGCATGACATATATTCATAACTCATAGATATCGTGATATATTGGTATAATTTATATGACCTGAATTACACATATTAGTAGATAGAATGGAAAATCATGTAAATATTTTCTTAGTATTACTCAAATTTATTTTAAAAATATTTTTTATGTAGGCATTACTTATATTAAATCATATAATATGTCTACATATGATGATTCAAAAAAATTACATATATTCTCATGCATTTCTATGATTTATTGAAACACTTAGTGGATTCCGTTTACTTAGATATAATGAGTTGTGTGGGGATGAAATTATGTGTCACTTAAAAAATAGATGATTCTCTATTTTCAATGATGGTTGGTCCATATTTATCTCAACCCATGATTTTACAGTGGTAGCTCCATGGGGCATGATCACCCCATTTTCCATTATCTCTATAGGACAAGTTTATAGAAGACATGTTGGTTCACATGTATATAGGTTTATTTTTTACTTTATATGTCATTTCACATATGTTAGATGTCGTTACTTTAAAATTTTATATCATGATTGAAAACTTATGTCTACATTTTTTTAGTTTAGGTTTGCATGGATTAAGGTGCAACACATAGTATAGACTTGAGCACACCCATCACAATTATCCTCAAGTATCACCTTCTATCATTTTACTCTAGAAATTCCATTACTAAAATAAAATGGGTGGAAATGTATACAATCATATTTGGTATTAGGAACTTAACAATGTGTAATTGTATAATCTTTTACATACTTGACTTATGCTCACATATATGAGTCTTATTAGCCATTTCTCATAGCTATTTACTCCTATATAGGCTTGACCCTTCCAAATCTCTATTATTATTACACAATATCTTCATAGTATATTGAAAAATAGATTAAGATAATTATAATAATTATTTAGACCTCAAGTCATTACTTATGCTATCTATATAGGTTTGTAATTCCCAGATGATTTCATCATCACGGACCTATCCACTTAACTTGAACCCATATGCATGCCCTTTAACATCTAGTTTCCAATATGCTTATTTTGTACATTTAAAATTCCATTTTAAAGGAAAATACCTAAATATTAAATTATATAATCATACCAATACTAAACCTTTGATCTATCAATAAAATCAATCAAATACTCAATCGAAATGCATCTGCACATTGAGAGGAACTTCTTTAATTCTTATAAATCTATCACTTATCAAAGGATAAATCCCTAAAATAAATATAAATATTATTTTTAACGTTAATTCACATGTTTTTAAGTGTTAAAATATTTATATAAGATTGCACATTTATTTTATGCTAATTTAGATTAAGAAATAGTAATATAATAGAAACTATGATGTGAATTTAGATTATTAAATATGAAAATTAAGCATGAATATAAATTTAAAATATTGAAATAAATTTTAATTATTTTAAAATAGGTATATGTTAAATATATTAAGTAAAAAATGGATAAGTAATTAGTTTTCTTGATTGACTATCTGACAATGATTAACTTTTGAAAATTTGAAATACATTAAAGTGGGCATGTGATTCATCCAAATCCATAACTATGTTTATATCTACACATGGTTATCTATATCATATTTGGGTTAATATTAAATATTTAAAATAACCTATTTTGGTTGATAGTGACCTATGTGGAAAATAGTAACAATGACCATATAGTCACCTTCACCTATCTCTGAGACATTTGTCTGTGTGATGCTGAATAGTTATGATGTGCACAACTACAAAAATTGTCGTCCTTCACATTGAAACCTTAAGTGTTATTTTTAGGGATAAAAAATTGAAACATAATAAGAAATTATAATGGTTTGAGTTGATCCAAATCACCTATGTTAATGATAGGTCACTGCCTTCATATCTTAGAGTTAAAGGAGGGAAATGAAGCCACATGTAGCTCTCCTACCTAGTGTGATCTTTTAATTTTTCTCCTTCACTATACGAATGCAAATAATAATTTTAATTGCATAATTTAAAATAATTTCTTTGACTGTTTTTTCATATGCTTCATATTTGGCTTGTGCTTACTCATAGTGATTTATTACATATTGGGAGGAATAAGGAAGTTTTTCTTGATGGGTGTATATATGTGTACCATATAAGTCCCAAATTGCCCATCAATTGAGGCCTTCATATATATATATATATATATATATATATATATATATATATACACACACACACACACACACACATATATATATATGTATACATATATATATATATATATGTATACATATATATAGATATATACATATATATACATATATATACATACATATATACATATATATATATATATATATGTATACATATATATATATATATATGTATGTATATATATGTATATATGTGTATATATCTATATATATGTATACATATATATATCCATATATATATATGTATATATATGTATACATATATATATGTATATATGTATATATATATACATATATATATATGTATACATATATATACATATATATATATATATATATGTATACATATATGTATATATATATATGTATACATATATATATATGTATATATATATATATATATATATATATGTATATGTATACATATATACATATATATACATATATATACATACATATACATATATATATATATATGTATACATATATATATATGTATATGTATGTATATATATGTATATATCTGTATATATGTATACATATATATATATGTATACATATATATATATATATATATATATATATATATACATAATATATATATATATGTATACATATATATATATATATATATATGTATACATACATATATATATATATATATATATATATATATATGTACATATGTATACATATGTATATATATATATATATGTATACATATATATATATATATATATATATATATATATATATTTATGTATGTATACATATATATACACACACATATATATATATGTATATATATATATATGTATGTATATATATATATATGTATGTATATATATATATATATATATATATATATGTATATATATATATACATATACATATACATATGTATGTATGTATGTATGTATATGGGTCCAATTGGGCATTTTCTCATGCCCTCACAAACTACAAAAATTGGTCAACCCTAAGGATTTTTTTTTTTAGTACTTTTTATTCAAAGAGGGTCATTATCATCAAGTGTGGGCTAGTTTCAATTGTAATATTGACCTAATATAATGGTATCAACCCATGCACATGAGGACTAAACTTATAATTTGGGAAAGCATATGTGTAGACACCTTATTTTTACCACCCTAATTCTATCACAAATTCATCATAACTAACTCACACTAACACCACCATGTTAATTAATTAATTACACAATGTCTATTAAGTAACCCCATTTGATCCCCCTGATTACAGACTAATAATGATTATCTAATTATTTATTATTAAATTATCTAATTAATTACTAACTAATTTCATGTACAAAAAATTAATAAATAAATAATACTAATCATCCTCACCCATGTTTCAATCCATGTCATCACTAATTTAACTCTTTGATAAAAATGGAAACTCAATCCACTCATCTAAACCAATCTTAATCAATCAGTTAACTCTTCCATCAAATGCAAATTAAATCAGCTAACTCCTTATCAGATAACATAAATCAGTTAACTCTTACATCAAAAAGAAACCAAATTAGTTAACTCACTGATCAAATCTCATCCAAACATAAATTTTCAAAATATAATCAAGTCAATATCATTTTTTCATCCTACCATCCAAAAATATATAAATTCACCCTTCATCCTTCATTCTCACACTCTAAAAAAATGGAAAATTGGACATCTAAAGCATAAAATCTATGTCATTTTTACAACCAAATAATCATTCTTAAAAGGTACATGTTGCCAAAATATTCATGGTTCTTTGAAAAAATATAATCCATCAAAAACAAAATAAACCCCATTAAACAAGAGAAATCTTCACTTAGTAATTTCATGCTTTATTCTACTCCCTTATTCAATCAATCTGAGGTTGTGTTTGATATATAGTAGGAATTATTTTGGTGTAGTTTATTATAATATATATATTTCATGTACATAGTGTGTAGGATAGTATGTTTATTTTGAATAAACAATGATTTTCTTGTAAGTTTTTTTTACAACAAACTAGCTTCAAACTTAAAAGGTAGCATATAGGTATGAGAGAATGATGGGTGAGGACCATACTTGTGTGTGCAAGTCATACATAGTAAAGGTATGTCAATATTTTCATTTCCAATTACTTAATAAAAAAATAGTATCTACAAATTCCCATCTTGTATTATGGTAATGAAATTGCTAGAGTAAAAGTAAAATGTATACCTAACACACATTATCTTTAGTAGGAAGCACCAATTATGAAGATCACTCAAAATCAAAACCTAAAAAGAAAATATGGTAGTCAATTACCATTAATTGAAATTTGAAATCTAAACTTGAAATTCAAAAATTCAAAATCAAGGATTATAAATATCTATTGGTAAAAACTATGTTTCCCTTTAAAATGTTTAGATATGATGCTTCCTTTTTTAAGTATTATATATATGCTATCTCTAATGAATCACTTTGATATTATTTTCTCTTATTGAACCATGAAGAAATTGAGGGTGATCAAACCCCAATTTTATGTCACTATGCAAGCCCTTAGGTTGAGAATATAACATACCCCAACCCTCACAAATGTGGGGATAAGTATGTGATGTACTAACCCAAATTAAGTATGCACACCTGATAAAGAATGGAAACCACATGATGGGTTCTCTAGAAGTAATGCCATGGTCAATTAACTTTGACAAACATCAAAGTAAATTACCTATAAAAACATGAATCAAACCACTACATATGGATTTTAGGTTCAATATTGCTCATTACTTGGTGAAAATTTAAAAAGTGTTTGAAAACCAACAACTATAATAGTGTTTAATGCAAAATATGTAAATGTGCATGAAATAATTATCAGAGATATCACCAGTTTTGGATAACATGAATGCAAAGGTTGAGTTCACATGAGATGAAGTTTGTTTACATGAAAATGTTGTTGAATCAAAATGAAATCACTCAAATACAATATTATAAGAGATAAAAATGAAATGGAGCAAAACCAAATATTTCATTAAGCTGAAAATCTTTCAAATGAGATGAGTACATATAAGAAAATAAACAAGTAAATCCTCCATAAAAGGTGGTCAATAAAACCTCAAAATAGACAAGTAACTCCTCTAAAAAAGGTGGTAGACATGTCTAAGAATAAATTAGTAATTCTTATACACAAAATATCTAGTTATAGGAGTTACTTCCTAATCACCCAATCAACCTGCACATATAAGCAAGCCTCTATATGAATGTAAGAAAACTCCAAGTGAGGGAAAAAATACCATAATAAATAAATATGGGAAAATATAAAACCTCTAATATAAAACCCCTTATAATCAAAAATTAGGTGGGGAGTATAAAAAATAAATGGGTATCAATAATTAAGCTTGATGAGGTACCCATGTACAAAATAATCTCTCATAAAGCAGAGAAAATGAGAAAACTTGTAGGAAAAATACTCCTCTAAAAGAGAGACATAGAAGAAGAGAAGAAGCTAGAAGTCCCCCCTAAAGATGATATTATTACTGATGTAGATGACACCCTAAGAAGAGTTCATATATGAATGAACTTTCTCTTGGTGAAGGGTTTGGTTAAGATGTCTATAACCTACTCTGAAGATTGGCAAAATCTCAAGTCGATGATCTAGCCATGAATAATGTCATAGATAAAATACATGTAAATATCAATGTGTATGGTCCACTAGTCTTGAATTAGATTCTTGCATATCTATATAGTACTTTGGTTATGACAATAGATGGTGGTGGGTTACCTAAGCATAATGCCAAACTCAAATAGAATACCTTGAATCCAAATATCCTCAGTAGCTATGTTAATAACTCGTAATCTACCTCTATGGATGATTTATAAATATAATTTTGCTTCTTGCTAGATGAATTGATAGGACCAAAACCTAAATAAAAACTATAACCTAAAGTGAACTTGTGATTTTAAGTATCATCTACCCAATCTGAATCTATAAAATCAACCAAGTCTACCTCTATGCCAAATGTGTAATGAATCCTAAATGTAGTGCAAGTCCTCTTAGTTACTTTCTAGTGTAGCTTATGGTGTTCTTGCATCAATCTAGAGATAAGTCCCACTACATATGTAATATTGAGCCTGGTATAAGTCAGATAAATAAAGTTTCTGATAATTTGTCGATACTTAGTGGCATCGACCAAAGGTGTAGAATAGTCAACCTCAAGCTTTACTCCTAATAGAAAGGGAGTCAGGGATGGATTACATTCAACCATGTGAAATTGAGCCAAAATATTGAGAGCAGACTTGGGCTATGTAAGTGAAATCCCTAAATTGAACTATGAAATATTGATGCAAATAAATTAATGTAGAAGACCCAAGTCTATCATGTCAAATATGTCCCATAGAGCTATCTTCACCACTATAATAGATGATGAACTCCCAGTGATTGAAATACCATCAATATAAAGGACCAATATTAGTAAATAATCATACTTTCTCAATAAGTATCCATTGGTGTCTAAATGACACCTAGTCAAACCTAAAGTAAGGAGGAAAAAATCCATCTTGGCATACAAATCATGAGGGGCCTAGTTGAGTCTATAGATGGATTTACTAAGTCTAAAAAATAAGGATGAATATTGAAAAAACCCAGGTGGTTGTTCCATGTATATCTTCTCCTCAAGGTCTCCATGAATAAATTCACTTTTCACATCAATCTACTACACATAGCAACCATGTGTTGTAGTTATAGCTAGTGTGAGTTGGATCGGAGTCATCTTTATAATAGGTGAAAATGTGTCTAATTAGTTAATGTTAGCTACCTATGAAAAACTTTTGGTAACCAATCCCACCTTTTACTTATCAATCGACCCATCTACTAAAAACTTGGTTTGATATATCCACCTATATCTAACCATCTTACTTCTCTTAGTAGGTGAAGTCAAATCCCAAATGTGATTTTTGATTAAGGAAGAATAGTATTCCTACATAACTCTATCCCATCCAGGTATGCCTAAAGTCTCTAAAAATTTCCATGGATCTAAAATTGAAGTAAATAAGGTATGTGGACCACTTTGATAATCTTATTGAGTACATGTATCATCTATTGGATCCCTTGCTCAAGTGCCTACACTCTAAAGTTTATGTCTAGCCCAAATAGGCCTAGAAGTGGGTCTATCAAGTGTTGACTCCTCATCCTCTAAAACATGATCAGAGGTGGATGTAGAAGAATCCCCATCACTATCCTCACTATCAAAAATATAATAATAAGAAGATACTTGCTTAGGAACCTACTCTAGATGATCTGAGTTAGAATAAGAATCATCAAGTCTAAGTGAATCCAATGAAATTAAAAAGTGTTAAATATTAATTCTTTGGGACTCTCCTAAAAGTGAACACTTATCTATATAAATAACTCATATGTGATTAAATGTAAGAGGTGATACCCCTTGACACAATTTAGATAACCTATAAAGATGCAAAGCTTGGACTAAAGTTCTATATCTTTACATATATTCTTCGGTAAATGTGTCATAGTTGGAGATATAAAAACCCTAAAGTGCTCAAATTTATATTTCCTTCCATACCAATCTTTAAAAGGTGTTATGCATTTTAGATCTTTGTGAGGAACCCTATTCTAAATATAACAAGCATAATTAATGGCTTTGGCCCAATATTAAGGTGACAATAAATTAGAGTGAATCATACAACTAATCATTTCTTTCAAGGATCTATTCTTGTGTTTTGTAACTCCATTATGTGAAGGACTATAAGTAATTATCTACCAAAAATTAATCTCATATATGGTGTAAAACTAATCAAATTTGTTGTTGGCATATTCATCTCCATTTTTAGTTCAATAATCTTGATTTATTAATCAAATTATTTCTCAGTAAGTGCCTTTAGGTCTTAAAAATATTAAAATACTTCATACTTTTTCTTAAGTCAACCCATGTATATCTCAATAAATAAAAGTGATAATGTACTTAGCCCTTGTAAAATATAGATTGGGAAATGGCCCAAATACATCATCATTTACTAACTCCAATGATTTTTAATCCCTCCAAGCTTTGCCTTTGTAAAAAATTTCTTCAAGATGCATTCTAAGATATCAAATATCACAAAGTCTTTTAGAGAATTGGACTCAAGGCAATCCTATGAGCATGCCATTTTTTCTAAGGTAGTGGTAGTTAAGGTGGCCAAACTACTCATGACATAGTTTTTTAACTCCATATAAATGAATCAATAATGTGGTCAGAGAAGAATTAGATGTAAAATTTTAAAGGGTGTATAACCTAGATTGGTGATAAACCCTACCCAATTACACTATAGAATCACTATGCAACTCCCTGATGATAACTAAATTTGGCAAAAACTTGACCCTCACACCTTTACTAATATGAGTGATTTGATAAACTGATAGGAGATTGGTTGAAATATAAGGGACACTTAGAAAATTATTGAATTTTCCTCCTTCCATTTCATCGAACCCTATCTTTAAAATTTTTATAGATGTGTCATCACCCAAACTAATGAAATACATGCTACAAGGCTTTAAGGAAGAAAACTCAACTAGTAAAGAGCCCATGTGGTGAGAAGAACCCAAGTAAATAACTCATGAAAATGTTGAATATACAACTATTACAAGATCCTTTCCCTTTTATTTCTCTTTCTCCTTTCCCTTTACCTTATTAGAATCTTGGGTAGAGGAATATTCCTTAATAGACTCAGGAACACCTATGTTGTTCTTATCTAGGAGATGTGTTAGGTGATATATTTTCTTCTTCATGCACTTGTTTTCATCATTCCTATTTTTGTTACATAATGCACACTTAACCTTCTCTTTCTTAGGTTTTTCATTGGAAGAGGAGGATTCAATGTTGGTTTTGGAAGAGGTTGATTTTTTTTTCTTCTTCTTCTTCCTTCTTCTTCTTCTTCTTCCTCTTCCTCTTCCTCTTCCTCTTCCTCTTCCTCTTCCTCTTCCTCTTCCTCTTCCTCTTCCTCTTCTTCTTCTTCTTCTTCTTCTTCTTCTTCTTCTTCTTCTTCTTCTTCTTCTTCTTCTTCTTCTTCTTCTTCTTCTTCTTCTTCTTCTTCTTCTTCTTCCTCTTCCTCTTCCTCTTCCTCTTCCTCTTCTTCTTCCTCTTCTTCTTCTTCTTCTTCTTCTTCTTCTTCTTCTTCTTCTTCTTCTTCTTCTTCTTCTTCTTCTTCTTCTTCTTCCTCTTCCTCCTCCTCTTCCTCCTCCTCTTCCTCCTCCTCTTCCTCTTCTTCTTCCTCTTCCTCTTCCTCTTCCTCCTCCTAATAAACATAGGATATCAAACCTAAGGTTATATGGAGACACATAGGTATTTTGTAGGAAAATGAACCAAGGCACACAAAACATGAATGTCACAAAAAAACACACAAATTATGACAATGTCTACTAATGAGCCAAATTTTAAAAAAATATAATCCACCAAAGAAAAAAACTCCCACAAATGGATTTTACACCAAACTTATTTTGTATATAAAAATCTCACAAATTCAAAAGATAGATTAATAACAATAAAAAACTAGACATATGATTACCATAAGTGGCTCTGATATCATATTGAAAATGTTTCCAGTTTTGGATAACATGAATACAAAGGTCAAGATCACAAAAGATTAATATTATGCACACCATAATGTTGTTGAATCAAAACTAAATCATTCAAAGATAATATAACAAGAGATAAAAAGCAAGTGGAGAAAAACCCAATCTTTAATTAAGTTGAAAAGCTCTCAAATGAGATGAGTACATATAAGAAAGTAAATCCTCCACAAAAGATGATCAATAGACCCAATTAATAGAAAAATAACTCCTCCAAAAAATGTGGTCTACATGGTCAAGAATAAATGAGTAACCCCCATACCTGGAATAACTAGTCAAGGGAGTTACTTCCTAGTCCCCCAGACAACCTACAAACATAAGCAAGTTTCTCTATGAAAGTAGGAAAATTCCAAATGAGGAAAATAAGACCATAATAAATAAATATGGGAAAAAATAAAAACCATACTATAACAAAAATATCATTTCTCTTTTAGAATTATGTCAATGATAAACTATCATAGTATGTTTTTGCATGCACTTGTATCATGCTTCATGAATCTAAAAGTGGGTATATGTGTATTAACCAATATTATACCTAAATCTATACCAATAGATATATAATTTTATGAATCTATTTATTAAATATAATATCTTATATCTTAAATGTATGTATATGTGAAACCATGTAATTTATGTTTATGTAAACTATGTACATATGCCCATGTATATGTACTTAGGTTTTTATGAATTTGTACTCAAGTCTTTGTAAAGTAAATGCATATGTTTGGCATTTACCCACATAATATGTATTAGTGTGTAGATTATTATTCATGTGAATGAGCCATCTAATGTCTAAACCATTCTAAATCTATAAAAAATGTACTCTAATTCCATCTGATGTTTTATTCATCAAGGCTTATGTGTCTATCATAGTCACATTGTAATGCTCCCTTGTGAGATTCCATATAAAAATATAGCATCATGTATAATCATGTTAACATCTAGAGAGTATGTAATCATAGTAAGGTATATGTCAATTAAGACATGTACATAACATATTTAATGCATGGAATATAAGTTCCATGTCTAGATTAATATATTAATGAAGCACGTAGTAGTTGTTAGATACTTAGGCTGCACCCTAGCTAAGCAAAGGATTGTTCATGTCTTCTTGTTTAAACCTAGTCTAACATAGGAATGACCTTAGGTTATGGGTCAACTAATCTTGGGTCATAACTCTATGGTTTTTAATGAGGTTATATCCTCATATTATTTGTTATAGTGTTTACCTAAGACCTAAATAGGTTGGGATGAAAAGAGAGAAGGGGTTGCATGAATGAAAACCTACTCTAAGTATGGTGATGCACCATGAATTCATTATATCCACTCATAGGATTGAACTGTTAACATAATAATGGACTATGAATAAACTTAACACAAAGCCTAAAATTATTTACAAACAAAAGTGCTTCACATAAAGGTCATTTTGATTGACTTAGGCTAAAGGGCAATGAGGGTAAGGTCTAATTGAAGGCACTTACAATTAGCAACCCACTCAGTACCTGAGACATCAACATTTTGACACACTAGATGACCTAATAGGAAAGCTTATTATCACTTAGGTTTAACTTGGACCTACAAAGGGAAGATTAAACAAATTTTTCATATCAAACAAATACAAAACACCAAGCATAGATTGGTAAACAACTACAAGTGTGTTTCTTGTTAATCCAAGAGGTGCACGAGTACAAATTCTAGTAGAATCTAGTCATAATAGCCCTGAGGGATCCATTACAAGGTTTAGAAGAGTGAATTTATAGTATAATTAAATGAGAGAGAGGGGGGAAGGGATGCATGGGATAGTGGAGAAGGGGTCATAATGATCAACGTCAAGATTACCACTAGAAGCAACCATAATAACCACTACATTAAATCTTTCTTGAACACCTCATTATATTAATGCTATTGAGACTATTTTAGAGTGGAAGAGTGGAGAAAAAGTCATTAAGGCCAAAATTTCCACTATGATAAATCATGGAAGGTTTACTAACTCTCCTCAATATCCTCATTACATTAATGATCTCTACAGACCCTTAACTAATCTGAGTCCATCAAAGAACACACTTTGTGTTTCATGGCAAGAGATTGACCACACTACACTATCAATTTTGGTCACGTGTCATCATCTCATGCCATTTGGATATTTGATCAAATCTACTCCATTGATCTCCTCAAGAGTCTACTAGTTTTGACCTTCATCATCAATCATTGATCTGTGTTCAGATTTACACATGGTGCCAATTGTTATCACCCCAATAATTGTGATTTTAGCCTTTGAGAATGTGACACTTGTCATTCTTGCATGATTCCTATGGATCCACTATTATAATTCATCCACTTCACACACTTATGCCATATGGTGGATTCATGTTCAATCTAGATCTTTGACCTTTTGACCTTATGTGTACTGTAGATCTCCTTGCATGTTGTCAATCTCCTATTACTTGATCGAATGTTTACCATTGATATAATTATTTTACATGATCATGACACTTTTAATTGATGTGTTTAATCCTAGTATCCTATAAATTTTTGATTATAAGCTTGTTTTTTTATCTTTGAGAGGATGATTAAATGTGCTCTATTGGATCTTTAAGACCCACTGACCTCATTGTTCATCGTTCATTGTTATATCTACTCCAAGCTTATATGATATTGACACTTATAAAAAATATGTTTAGAATTAGAAATATTTGAAAAAAAATAGTTAATTTATGATGATTAAACTTGACATCCTTGTGCACATTGCCTTCTACCAAATTGCTCCTGCATGAAATTTTAATGATGGTCTAGTTCCTCTAGTGTTTAAGTTAGTAATTTTTTTCTTCAAAATAAGGACACTATGGAGCATAAGGACACTATGGAAAATAAGGACACTATGGACAATAAGGGTTAACATTTTGGATTATGAAGCTAAAATGTTAACATTTTTGGCAATTTTAATGGCTTGATGAGCCTGTTGGTCATGGAACCCAAACACTTTTATGATAAGGTGACTCAATAAAGAAGCATAAGATGATGACACTCTAGATTTAATTATACTCTTGACACCTTAGATAATTATATAAAAAATAATACACACATAGACACAATGAATCAATAACCTAACACTAAATGACACATATAACAACTAAGGATAAACAAAGGAAAAAGTTGAATAACAAGTCACAACCTACAAACTTATAAAAAGAACTTATTTAGATAAACAAAATAACTACTACAAAACTAACCTAACTTTGAATTCATTCCCTCAATATTAAATTGGAATGTTTTATAATCACTATGGTACCCTGATGTGGAGCTATCACATGATGATTTGTTTGCAATTAGATTTTGGACAATGGGTGACAAATTCTTCCTATAGTTAACACTCTCCTGATTACCTAAAAGAGATAAATGAACATCTAGGTTAATCCTTATGTTCATGGGTTGAGTATGAGGGTCAATAATCCAATCATACTCCTCAAAAATATTTCTATTTTGCATCACTAGCCTCATCTTCTCCTCATTCAAGAGCTGTAACTGGTTCTACTCTTTGGGTTCAAGATGATCAACTATCAAAGCATTCTTAACAAGTTACTTATTTTCAATATTTAAATAGTTCAACGATGAGGTATCTAAATTTAAGTATAAGTCTTTTAAGTCCTCCCAAAATTACATCTCATCCTAGTTAATGAATAAATCATAAGGTTCATTTGAACGTATAACATCTATTTGTAATTCATCAAGTTGATTACTCACCTCTTTTCTTTGGTAGGATCATCATAAGGTTCTTGATCAAGTAATGTTTTCTCAAAATCTTCACTAATAGAGAGAGTTGGTTCCTAAATATAATGAAGGTCCAACTCATCTTGCCTCTACACTCCTTGATTTGCATTATTTTCCTCATTTGAAGCATTAGCCTATTGTTTAACTATATCACTTAAATCTGCCTTGCTACGCTATTCCATTTAATTCAATAACTCAAAAAAAAAGTGCTACCACTAGTGTTCCAATGGATTCTTAAATTTAATATCAATATCATCATCATGGAAGATACCATCTAATTGGTTTCTTACAAAAATATCAACTTGTGTTTCATTTGCCTTAGCTCCATTATTATGATATTATAACTACCTTTTATCATCCAAGCTCTACCCATGCTTACCTTCTGATCTAATGGAATGCATAGGGGTCTTGATTTGAATCTCTTATTTGTATACACTATAACTATCCTCTCCAAGGTGATATTGACACTCATCTATAAATGTATCACTATGTATCTCTTGAATGACTGCCCCCTCCTTTACCAATGTTGATAGTTTGTCCATCATGCTTGAATGATCCAATTCTTATTTTGGTGTACTTGAATTCTTTTCAAGAGGGGAGAGGGTGTGTGGTAATTATATATCATTAGTTTTATTGATGTTTTCAAGGGTATCATTCCAACTAGGGATATTAAATGGTTTTTTAGGAAGTTCTTGGGATTGAGGGGGGATGTGAAGAGCAGTATTAGTTACTTGAGTAATAGAAGATGGACTAATAACAAATTTAAAACTAATTTTGATTTATTATCCTCCTTTTCAAGGGTGGGTATGATGAAATTAGGATCCATGTACAATGAAATCTTCCATGTGGGTATTATTTCAATCTCTTTGGTAGGTATAGGATCTTGAACATAAGTGGATTTCCTTGGGGAAGGAAGGTGAAGGTAGTCTACCTTTGGGGTGATTGGAAGAGGTGGTAGAATATGGAACTTAGAGAGTGACTCAGAATTTATTTTCACCTCCACACCATGTTCAATTTTTCACACTATATAGACAAGTCTTTGAATAAGTACCCTCCAACCTTAGTCATGAATTCATTACCCAAAAAAAAGGCAAAATGAGGCAAGAAATCTACTATAATAAGGTCTTTCATAATTGAAACTTTGGGGTAGGCATGGAAATTGAGTTAAATATTTATAAAAATGCCAAATAATTTCATGGGAGACCCATTCTATTGTAATTCAAAGTCATAAATAGGTTCATACCTCAGATTCAGGGTGTCTACCACTGATTTAGGAAAAATTAAAGGATTTGCCTTGTCATTAAGTAAATAATTATGGACCAAGAAATATCCTATGACCAAGGAGGTAAAAAAAGGAGATGGGATAACCAATTTAAATAACTTTGGTTGGTTTGAAAGAGTATTTTTATGAGGAATAAGATATTGGTATTCAACCATTTTCAATTTTCTAAGACTCCCCTACAACTTGTCCCTTTCTTTTTTTAATCTCTCAATATCTAAGTGTAGATAATTAGTGTTTGGTATAAGTGGATTGCAAGGGGTATAAGGTTGATAATAGGACTAATTATGAGGATGAGGAGGTTACCATGGAGGTGGAGGAGGCTTAGATTATGGTGGATGGTCTTGGTAATATGGAGAATGTGGGTTATGTGGCTAGTAAGGATCAATGTATGCGTCATATGGGCTATGATAAGGTGGATATGGGGGTAGAGGGTAAAATCCAACCTCATGATATGCCATGAATCCTTATGAAATATGAGTATCAAATAAAAACCATGACCAAAAACCTTATTACCTTTGTAACAATTGCAACCATATCTCTAAACTTGAAATTGATTAGAAACCTTTCAAAGATGCTTGACTTAGACAAAGATGATTGTAGATGATGTTGTTAATGTCTTCATCTTATAAATGTCCTCCAATATCTATAGATCATGCTCCAAGGCACTTGAAAGTAGTCCCACCAAGCATGCCAAAAAAATTTAGAGACTTAAGTTACACCTTAGTTGAGCAAAGGATTGTTTAGGTCCTCTTGTTCAAACCTAGTCCAATATGGGAATGACCCTAGGTTGTGGGTCCCCTAATCTTGGGTTAGACCTATAGGTTTTTTAATGAGGCTATCTCCTTATATTATTTTTTATAATGATCACCTAAGATCTAAATAGGTTAAGGTGAAAAGAGAGAAGGGGTTGTATGAATGTAAACCTACTCTAAGTGTGGTGAGGTACCATGAATTCATTGTATTAACTCATAGGCCTGAAATTTTGACACACTAATGGATTATGAATAGAATTAACATAGTGATTAAAATGGTTTATAAGCAAAATTGATTCACATATAGGTCATTTTAATTGACTTAGGCTAGAGGGTGATGAGGGTAAATCCTAATTGAAGGCATTTATAGTCAACAATCCACTTGATACCTGAGACATCAACATTGTGACACACTAGATGACCTATAAGGAAAGCTTGTTAGTACTTAGGTTTAAATTAGACCTATAAATTGAATATTAAACCATTTTTGCATATCAAATAAATATAAAAAACTAAGCACATATTGGTAAACAATTAAAAATGTCTTTCTCATTAATCCAAGAGGTGTATGAGTATAAATTCTAGTAGAATATAGTCATACCAGCCTTGAAGGATCCATTACAAGGATTAAAAGTATATATTTATAGTAGAAGGGAATGGGAGATAGGGGAAGGGATGCATGGGAGAGTGGAGAATGGGTCATAACAATCAAGGCCAAGATTATCACTAAAAGCAACCATAACAACCACTGCATTAAATATTTCTCTAACTCCTCATTATATTAATAATAATGAGACTATTTTGGCATGGAAGAGTGGAGAAAATGTCATGGAGGAAAAAAATTATACTATGATCAATCATGGATGGCTGCTTGACTCTCTTCAAGCTCTTGATTGCATTAATTCTCTTTATAGACCCTTAACTAATTTGAATCCATTAAAGAATACACTCTGTGTTTCATGCCAACAGGTTGACCACACTACACTGTTAGTTTTAGACACATGCCATCATCTCTTGTCATTTGGATATTTGATCAAATCTACTCCATTGATCTACTCAAGATTTTAATAGTTTTGACCTTCATCATCAACCATCGATCTATGTTTGGATTTCCATTGGTACCAATTTCATCTCCCCATTTTATCTTGATTTTAGCCTTTAAGAATGTGACACTTATTGATCTCACATGATTCCTGTGGATCCACTATTAGACTTCATCTACATCATGTGTTTATGATACATGGTGGCTTCATGTTTAATCTAGATCTTTGACATTTTGACCCTATTCATACCATAAATATATCAATCTCTTTCTACTTGATCAAATGTGCACCATTGATTTGCTTATTTTCCATAATCATTCCACTTGTCATTGATGCATTTAGTCCTAAGATCCTCTAACTTTTTAACTATGAGCTCACCATTGATCTTTGACTAGAAGATTAAATGTGATCTATTGGATCTTTGGGACCAACTAACCTCATTGATCACTACTTTCCATTAGATCTACTCTAGGCTTATATGATATTGACACTTGTCAGTAACATGTTTAGACTCAAAAATATCTGAATAAAAAATGTTACTTTATGATGCTTGAACTTGACGTCCCCATGTATGTCACCTTCTACCAAATTTTTATTTCATGATGTTTCAATGAAAATATGGTTCCTATAGAATTTAAGTTAGACATATTTTATTTAAAACAAGGACACTACGGGGCATAGAAAAGCAAGCTAAGGTATGGTCATCAAATCTTCAAATGATAGGGGTTGACATTTTGGCTTGTGAGGCCAAAATGTTAACAGTAGTAACCATCACTAAAACTATAATTAAATAAGACTATGTAGTAAAGGTGCATGATATAAACCATGGCACCACCCAATATTAAAAAATTAAATAAGTGTAACATGATAAATATGTTGAGCATAATCATTGGTGTTTGGTTATCATTGACGTCAAAGAGAGCATATTATACTAATCAATTTATGACAAATTGATTATATTGATGGTTTGGAGATAGATGGCACATTTACAGGTCTGTAAGGACAAAGAAGAAGTTTTGAGGCATCCATATATGTCTTAGTAAAGTTATGGTATGTCACTTGATCATTTGGAATGAGAAACATACATCTTCTAGTTTAAGAGCAGTTATACCATCACTACATGTCATGCAGATATGAATGAACCAGCAAGTTTGTGCATTTTATATAGGGTCTCATAAATTCAACCAAAGTCAAAGTATTTCATGGAGATGTTATTTATATTTCCAAGAGGGTACCCTAAATATTTGGACTCTTGAAGTGTTTTCTAACTCAAGTTATAAACCTTCAAAGTTGCTCTTATAGACTGTGATGGGCTAGAGACCATCAAGTTTAACTACATTGAAGTATAAGGTCAATTTGTCTAGTCAGATCCAAAGGCGAGTTTTAATTAAATCAAGATCTAACAATGAAAATTTCATCAAACTGGATAATGATCTAATGGTATAGATGATCTTGTTAGACTTGATTTAATGGTGTGTATTCAATCAAATATCAAAGAATCTAAGATTGCACATGTTGGTGATAAGCATCACTATCTCATTGAATTGATAGAAGATCAATGGTTTATGGGTGTTCTTACTAACAAAGATCAACAGTGTGAGTCAAGTCAAAATTCAAATGTGTATAAGGAATGCAGAGCTGCCAAGTGGCACAATCATGGCAGTATGATCTAAGATCAATTATGAGCATTAAAAGATAAATATTGAGCTACTCAGAAGAGATAAATAATACGTATTTGATCTATCTTCCATGGGAAATGAGATGAATTTAAGGTGCTCTATATTTAACATTTGAACAATGAACATTGTAATTTAAAATTTCAAATTAATGAGGGAAAACTAGTGCTTAGTTTTTGAGCTATAAATTCTGATCTAGGATGAATATCTTAATGCAATAAAACACAAATATATAGATGACTTTAAAGGTGCATCTATTGAATATTATTATAAGTTCTGAAATTTTATACAATCAAAGTTATGGAGCTTCAAAGTTGACTATTTGTTAGTTCATGGTGCTACTGTGTACAAAAATATTGTTCAGGCATTTTTAATTTAGTAGAAGGGTGTTTTAGTGGGATCATTCACATAAATATGTTTTAGATATTATATGGAGTGGACCCATATAGTTGAATTTGATCATATGTTCTTAATTTTCTTGATGGAGTGCTAAATGGGTGAATAGGTCTCTATGAGATCTATAAGGTCTACTAAGGCCTAATTGAAATCTGTAACTACTTAAGTATGATCCATAGATGCTATGGATGACCTATGACAATGTATTTAAGCTATATTAGCATGATTTATGTATCAAAGGTTAAGACATGTCTTATGGCTGAACAAGAAGCTAATATTCATGAAGACTTTATAAATAGTGGAGACCAAAGCAATGGTTTCTAGATGTGTATGTGTGAATTGAGAGAGTAGAAGATAGAAATGAAAGAAAGAGATTAGAGGGAGTGTGCTCAGTATATGGACTTAAGTATAGATCTAATTGAGGATGAGTAAACTAGAATAGATAGATCTAAAAGGGTGTTTTGGATACATTACTTGTATGATCAAGTTTGAGTGTGTGTGATGAGTTGAAAGAGAGGTGTTGTACATTATTTCTCCAATTAAATTGATCTACAATCAAAGTTCTAGAATTATTGATTTAATAGGTGTTGAGTGGGTGTTTAACATCTAAAACAAGTGGGTGTTTGTTCATACTTAAGGGTGGGTGCTCCTTGTAAATTGGGTGCTTCACTAAAAAGTCTCTTGTTTGCTATCATAGTATAGGACAAGTAGTCCATGTGTTCATAGGCTTGAGAGTGATTTTTTTTCCATAACATGGTTTCCCATGTAGATATTATGTAATGTGTGTGATCTTGCATCATATTGCTTATTCATTGTTATGAACATATTGTATATGTTATGAATGCTTATAGTCATTGATTAAGAGATTGAAAGGATTGTAATTAAATTTTGAAATATCTTACATCATTGATTCACCCCCCCTCTCAGTGATTGTACCTCTGAAAAATATTTAGTATCACACATAAAACTAAGGGATTCATATAATAAACATGAATATGTTAAAAAAAACACAACCAAGGACCACATTCAAGGTACATAAATATGTCATAAACAAGGGACATAAATATGTTGTAAACATGTAATGCCAAGGACCACATGCAATGTAAATATATATGTTGAAAATAAACAAGACCAAGGAATACATGCACGGGACCTAAATATGTGATAGACAAGGCCAAGGGCCCACATATAATGAAAAATCATAATTATCCTATCATTTAAGAGATTAACAACATCAATGTAGCATATAGCAAGTAAATACTAGTCTACACCATCCATATGCATTAATTTCATATCCTAATAAAATAACATATACATGTAGCATTATGTAATATATGAGTAAAGAGAAATATAGATATATCAACATGGTAAAGTGCTCATATAAATATATAACCTATGAATAATGAATCATGTGGAATAAAATGCCCCTAGTATTGGCATAGACACCAGGTAGAAGAAAGTCTAACATCTATATGTCCATGTGTAACTTGTATGCCCTTCATCACACTCATATATCATGAAATACATGTTTGTATGAATATAATATTCAATATAACAAACATGTGATAAATAACATATGTAAATAATGTACTCTAGTAATCATGTAATGCTTAGGTCTTGATTTTTTTTTAAATATTTGAATATTTTTAAATTTTTTGAAAGATTTGATTTTTTTGTATTTTGATATATTTGAAATTTGATAAGTGATAACTAATGATCCCAACAATGGAAGGACTATGTTGAGTGAATGTATCACATAGTGTGAGCTTTATCCATCATGAGTGAAAATTACCAAATATAAATGTGTTATAATTTGATAATAAATTATTTATCATATGATAACTATCATGATCATTACTCATATAATATCATGTATGATGGGTAACTTAATATCCCCATGGTTCTGTAGGTTATTATGTATAGTATAATAATGTCTCACTACCTATGTTTGTTGTGGAATACACTGAACTATATATGATACTAACTAATTACATTTTGTAGGAGATGATGGCCTTTATGAACCCTGAACAACTCTTTGATATGATGAACATTGAATAGATAACTATCTAGTAGACCCAATTACTCTCCTCTAAATATATGTAACCTTTTTCTCTATATAATGATCATTTATGGATGCATCAACAAATTTTGGTGGTGGAGGGTGTGGAGGAGGAGATAGCAATGGTTGTATATGGTACTCATATCATACACCTATAATTGTGACCACTTTATTATAGTGTATGAAATTGAGAAATTGATGCATTGTAGTTGGTGTTTTATTATTAATTTACATCTAGGATCATCCTAATAACATGTAAAAATACCCCATTACTTCTTATAAGTAAAATGGAGTGGCTAGCATGGCATAGCCCACTTGAAGAGGTAACACTATGTGTTTAAGTGAGTTATTTTTATGTCCATATAATCCCTTAGATATTCTTGATGTAACTTGTATCTCATGTTATGTGTATTTAAGGGAGTAAATAAGTTTTAATATACACACATTCTCATTTGAACCATTATCAATCATGACACTATGTACGGGTTGTTCATTTACATGAGCTCATATGAATAGTGCATGAAAATATGAATCATCATCAAAAATATTCATGTCATAAAATTTGATCATAGGATGTTGTGGTGAGGTTTTGATAAGTGTGTTTAATCCTAATTTTTGAAATGAGGGGTACATGGTTAATAATATATAATTAGTTCAAACATAAGAGTGATAAACTAATCTATAGTGGATTAATTAATAGAAAACTTAAATAGACATATTCTAAATTTATATAATTGATATATATATATATATATAAGTAAAATTATGGAAATATATTACAATAAATAAGAAACAATAGTACTTAGCTAGTTTACTATGTGAAAATTGATCTAGACAGGAAATATGTGTAAAGTATGTTAGATGGTGGAGCCTGATCTTATTTTAATGCTCAGTTCCTGATAGGGGGTGTGGGGGGAAATTCCATCCTATAATTGTTGCCATGGGGTTCCAAGGGGAGCATGTAAAATATTGTAATTTCATAGTAAATCTGGACCATTCACTATTAGGTCAAAAATTTAATGGAATAAATTATGTTTATGCATTTTTACCCTAATTTGTAACCCTCCTTTGATATGAAGGCATTGTAATCATGATGGTATATTGTGTGTGAGTGAAGATTATATTGAAGTGAATGTATTATATGTTTTTTCCCTTCAATTTTTGGATTGAATAATAAGAAGGATTGGTTGTTTCTATGTGTACGTAGCCCATATTGGGTGAACCATGTTAAATCTATGTCTCTATTGTGTTATGTTTTTTGCATTTTATTTCTTTATTTAATTCATTAATATTTATTTGTGTTCTATATTCCTAACAACTAGTATCATAGCTAAAGGTTTATTTGGAAAATAAACTCAGAAAAAAAGGGTTCCTGGTTTGAATGGGGCAATGGTAGAAGAAGGAAAGTTTAAGGTCAAAAATTTTAATGGCAAAAAACACTAGCTATGAAAGATGCCAATGAAGGAATATCTATATCAAAAGGATCTTTTCTTACCTTTTGTTAGAATAATAAATAAGTTGATGACTATGAAGGATGAAGATTGGGAGGTTCTTGATAAAAAGGCACTTGAAACAATAAGTTGTGCCTGGTAGTGTCAGTGGCCTTTAATATTTCAAAAGAAAAGACAAAAATTGATGTGATAGAGGCATTAGATTGAGTGTATGAAAAACCCTCATCCTCTAACAAGGTATTTCTTATGAAGAATTTATTTAATCTAGAAATGTCAGAAGGTGGGTCTATTGTTGATCATTTAAATGAATTTAACATGGTCACAAATTAGTTAAGATCTGAAGGAGTAAATTTTGATGATGAGGTTAGTCTCTTTTGATTATATGTTCATTGCTAGAAAGTTGTAATGGCTTGGTCATGGCTATGAGTAATTATGTCTCTATTTCAAACACTTTAAATTTTGATGATGTTATTGGTGTTATTCTTAGTGAGGAAATGTGATGGAAAAGTGTAGGTGAGACATTAGGTAATGCTTTGACTATAGAGAATATGGGAAGACAAAAGGATAGAGGAAATGGCACAAGGAATCATGGTATGTCTAAGAAGGGTAGATCAAAATCTAGAGGAACATTGGTGTGATGGATTTGTGGGAAGAAAGGACACCTAAAGAAATAGTTTTGGTTTCAAAAAGGAAAATAGGGAAATGGACAGCAAGATAAAAACCAAGAAGTAAATGTAGCAGGTGATGTGTTACAAGATGATTTAATCCTTCCTTTAGATAATATTAATGATTCTTGGGTGTTAGATTCAGGGGCTTCATTTCATGCTACACCCCATAAGAAATATTTTCAAGACTATGTTCAAGGTGATTTTAGACAAGTTTATTTAGGTGATGGTGAACCCTGTAAAATTGTAGAAAATGGTATGATACATATAAAATTATAAAATGGAAAAAAATGGTTACTGAAAGAGGTGAGGCATGTTATTGATCTTAGAATAAATCTAATTTTAGTAGGGTAGTTGGGAAGTGAGGGCTGCAAAGTTACATTTATAGAAAATTTGTGGAAAGTCACTAAAGGATCACTAGTAATGGAAAAAGGAGTGAAGGTAGGTACATTATATTTATCTAATGGTAATGTTGATTTTTTTATTGCTTTAGCTTCTACAAAAGAAAATAAAAAATTATGGTACCATAGACTTAGGCACATGAGTGATAAGGGGATGCAAGTTCTCCACTCAAAGAATTTGTTGGCCAGATTTGAAAAAGGTGGATTTGGATTTTTATGAGTACTGTGTGTATAGAAAATAGAAGAGATTCTTATTTCTTAGATTTAGGAAGATAAATGAGGATGAAAAGTTAGAGCTTGTGCATACAGATGTATGGGTACTAACTCAAGGATCTTCCCTTGGTGGATCTTCTTATTATGTTACTTTTATTGATTATGCAACTAGAAAAACTTGGGTTTATTGCATATGAAAAAAAATTGATGTTTTTGATGCTTTTAAAAAATGGAAAGCTTTGGTTGAGAATGAGATAGGAAATAAGTTGAATTATGTTAGATCAGATAATGGAGGTGAATACTATAGTAAGGAATTTGATAATTAATATTCATTTCATGGGATTCATAGAGAGAAGATGGTTCCAATAACACCATAACAAAATAGTGTGTCAAAAAGGTTGAACAGGACAATCATGGAGCATGCAAGGAACATGAGATTACATGCAGGGTTGTCCTTATAGTTTTGGGTAGATACTAATTTTTATTTAATAAATAGAGGATCTTCAAGTCCTTTAGATGGTGGTATTATAGAAGAATCATGAATAGGTAAAAAGTTTGATTATTCCTTTTTAAAGACTTTTTGTTGTGAAACATTTGTCCATATTGATAAATAAAATAGAAGCAAGCTAAAAACAAAATCCAAGAAATATACTTTTATTAGATATGGAGTTAATGATTTTGGTTGTTTTTAATGGGATTTTGAAAATCATAAAATTATTAGTAGAGATATGATCTTTAATGAGAAGGTCATGTACAAAGATCAGTTGTAGGGAAAGAAACAAGAAAATCCAAATATTGATTATGTAGTACTTGATGAAATCACTAGAAATGAAATTCTAAAAGTGTTAGAAAATCATAATGTGCAACAAATACAATAACAAATAGTTCAAACTCCTATAAGTGTAGCTATAAGATCTAATAGAGTAAGCATAATCCCTGAACGATACTCTCCTTCACTTTATTATTTATTATTGATCAATGGTGGTGATCTAGAAAGCTATGAAGAAGCAATGCAAGTAGAAACTAGAAAGAAGTGGGAGCAAGGCATGAAAAAGGAGATGGACTCTTTGGTAAATTACCAAACATGGGATTTGGTTCAATTGCCTGTAGGTAAAAGAGAATTGTATAATAAATGGTTTTATAGGTTGAAGGAATAAGATGGAGGCAAAAAGAGGTAAAAGGCCAAACTTGATATAAAGGGGTTTACACAAAATAAAGGTATAGATTTTGATGAAATATTTTTTCTGGTAGTTAAAATGAATTTTATAAGAACTATTTTAAGTTTAGTAGTAGTATAATATTTTCACCTTGAACAATTAGATGTGAAGATAACATTCCTTCATGGTGACTTGGAGGAGGAAATGTATATGAATAAAATGGTGTGCAAGTTGAAGAAGAGTTTATATGGCCTAAAACAAGATCTAAAATAGTGGTATGTGAAATTTGACATGTTTATGATAGAACAAGGTTATAATAGATGTCATTCTAACCACTGTATTTAATTTAATAGATTAGATAATGGTAGCTATATTATATTGTTAATGTATGTAGATGATATGCTTGTTTTAAGGTCTAATATGCATGATATAAATGAGCTCAAAATAAAACTAGTAGATTCATTTGTAATGAAGATTTGGGTGCTGTAAACAAAATCCTTGGTATGAGAATAAAAAGAGATAGGAAAAATAGAAAATTGACATTGTCTCAAGAAGAATACATCAAGAAGGTGTTATTTAGGTTCAATATGCAAGATTTAAAACTAATGAGTACACCTTTGGGAGGGCACTTCAAATTAAGCAAAGAAAAGTGTCCTAAAATGTAGGAAATCACTTACATGTCCAAAGTGCCCTATGATTTAGTAGTTAGAAGTTTAATATATGCTATGGTGTGAAATAGACCAGACATTATTCATGTAGTGGGAGTTATCAACAGGTTTATGAATAATCTAGGAAAAGAGCATTGGGATGTGGTCAAGTGGATTCTCAGGTACTTGAGAGGGATCACTAATAGATAGTTGTGTTATGAAGGGTTAGATGTTACCTTATAAGGACATGTTGATACAAACATGGATAGAGATTTAGATGGAAAGAGGAGCACCATAGGTTATGTATTTGTTGATGTTTAAAATTGTGCTTGTTTTTAACACCAATAATGGGAAGTTTCAAGATGTGGGACTTGCGACTTGAAACAACCTCTAGATTTTTAAGAAGCTGGTCTCTTCTTTATATCAAGTGTATACTAGGAAAAGGGATAGGAATTTTAATAGAAACACAAATGCAAGAAAGAAAATCTAACTATGGTGATGAGATTGAATGTAATTCAACCTTAATCCTGAGCATAGTGAGACTATATGTAAGATTCAATTACATTTAAGAGCAAACAATTGCATGATCAATGTAAAAGATGGAAATAATAGAAACAGAGGCTCACAACATAGACTACTTTTGCAGTGATACAAAAAATATCAACAAAGGCACAGGGTTCAATCTTCTTATTTGAATTTTCTAGTCACATAAGAGGCATAGAAACATGCATAGTTATATAAACTTTCCAACTCAAGAAAATGGAACAAAGGCAAATGACATTCCTAATCACAACTCTAGAAAGTCTAAAAATCTTGACAAAATAACCTAGACTACTTTTGCAATGACATAGAAGATATTAACAAAGGCACAGGATTCAATCTTCTAATTAATTTTCTAGTCACATAAGAGGCACAAAAACACACACAGTTACATAAACCTTCCAACTTAAGAAGATAGAACAAAGGCAAATGATATTCCTAGTCATAACTCTAAAAAGTCTAAACTCTTGATAATAATTCTCTCTAGTATTTGATGATGATTTTTTTTTGGTATCTCTGTACCCCTATTTATAGCCTTAGATTCCCTCTAGATTATTTGTATGTTCCCAATCTAATGGCCCAACTGAAATCTAACCAAACTGGAAGTGTCTAACATAAGATATTTCATAGATTCTAAAATGCTCGTCTTTCGGTAGTTCATTAGCTGAAATAGATCGCATGACTCTCCCTTATTTTAAATGGAAGAGGACATTTGGCCAATTCCTTAAAATCCTTCTTATTATCAAAGACTGACACTTGGCGTGTTTCATAACACTTACTGAAGACATGCGGTACTTTCTACGTAGCTTAAACTCTCTTGTGTCTTTGATCAAGAGTGTTTCATCTTTGACACCTATCACAATCCGCTTCTTCCAAACTTTAACAACTTAAACAAAAAAACACATAGCGTTTCTCTCCCAAGCAAATTTTAAACGACATGGAGATAGGTGGCAATTTTTGCTTGCCTCAACAAAGGACACGTGGCAATCTCTGCTTTACTTAACTAGGGATATGTGGTGATCTCTACTACTTTTAACTACCTTTTGAGAAACCTATGGAAGGTGATATGTGTTGGTTTCCACTTTACTCTATTTTTATTATAAAAGCAATCAGGCCTCATTTCATAGTTACACAGATAGTGACACTTGACGGCTTTTGCTTGCTTTAGAAACCAAACCTGAGACCTACCATAGTATTTACTATATCGATGAAGCAAAATGAAGATGATTCAGATCTCAACACATGATGGCTTCCACATGATTTAGCTGGGATACATGGCATCTTCTGTCACTTTTAGAAAAGTAAATTGAAACCTTCTGCGATTACCACTTGATGCTTTTTGCCTGATCTTGATACTTAGCTTGTTGAAACCTTCTACTAAAAAGATTTGAAATGCAGGTGCCGATATGAAACATAGATGCTGACACTTTTCATGTTCCACTGAGTTGTTATGAGATACGTGGCACATTCTATAGCCTTATTGAAATTATGAAAAGTGCTTCAGACGATGACACTTGGTAGCTTCTACCGCCTGAGTTCAACACTTAAAAGAAAAATGAATCAAAAGGAAATTAGAGCTTGTGCTCTGTTTCAAAACTTCACCATCTCAGATCAAAGTATGTGGGAACAAAATTTTACAGCACACAATTGAAAATCAGAATGAAACGTAGAGTAATTTTTTACTCTATAATTATTGGTGACCCCAAGGACTTTTGAGCCTACTCAAAAAGAAACCACAACTCTCACTAGATCAAAATTTCAAAATTACAGCTTCAGCAATGTTGTTTGGTAGGTGGACCACTCATCATTAGATAACCCTTGTTTATTCTACAATTCATTGAAGGCTAAATCAAGGTTAATAATATCCTTGTGTGAAAAATTTTGCAAAATTCGAACCATAGCCTTCAATTTGAATTCAAGATGGGAAATAGGAACCAAGATAGCTTCTACTCCAGGTACTGATGAATCATCCCTTAGATCCTAGAAAACTATCTGATCATTCTATTTAGCCAATAGCAAAGGTTCAATTTCATCTAGCATCAGCATGATGTTGTCATCAGGAAATGGATAAGGAAGACCTAATTGCACTAGATCTTCAATATGTTTTTTCATTTCATTGATTCCTTCCTTCATGACATCTAAAAGCTCTCTACAACTGATGGTTGTGGAATTACAACTGAGCACTTCATTTACTCACTTAGCAGCAACCATTCTATTCTCGATTCTTACTGCTGACAATGTTGCATCCATTGCATCATAAAGCTTTTGTAGCAACATTTTTGAGCCCATTAATCTCCCAAAAACTATAGCCAGAGTGTTTGCAACTAATTTCTCCACCTTTTCACATAATTTTTGTGCATTTATTAGAAAGGTGAGAGAAGGATTGAGCTGACTAATCTCCAAAGAGATTCTCTTCCACATGGATTCATACAGCTCCTTTACTAGACTTAACACTCTGACACTCTTTGGCCTATTGGCCAACTCTAGTGTTAATTGTGCTGCTCTTTATTTCTCTACTTGAAATTGGGCTTGTATAGCCATAATATTATTCTATTCACTTAGTAGCTTATTTTTTAATTGAGTAACCTGCAACAGGTGCTTTTCACATTTTTCTTACAATGTTACCTTTTTATGCCTTAGGTTTGTCACCGCATCCTTTACATGTGTTAGCCCTGCCTTTAAGGAATCATTTTGGGCCTAGACTACCTGATGAGTCTGAAGAGAAATAGTATCTTACAACTGTTTATTTAGATTCTCTATTTCATTGTCCTTTTTATTGATTTTTGTGGTCAAACTATTACTATTTACCTTTTCCTTGGCTAAATCAGCCTCCATCTTCTGTAGCCTCCTTGATGTCTTCAAGTAGTCTTTAGTAACTGTAGAAGTGGATTCAGTTAGTAACTCAATTTTGTCTTGTGGCCTAAAGAGGGACATGTCGATGGCCACTACATTCATTGTGTAGTCCTTTGACTGCATCTGTTGAGTTGGCTTTATTACATTTGGTGACAAATGAGTCATCGTCAATTGCTGCTAAATGGGGTCAAATTGTGATCACAGATGGGGTGTAGCCAATGCTTTATTTTCCTTGATCTTCTTTTTCTCTCTTCAAGCTTCCTTTGCCTTCTTAGCAGCATCTACTTGGGTCTAGAAGGTAGAAGGAGAGGTAATGTGCCCACCCACAAAAAGATGTCCCTGTGGTAAACCATATTGAATAGCCAATTGTTGGCTATGGGCAATCTGAGGGGGAAGTTTCTTGGGAACAGAGGGGAAAAAATGAGGTAATGTTAAAGCCTAAGGTGGCATAGAAGGGGTGAAGTGGGAAATGGGAATGGCAAAAGTGGCAGGGGATGTCATCTAGCTAGATGAAATCATCATGCCAACAGGAGAAGAAATAGACTGAGAAGGAGAAGGAGGAATAATACTTACCTGAGGAGTAATTATGGTACTCTATAATTAGTGATGTGGGGTGTCTGACTCCTCTTCTAAATCAAATTGAAATTGCACCCTCTTTCATTTCTTGGGTGTCTCCTCTTCTAGCTGCATTTCTTTTCCTTTCAATTATGCTTGTGGAGAATTGGGAATATCTATAACCGATGCCAATGGGGAAACTTATGGTGGTGAAGGCACCACACTCTTTTACTTTTCCATGACACTGAGAGATTGTGGCTAAACTGATATAGTTACTACAACTACAGTTTGCTCTAAGGCTTGTGACTCTTGGCTTAACCCAGCCCTAGCTTCTTGCTCTACACCTGATGTCATCAAATTACTCGTCTCTGGGCTAGATATAGGGGAGAGATGACACTCATACCATAGTTCTTCTCATCTCTCATCTATGTCTATGTTCTCGAAAGAATGGGTTGTTTGATAAATTTCCTACCTATATTTCCAATAGGCCTCTATTTTCTCAGCATCCCAATCTTGATTCTTTAGTGTCCTTAAACTAGAAATCATTTTGACTTTAGGATTGTAATCCCTCTATTTAACATAGAATGTTTCCCAGGGTCTATTTTGTGGAAGGGGCAAGTCTGTTAACTCAACATAAAATCTAAGAGCATCTTCTCTAGGATTTTTCCTAGTTTCCCAAAAAGGGTGGCCTTCATGTGCAATTCTGGTTACAACCTTGTTAATTCCTATCCAATAAACTATGAAACTATTTGGGTCATGAACCCATTTGTCTTTTATTAAAAGGAAACCTAGAAAGGCTATCTTTCTGAGCAACACAACTTCAGCATCTCTAGTTTCCAAAACCATGTTGGTTGTCATCCATGGGAGGTCATACATTTTTGTTTTCCTCTTCCTAGAGCCATATTCATTATCTATTGTAGATACCTACATGGTGACCTCTAAGAATGCTAACCTAAGAGTCAGAATCTTAGGTAGCAACATTGGTTCCCCACAAAAACCATGGACTCTTATAATTGTATGGTGAGACCTAAAATAGAAATCATAAGGAATTGGGCAACTGGAAAGAAGGTTTGAAACACTTGGAAAAAATCTGTTCATGACTGGTTCGGTGCTAAGGTGACAAAAAGTAGGGGTAACAAATAATTCCCAAAATTCATATGGGTCACTAGTCTTTGACAAAATATGTGTCCATGCAGACACAGGAATGGTCCTTTGGAGATCAAAACTTGGGTCATACATATCAAGATACATATGTTGGGCAAAGAGGTCAGAGTTTTGAAATAGCATGAGGTGAAACAAATAAGAAGAGTACCTGAAAACTCATTTCAATTTGAAATGGGCTAGTTGTTCCACCATTGAGAAAGCAATTTGTTCAGAAAAGTCAAGCCTATACTCTTGAGTTTTGTCGACAGTCTTTAGCCTGAAGAGGATAGCCATTTGTTCTGCATAAACTACCATATTATCTTTCATGCCAAAGATTAAAGCCATCATAGACAATGTGTCTTGGCTAGCTTGTGTGAATTGGGCTCTTGTTGCAGGGAGTGTAGGCACTATAGTGTCATCATCACCCATTTGTAATTTGGATCTTAAGAAGCTTGACTGAGTGTTGATGTTTGCCCATGTTCTTTGCATTTTAGCAACAGTGGGAAACATAGTTGTACTATCATGATACATGGCTAACATATCCTTGATAGCCTATGGTGTGATTTGTACTATAATGGACCCTATTGAATGGTGCATGAGGGTACATGGAACAAGTCTGTACATAATTCGACCAAGTTAGGACATGGATGTATAGCTGGGACAATGAATTATGTTAGTTATGAATTCCATATCCTCATGGCAAATGTCTCATATTGCCCTACTCTGGCTCTTTGAAGACACCTTTGATGTGCCCCTTCTTTAAGAGTTTTGCTACTTGCTCTTTGAAGGATTGGATCCATGACTCCATCTGCATAATCTTTTATCTTTGCTGGGTCACTTGCTTGACCAACTTTAGGAATTTTGGTCTATGGATAGGTCTTTAATGGTTGCATGGGAGTTGAAGCATACAACTTACTTGTAAGAAACTTATCAAGGGATTCATACATCCCAACTCCTTGTTGTGAAGATTGTGCCCCCTCCATCTCTATATCTTTTTTGTGATAACTTGTATGAACTTATAGAAAATAGAGACACTTTCACTAAAGCAAGTTTACTAGGCACTAAAAAATGCAAATAGCAGGATATTTTCTCACAGATGCAGGAATGCTTGAGAATTTTTAAGCTTTAACTCTTGCTAAGAGGTATTTATTGACCTATCAAGTCTCAAAATGGCATTAAACTTGGATAACCATTAGCAAATCCTACTCAATCTTTATGGAACAATGAGATAGACACATTATGCAAGTGGCAGTGCAAGGTACCTTGGGGATTTCTAAAGATTTGGGAGACATTCAATGTATTGGAGAATATTGAAAATTTTGAAAATTTTGAGCTATCGACTACGTGTTTAAAGAACAATTATTTACAAGAAAAGTTGGAAAACAAAAATGAGAAAATAAAGCAATACAAAAAGGGGAAACTATCTAACTATATTAACCAAGTATATTTGCCTACCTCCTAGATCAAAGGGAAGATCTCTAAAGTATCCTTTATGACATAGAAATTTATGATGCCAAACAAGTGATTGAATGGTATGAAACTTTGATGACTTGCTCTTCTTGTTTACCACCTTAATTGTCCTGCATCCAAATGAATTAGAGTCAAACATGTCCCCAACATATACATACTCTTCTTGTTCTTTAAAACTTATTAAATGTTGATTCTTTATGATATCGTGTCTCATCAAGAAATCAATGTCTGTTGGCTCTTCACATTGTGTCTCTTAACATACATCATTTTTTGGCTTATCTCCTTCTGCCTCATGCTTGGGTTTCATTTCATGATCATCCTCTTTGATTACTTCAAAAATATCATCTTCAGTTTTACCAACCTCTTGAAAGAACAATTTTGACATTTTACAATAATTTCACATATTTATTTGAGTCTCAATGTTGCCTTCTCCACCTGAAGCTAGCTCACAACCTTCTTGAAGAACAGTGTAACCTGCCCCAATGACTTCAAACAAGTCATTCAAAACATGATCAAAAATTATCTCTTTTTCATTAGAGATAGAGGCAAAAGCTTGTGACTTGTCCTCTAGTTCATCAAAGGGTGTAACTATGGTGATTTCTTCTTGATCTGCACTCATGAAATCTTCTTGAGTAGCCATGAACTGAGTATACTCCTCTTTAATTGATTCCTCCAAAATATTTTCTTCTTTGACAAGGGATGAAGAAGAAGACTGATGGTTATACATATGCGAAAGAGGAGATAATTCTTGAGCTAGAATTGAATGATTCTCTTCTTTCCATTTGTCCATCACTTCATCTATATCAGATGTAGTTTGGTAGCTCTCTTGGAAGGGTGTAGATGGGATGTGTTCAAATGTAGGATCTTCTACTTGATTATCACCATGAGTAAGAGCAGCCTTGACTTCTTCAAAGTTTTGAGAAAAAATTTTCTCTTCTTCCCTTCTGCCCCATGATTCCATTGTTTGTTTCCAACTCATGACCTTAGGTCTAGAACTTTTCTCTTGGAAAGAGTCAGCAATTTTATCTTCTTCAAGGTTTTTAGCTAGTTCATGATTTTCTTTCTTCCCACTTGGAATCTTGTCATCATGCTGAAGGACTTGAGGATTGGTATAAGAGCTATCTTTTGGCATAGGCTCCTTTCTAAGGTCTAAAAGCTCTATCTCTCTTTCACTAAGCAATCTCATTTTTTCCTCTAATTCCTCAATTTGCTTAGCTAGATTTTCTTGAAAGAGTTTCATGAAGCTCATAAGAATCTCAGATAAATGGGGAGTGTATGAATATTGCCATAAAAAACAAGAAGATTCTTGAGGAAGGGTGGGAGAGACTTGAAAGGGACTAGCCTCATTTTGTATCTCACACTCTTGGACAATGTCTTTCTCCTTTCTGGCCCATGATTCCATTATTTGTTCCCAACTCATGACCTTAGGTCTAGGACTTTTCTCTTGGGAAGACAGGGTTACAAAGTGAAAGGGAAGTGAGGGTTTAGATTCCAATTCCCTTTCTACCAACATAGATTGCTATTTTTGAAGATTTTCTGATTCAATCTATTTATCAAGATTGGCCTTAAATGCCAAATTTATTGTTTTAGAACTTTCCTTAACATGATTAGGGAAAGAACCATGACAGGCTCAACTTGGCTCCTGAGCAAGGGTTAATTATGTCTGATATGAAACTTAGGGCAGTGGATATGTAGATTTATAGACTTGGTAAGGCTACCTCTCATGAATACTCAGCTTCTCTTCCAAAGATGCAATTAAGACACTCACATCCAACATCTCATATGTAAGCCTTTGCCAATTTGCTCTTTTAATGGGAGCCCATTCATTTTTAATCATATCTTCTGCATTTCTTACTTGATTGATCACATGATTAGGAATTTCTTGGCCACATCCCCTTCTATTGTCAATCTCTAATACATATTTTTTATATCCCAGTAATGCTTGTTTGAAGGTGGAAATGAGATTAGGTTGAGCATGGGATGTCACATATTGGGAAGACTGGGCATAAGACTGTTATAGCTCATGATAGGGCTGAGGCTAGTCATATCAGACCTGTGAAGGGCAAAACTTATAACCATATGCATCCTTGTTGCTTGATGTGATTCCACGAACAACTTGATCTTGATTAAAAATATATGAAGGGGCATAAGACCGATAGCTCTGAGTAATATAATTATACATACCAAATGGTGATTTCTTCTTGACTTTGATTCTTTGAGGTAATCAGTGATGATAGAAGATTTAGATCTTATTGCTGATCCACAACTCTAACTCCTTATAGCTCTCTAGTTCATACAATCTTGAAAGAAACTTCAATATGGTGTCCCACTGGGCATGCCAAAAACTGTTGATGTTTAAAATTGTGCTTGTTCTTAACACCAACAATGGGAAGATGTGGGACTTGTGACTTGAAACAACCTCCAAATTTTTAAGAAGCTGGTCTCTTCTTTATATCAAGTGTATACTAGGAAAAGGGATAGGAATTTTAACAGAAACACAAATGCAAGAAAGAAAATCTAACTATGGCGATGCACCTGAATGTAATTTGACCTTAATCCTAAGCACAGTGAGACTATATGTAAGATTCAATTACATTTAAGAGCAAACAAGTGCATGTTCAATGTAAAAGATGGAAACAATAGAAACAAAGGCTCATAACATAGACTACTTTTGTAGTGATATAGAAAATATCAACAAAGGCACAGGGTTCAATCTTCTTATTTGAATTTTCCAGTCACATAAGAGGCATAGAAACATGCATAGTTATATAAACTTTCTAACTCAAGAAAATGGAACAAATTCAAGTGACATTCCTAATCACAGCTCTAGAACGTCTAAAACTCTTGACAACATAGCCTAGACTACTTTTGCAATGACACAATAGATATTAACAAAGGCACAAGATTCAATCTTATCATTAATTCTCTAGTCACATAAGAGGCACATAAACACACACAGTTACATAAACCTTCCAACTTAAGAAGATAAAACAAAGGCAAATGATATTCCTAGTCACAGCTCTATAAAGTCTAAACTCTTGACAATAATTCTATCAAAAAATTCTCTCTGGTATCTGATGATGATTTTTTTTGGTATCTCTATACCCTATTTATAGCCTTGGATTCCCTCTAGATTATCTATCTATTCCCAATCTAATGGCCCAACTGAAATCTAACAAAACTGGAAGTGTCTAACAGAATATATTTCATAGATTTTGAAACCCTCTATCTTCCAATAGTTCATTGGCTGAAACAAATCGTAAGATGCTCCCTTATTTTAAATGGAAGAGGACACTTGGCCAATTCCATAAAATCCTTCTTATTACCAGAGAACAACACTTGGCATGTTCCACAACACTTACTGAAGACACGCAACACTTTCTGTGTAACTTATACTCTCTTGTGTCTTTGCTCAAGAGTGTTCCACCTTTGACACCTATCACAATCCACTTCTTCAAAAATTTAACAACTTAAATAGAAAAAAAAACACATAGTGTTTCTTGCCCAAGCAACTTTTAAAAGACATGGAGACAAGTGGTGATTTCCACTTGCCTCAATAAAGGACACATGGAAATATCTGCTTTACTTAACTGGGGATATGTGGTGATCTCCACTACTTTTAACTACCTTTTGAGAAACCTATAGAAGGTGACACATGCTGGTCTCCACCTTATTCTATTTATATTATAGAAGCAATCAGGCCTCATTTCATATTTACATGGACAATGACACTTGGCAGTTTCCACTTTCTTTAGAAACCAAACCTGAGACCTACCATAGTCTTTGTTATATCGATGAAGCAAAATGAAGATGATTCAGATCTTGACATGTGATGGCTTTCACTTGCTTTAGTTGGGATACATGGCATATTTCGTCACTTTTAGAAAATCAAATTGAAACCTTCCACAATTGCCACTTGGCACTTTTCACCTGATCCTGATACTTAGCTTGTTGAAACCTTCTGCTGAAAAGATTTGAAATGTGCGTGCCGATATGAAATGTGGATGCTGACACTTGTCATGTTCCATTGAGTTGCTACGAGATATGTGGCACATTCCACAACCTTATTGAAATTAGATGATGACACTTGACAGCTTCCACCTAATTTCAACACTTAAAAGAAAAATGAATCAAAAGGAAATTAGAGCCTACACTCTGTTTCAAAACTTCACCATCTCAGATCAAAGTATGTGGGAACAAAATTTTGTAGGGCAAATCAGAATGAAATGTAGAGTAATTTTTTACTCTACAGTATTTATTTTTGGTGACAAAATAGTTAGTTAGATTTCAAAATTATATAAGATAGTTGCTTTGTCAAATACAAAGGCATAATATGTTTTAGCTATAGAAGAAAATAAGGAGATGATATGGATGCAACAATTCATGGAAGAGTTGAGGCATAAGCAAGAAGATTGTAGGTTGTATAGTGATAGCCAAAGTATGATTCATTTATTAAAGAACTCAACATTCCACTCAAGAACCAAACATATAAAAATCATGTATCACTTCATTCATTCAATTTTGGAGGATGGTAAACTAACATTGGAAAAGATCCATACAAGTTAGAGTCTTGAAGATATACTAACAAAGGAAATCACTAAAGAAAAGCAGGAGAGTTGTTCAACTTCAATAGGTATTCAAGGGTAATAAAGAAGATGAAAAATATGCCAAGGTCAAAGTTTAAATAAAAGTCTAAGGAGAATTTGTAGTGGTTGAGTTGCAATAATCAGTCTCCAAGTGGGAGACTGTTGGATGGAAGAGTCTAATCTTATTTTAATGCCCAATTCCCAACAGGGGGTGTGGGTAGGCAATACTCTCCCCCCACTAAGGTCACCATGGGGGTTAAAAATGCATTGTAAAATATTATAATTTTTTAGTAAATCTGAACTATTCACTATTATGTCATAGATCTAATGGTAGAAATTATATTTGTGCATTTTTACCCTAATTTGTAACCCTCCTTTGATATGAGAGCATTGTAATCATGGAGTTATATTATGTGTGAGTGAAGAGGATATTGTAGTGGATGTATTATAGGTTTTTTCCTTTCATTTGTTGGACTGAATAATAAGAAATACTATTTGTTTCTATGTCGACATAATCCATATTGGGTGAACCATGTTAAATCTATGTCTTTATTGTGTCATGTTTTTTGCATTTTATTTCTATCTTTAATTCATTAATATTGTTTTATGTTCTATATTCCTAATTGATATAGGGGCATCTAGATGGACCCCAAAATGGTTTCATTTTTTTCTTTCGATAGACTTTTAGTTGTTTCATAAGTGCTTTAGGTCCTAATTTTGTCTTAGGAGTGATCTAGGTTATCAAAAGTTGCATAAAATTTGAATTGAGGATTTTCCCTCCAAAATGGCATTATTTGAAAATTTGAAATTATAAGACTTGTTAAAGGATTTCCATACATTGTATAAAGGTTTCAAAGTATGTAAACATGTCTAAAAGGTCTTATGATAATGAAAATGGTCCTTACTATGTTCCTTAGTCTTTAGGGAAGGTCATACATTGGACATTTTATGTACAAGAAAAAACAATGCATGTAATGGAGGATCTCAACATGGGAAAAGCCTTCAAGAGTTAGTTATGATTCTTGGAAAAGGGGGTAGAGTCAATTTTTTCATGGTAATAGTGTATTCTATTTGAATGAGATAAGGAATGGACATGTAAACATTGAAGGTTGATGAATAAAAGACTGTGTTATGTGAAAATTCTATATTTTTTGACATTGCATGGCTGTGAACAAAGCTTATGGTGTGTATTTGTAACTTTTAGTGGTAAGTTATTGTTGATTTGATTGATCTTGGTTGTGAATATGTTGTATCCTCTAAATTCATTCAAAAAATGCTAGTTTTGAAACTTGAAATAGTCACTATTGTGGAGACAATCAGGGTTGACAAAATAGGGTATTCAATCATATTGTTAGTCCAAACAAAAAAGTTTGAGTGCGTGATCATTTTTGTCATTGAATTTTATGGGAGATTATAATTTGGGCATGAAATAAGGGTTGAGATCAAATTGTTTGTAATGGACAATGGTTAAGATTAAAGTGAACTTAACCTTGGTCACAATTTTGTATTCTTTGAAAAACTTACAATCTATGAAACTAAAAAATTATGAGTATTGTTTCTTTGCATGGTAACTTATTAGAAATCAAAAACATGTTGAAAAGGGTTTGTAGACACCTAAATCTGGCCACTGATAACCTACAACTAAGATTTTGGCCAATTTCTACTTAAAATGCACAATTTAGCCTAAAAACACTAAAACATGCTAAATGATGTGAAACTAACACATTCAAGTGCCGATTTTGGCTAGGGTATTCCTAAATGAGGTAATGCAATTTATGGGCCAGCTTACTTTGATCATATCATTTCGAGTTAAAATGCCAATTTTGTACCTAAGTGCTTTGGACTGTTCTTTCCTATCAAATCTCTTGCATGAGACACATGCCTTTGTTATTTTTTTGGTAACATTCTAAATGGGATAATAGATCCAATGCATCTAACATCACCTTCCAATTCTAATCTAGTCAAATTTTGGACCAATAACAAGGCATTTTGATCAATTTGAGTAATTTGTGCACAAATTTCTTAAACATATAAGAGCTAATTAACCCAAATCAAGGCCGAATTAAGAATTCCATGGAAACTTGTTGAATACTTATTTTTGGAAATGAATATTAAATATCTACATCATTAGGTGACCTCATTTCTTGGGAAGACATCCCTAGGCTATAAATGCCATAAATATCAAGATTCATGCCCTCCATGCCTCATCAATGCCTTCCATGATACCCTCCATGCCTCTTAATTGCCCCTTCTTCCTATGTCATGATGAATATAATTAAAAACTTAATTCCAAAAATTAAATTAATCCTCAACCACACATCTCAATCTTGAGATGGATGGTTGAGGTTGATTCTGATCAAATCCAAAAATTTCTAAATAGGAGGCCTCACAACATCATTTCTAAGTTATTTTGGTGCAAATTTATAATGAACAAATATCTTCAAGAATCCATTGAAACTAGTGTTACCATGCCAAATTTATTCCAAGCCAGGCCAAGTTAAAGCCAAAGGTGCCAAGGAGAGATGGAGGTAGCCAAACTTCTATTATCAAGGACTTCATGAGCACAAAATAAGTAAGCCACCACTAAAAAGGCATTTTGAGCATCCCAGGAAGGTGAAGGAATTATTGTGTTTTCATTCCTTGCTTTTTAGTTATGTTTTTCATTTTCTTTTGTTAACTAAGCTTTCCTTAGTGTCTAGGCCTAAAGATGTTATGCTATTAGTGTGTTTATTTGATTTTATTTTCATTTTAGAACTAACACCATACTAACCATCCTCTCTTGAGTCAAATTCATAGATCATAGGGTTTAGGATAGTCTTAATAGGTGGTGAGAATAGTATTACAGATTTTGGATTCATTGATAAAGAAAGATAGAGAGGAAACCCTGCCTACCCTATTTTGGTTAGCAAAGTGCACTCAACAAAAGGACTGAGATTATTGTTTTGTGACTACCCCAAGGGTTTTAATAATTTAATAATCAAATGAAAAAATTTATTTAACCATATTAAGACCCATTCTAGTCATTTTTTTTCTTTAAACTATTTGTGGTTCATTCTATGTAATTTTGTTTAGCCTCGGCTTGCTTAGTCATCCTAAACCCTGACAACTAGGGATTTGTCTATTTTGAGAAAAGTAACTCTAAAAAATTCAAAAAAACTTGTATTTATATGTATTTTTACCTTCCATAATTTAATAAATCAATTTCAATATTGTGTAGTACCTGTAGTGTGGATTTCTAGGAAGTTGAGTGGAGAAAGGGCTTAAAAAGGCCTAATTTGGAAGGCTACAAGAATGAACGTGGACTTAGGGAGTGAGATAGACCCTAAAATTTTACAAATAGGTGTATTTAAATAGGTTAATGGTGAAAAAAACATTTATAATCCATGATCCTTAGTAATTTTTCATACTAACCCATTTTTAGGTAGAAAAAGGCTATAAGGAAGGCTAGTTTGTAAAGTAGAGTTGCATAAGTGGAAAGTAGGTGTTTGAGAGAGTTTTAAGAGTTGATATGGGGAGTTATTAGAGACTCTCATAAGAAATATAAATATATTTAAATATTTTAACATTCTTAATCAATTATACTTGTGCATGGTGGGTGAATTCTTAAGCTTAAGACTAGTGAAGTGTTCCATTGTTCAAGAACAAGAAAGGGAAAACTTGTGTAAGATATGCATCATTTTGATATTAGAGAATAAGTATTTCCATATGATAATATAATGAGGAAAACATGTCATCAAGGAAAATTCAAACTATAGAAGCTCAAAGAATGAAACAAAATATGGCAAATTTGGTCATTAAAATGAGGAATATGCAGGCTAGAATGGCAGCCATAGAGACATATCAAAGAAAAAGAGTCATAGATGAAGATGATATTGATAGAGAAGAGGAGGATCCTAGAGTAGAAGATGAGGAATAAATAGAAGATATATTGAAGGAAATATTAATCAAAGCCATGATGAAGATGGGCTCAAAACCAAAACTAGATGTGCCATGGATAAGTTGTTAAAGTATGAGGAGGTGGATTGATATAAGAAATTGAAATTTTTAGTCACCATATTGAGAGGACATGCTTCTTTATGGTGGGATGGAATATATGAAGAAAGAAGGAGAAGAGATAAGACAAAAATTTAGCCATGAGATAGGATGGTGATGAAGATGAAGGCAAAGTTCATGCCCAAAGATTATCATAAAACAAAATTTAAGAGATTTTAGAATCTTAGATAAAATGAACATTCAGTGAAGGAATATATAGAATATTTTCATAAGTTGACAATCAGAATAGGACATTTGGAAGAAGATGATGAGAAATTAGCAAGGTACCTAAATGGTCTCAAGTTATCCATACAAGATGAGATCAATATATTAACTTTGAAAATAGTTGAAGAATCATACCAAGAATCCTTGAAATCTAAGGATAAGTTGTCAAGAAGACATACACAACAATCAAGAGGAAGAGGTAAACAAGTGAGAGGAAGAGGAGAGTATGACATAAAAAATGCATATGAGGAAGGTGAAAATAGTGGACAAAGACATGAAACACAACCAAGAGGTGGTTATAGAAGTAGGAGGCCATATTATAGAGGTGGAGATGCTATATGAAGAGGGACTAGTGGTTTCACAAGAAAATATTTCAAATGCAACAAGTATGCAGGTCATAAATATTGGGATTGTCCAAAAGAGAAGTAAGAAAGGAGTTATAGGAATGATATTAGAAATCAAATGGTGTAGCTTACATAGGAAGAGAGTGTTGGATCAGATTCACATATAGTGCCACCTAAAAAGGGAGAGTCACTCTTGTTGAGTAAGATAGTTTTGAAGCCACCAAAGGAAAAAGAACATGTATAATGAAGAACACTCTTCAAAATAACATGTAAGTCCCATGGTAAATGTTGAAAAATTATTATATATTTAGGAAGTACAAAAAACTTGGTTTCAAATGAGATGGTAAAAATACTTGGTATCAATAGATTGCCTCATCCTACACCTTAAAAATATTATTGGATTTAAAAAAGATATAGTGTGATTGTTAATGAAGATTGCTTAGTATAATTTTAGATTGGAAGCTATAGGGATTAGGTCATGTGTGATATCATCCTCATGGATTTATTTCATGTAATACTAGGAAGGCCTTGGCAATTTGACAGATCAACTAGTCATGATGGGGTGAAGAACACCTATTCTTTGGAGCATAAGGGAGTCAAATATACAGTATTTCCTTTGAAGAATGATGATAAAGTTGTTGGTGTCTATTCTAAGGTATTGGTTTTAGGTTATAAAGAGTTGGTTTAGTAGAAAGATGAAGATGGATGAATAACCCAAGGAGATTGAGGCAGCCCAAGATGAATAATGTGAACTTATGTCAAGTATTAAATTTTTTTGTAAGTTTGTGAATGAGTTAATTGAAATTTTTTCTCAGCATTTGTTAAAGATTTCTAGTTGTGATTTCATTTAGGGAGTAATAAAAAAGCTTCAATGCATAAGAGAAAGTATTGAAAAGAGATGAGTAGTGTATAATAGGTCCAAGAAGGACAACCAAGTGAAGGAAATAGTATGATAAAGTTAAATGAAGAGAATGAGAATGTGGATGAGAACATGTAGTCCTTGTGTATATAGGAGGTAAAGGGCAATTATGAAGATGATAGGCAATAACAAACTAAGTATTTATGTAAGCAAATGGCTTACAAGGACCAAACAGTTGATATGTATGGGATTAAGTGTACCAAACAATGAAAATGAATGAATAATATAGAAGACACATTTTCAGTAGTAGGGTATTATGAAACTAAGGTTGTGATGGATCAATTTGAAGGAATGGAAGCATGGTATGAACATCTAAAACAAGCAGCAAAAGACATCAGCTGTAATTTCCTTAACAATTTTATTGCATGTGTAGGTACATCATTGAGGATAAATAACTAGAAGAGGCCTAATTGTGGGGCCCAAAAACATGCTAACCTCTATAAGAGTTAAGTATCAACAAAAACTTTCTATCAGGGGGTTCAAATCAACTAAAAAGGAACATACACCAAGTTGACATATATGGTAAAAATTCTTAATCTTGGTAGTATGATGTAGGGGCATCCATATGGACCCAAAAATGGTTTAAATTTTGGATTTCAATAGTATTTTAGGTGTTTCATAGGTGATTTAGGTCCTAATTTTGTCTTAGGAGTGATATAGGTTAGTAAAAGTTGCATAAAATTTGAATTGAGGATTTTCCCTCCAAAATGGAACTATTTGAAAATTTGAAATTCAAAGCCTTGTTGAAGGATTTACATGAATTTTATAAAGTTTTAAAAGTATATAAACATGTATAAAATGTCTTAGTATAATCAAAAAGGTCATTACTATGTTCCTTAGTCTTTAGGCAAGGTCATACATTGGACATTTTATGTAAAATAAAAAAAATGCATGTAATGGAAGATCTCAACGTGAGAAAAGCCTTAAAATTTTATTTACGATTCTTTTAAAAGGGGGTAGAGTTAGTTTTTTCATGGTAATAGTTTACTCTATTTGAATTAGAGAAGGAATGGACATGTAAACATTGAAGGTTGATGAATAAAGGACTATGTTATGTGAAAATTTTGTGCCTTTTGACATTGCATGGCTGTGAACAAAGGTTATGGTGTGTATTTAGAACTTACAATGGTAGTTTATTTTTAATGTGATTGATATTGGTTGTTAATATTTTATATCCTCTAATTTTATTTAGGAAACACTAGTTTTGAAGTTGGAAATAGTCACTGCTGTGGAGACAATCAGGCCTACCAAAATAGTGTATTCAATCATATTATTAGTCCAAACAAAAAGTTTGAGTATGTGATAATTTTTGTAATTGTATTATGTGGGAGATTGGAAGTGGATAATTTAATAAGGGTTGAAAATAGACTGGTTGTAATGAAAAATGGTTAAGAGTAAGTGAACTTCACCTTGGTCACAATTTTGTATTCTTTGAAAACTTACAGTTTATGAAACTCAAAAATTTTTGAGTACTATTTATTTGCATGGAAACTTGTTTGGAATTAAAAACATGTTGGAAATAGTTTAGTATAGTATTAATAGGTGGTGATAGTATTATTTCAATTTTTGGATTCATTGATAAAGAAAATACAGAGGAAACCCTGCTTGCCCTACTTTGGTTAGCAAAGTGCAGTCAACAAAAGGATCTAGATTATTATTTCATGAGTGCCCCAAGGGTTTTGAGAATGTACTAATAAAATTAAAAATTTAATAAACCATATTTAGACCCATTCCAATCATTTTTTATTTAAACCATTTTTGGTTCATTTGATGCAAATTTGTTTAGCCTCGGCTTGTTTAGTCATCCTAAACCCTGACAACTAGGCTTTTGTCTATTGTGAGAAATTAACCCTAAAAAATTCACAAAAACTTGTATTCTGATGTAGTTTTACCTTCCCTAATTGAATAAATCAATTCCAGGACTATAAAGTACTTGTAGTATGGATTTATAGGAAGTGGAATGGAGAAAGTGCTTAAAGAGGCCTAATTTAGAAGGCTACAAGAAGGAAAGTGGACTTAGGGAGTGAGATAGACCCTAAAATTTGACACATAGGTTTATTTCAATATTTAAAAGGTGAAAAAAACATTTATAAGTCATGATCCTTGGTACTTTTCCATACTAACCCATTTTTAGGTAGAAAAAGGCTACAAAGAAGGCTAGTTTGGAAAACATAGTTGCATAAGTGGCAAGTAGGTATTTGAGAGAGTTTTCAAAGTGGGTAATAGGGAGTTATTAGAGACTCTCCTAATCAATATAAATATATTTAAATATTTTAATAGTCCTAAGAAATTATACTTTTGTATGGTGGGTGAATTCTTAATCCTAAGACTAGTGAAGTGTTCCATTATTCATGAACAAGAAAGGGAAAACTTGTGCAAGATATGCATCACTAACAAAGTATGTAAGATCAATATTATAGATCGGTTTTTAGATTATATAAATTATACTTATGTATTCATGAACACTATCATCAAATTTGGACACTATCATCGACCCTACGGTCTGACTATGATGCAAGTGTCTAGCATGGAGTAATGAGTGGATCTAGATGTGACTAACTTCATTGTTCTAGGTTTTATATCACCTTTATAATTATGTATTCATATATAGGATATAATCAGTCTATCTTCTTTTATTTTTAAAAACATATATTTTCACCCTTCTTCACCCTTGGAATGAGTTTACTAAAAAATGGGTTAATAGGCTTATGGTGTCAAGCTGCACCAAAGACTCTTATGTTAAGGGGAATTTCCTACATATCCAATACTCCAAGGAGGGCCTCATAATTATGTAGTTCTCCCCTATGTTTGGGAAAATGTTTTTATAATGGTGAATTATACTATATGAATATGCATATAATGATCTATCTTGTAATTTGATAAATATCACTTATGGGATACTCTTTGAATTATTTTGACCTATAATATGACTACCCCTATGCTTTATATGAAAATAAGGGTGAATAGATAAGAATAGATTGGTTTTGTCACTAATTGATTGAGCTTTAGTATGTGTTTTATTGGTATTTTATACATTAGGAATGAGAAGCTTAAGTTTGTATTTATACCATACCTTTTGAAAATATCTTGTGGTAGGGTTCAATAAGATAAATAGATTAACCTATAGGTTTCTAATCATTCTAAATTTGGATAAATTGTGGAAAATAGACTTTAGATAAGGGTCTAAACACTAATGTTAGTGGTCATGTCCCTTTGTCAATAGTAGTGTCCAAAATGCTAGAAATAAGATATGGATATGTAACTAACAATGAAGATTTTTATCAGGTTTTAAGCTTTATGTGTAGTGCAAGAGACTTGAGTTATTAGAATGATATGGATCATACTAAGAGATAACAATCTTGGCATGGTGAGATGTTGAATGTGAGCCTTTCAACAATAGGGAGGTCTTTAACTAAAGGGTATATCCCTTATTGATATTTTTCAAATGTACAAGACTAAGATGTTATAAATATTTTATTTTCTTATCTACATTTTTCCCATTTTAATTTAGTAATTCATAAGAATAAAATTAGTAGGTTAAAGAAAATAAATGTGTACCTAAGTGTGTATAACACACCTTACCTTTACTTGAGCTCACTTTGAGTGATTTTTTGGTGTATGATTTGTAACAAAAAACATGTTACAATATAAATCAGTGCATATAATTTGAAATTTGAAATAATTAAAATGCTTGAAAAGAAAGAGAGCCACGAAGGAGTACACATATGTGTAAATTAAACCATGATGCCTCTTGATGATTTGAATTGGTAAATATAAATTATTATGAATCATTGGATCTATAAAAGGTTTAGATCTAAACCTTAGATATTTAAAGAGGGATATTAGAAGGTATTATGCCTCTAATTCAGTGCAAGGATGAGCTGTGACATGGCCATTGAGATCATTATATCTTAATCACATAATTCAAGTGTGAATATATATAATCTAGTGAGGGTGAGTGATTTAATCAACTGATCCTATAAATATAGTGATATTAGATGAATCAATCACTCCAACCAATAAAATGAACCAACTATTACAACAACAAAAAGATCGATAAGATTACATCTTCGTGTAATTGGTGCATCTTGGTGAATAGTATAATGGGTAAGTTTTGAAAATTTTTGGTGTAATATCATGGAATATATATATATATATATATATATATATATATATATATATATATAATAGTAATTAAAAACCTTAGGAGGTTTAATACCCTAGGGCAAGATAGGGTTTTCATAGAGAGACATAGAGGTCGGGTTCCCCAAATGTTTAATATTAAATTTTTAAATGGGAATATAGGGTTAATAATATATAAGTAATTGAAACATAAGGGTGATAACTAATCTATAGCATGAAAATTAATAAAAAGATCAAATAAAAATACTCTAAATTTATATAACTAATTTTGTAACAACCCCATTGGGTTTTATCAGAATATAGAAAAAAAAATTAAAAAATAATAATTACACATATTCATCAAAAAGATTTCACCACAAGAAATATAATTAGTGATATTTAAATAAATACATTAATTTAGTTAAACAATAGGTTTATAGCTAATACACTTAGCTAAGAATCACCATGAACAAATATAATAAACATGAATAAAGTTGAACAACAATAAATACTACATCTAATCATAAATGAAAGAGTACAATTTCAGCTATAGTTGATACAACATCATAACCACTATTGTATAAGTATAATGTATAAATTTTACCATTTTAAGAAATACATAATAATATCTCAAATGATAAAACATGATACAAAGATCCACGAAGCAGAGTCTCTATGACTTAAGAGTCTCCACAACTCAAGTATCAATAAATAATCTCAAGTGTAGTCCCTAGTATAGTACTCTAGTTAGGAGGGAGAGCATCACACAAATAATTTTCCACACAAACCATAGACCATATATCCCTTGAACTATCTCAAAAAAAGGGGATGGTCCTTCCTTCATATATGGTAGATAACGACAATGCAAAAATCTAGAGTAACAAACCAAAACCTGTGTGTTAAAGATATCTAATACATAATGTGTATCATAAATAAATCTATGATAATATGATATCACAATGAAATATCTATCAACATATGAAATTAAAATGTTTAATTAAATCATTACTTTGGTCAAAGTTTTTAATAATTAAAAATCTTTAGAATCAGTTAATTTTATACACTCCACTCAATCGAATTACACCTCATCTTGCATTGATGGCACTAATTAAGCCAGTGCAATATATACACTACTTATTTAAGATCATTAATGAGAGATTTGGTAAAATATAATAATATAAAAATCAATATATTCATTCTAAATATATTTCCCTTTGTTGAGCATGGTCATTGATGTTAGGTTGTTATTGATGTCAAAGAGAGAATGAGATACTAGTGCATTAATGATAAATAAGTTGTGTTTTATATCTTGGTATTATGTACATGCTATAGATACCCTATGGTATGATATTAGTGCTTAAAGTTATTATGGAAGTGAATGGAATGAATCAAAATTATCATATAATTGTCTAAGCTCAAGTAGTCATCTTGATAGATAAGGCTGATTAAGTAGTTTAATGATGTTATATTTCACACATGTGAATGGATAATTTTAATACATGGATGGGTTACCATATGATATTTAATCATGTGGTTCAAATTTATAGGTTATGTTATTGAGTATAGCAAAATTTATTAAAGTGAAAAAATGGCCTTCTAGACAGATTGTAGAAGTTCCCATACTTAGCTAAATTAGCTTTATCAAAGATCTATAGTGAGAGTTTAATTGGATCACAAATATAATGGTGAGAATTTAATATAACTAGATAAATATATAATGGAGCACATGATCTTTTAATTAGTGATCCAATAGTAAGTATTTAGTCAATATGTCAAAAGAGTCTGAGATTGTATGCAATAGTGACATGTGTCATAATCATGAAGTTTGAGCAATAGATCTAATGGAAAGCATGAAACCTATCAAAAAGATATCAATGATGAGCATGTGATAATGTATATTATGATCCTTTGGAGCATATTGATTCAATAAGTCAATAGAGTGCTCAGAGGGCATGTGGGGCTACCATGTGGTTTGATCTCAAAAGTGAGGATCTAAGATCAATGGTGAGCATTACAAGGTAAAGACCAAGACATTCCAAAGGAGATCAAAAAAGTCAAGATAGTCCTTAATATAACATACCATCTGATTAATTATTTCATCTAAACTATTAGTTACCCATATCACAAGTAACCTATAATGTTATTTCATCCATGAAATAATCATTATAGTCATAGGTCTATACATTTTTTCATATTCCACATAAAACAAAATCCAACCCCAAAAATATTATTATGCTCTATATTTAAACTCATAAATACATTATTTTAATGCTTTATATACTAAAATTAAAATATATAGCAATAATCCATTTACACACTGTATGGCAATAATTATTTCAAGCACTACATTGTTTTTCATATATATACATAGATACATAAATGGTAAAACCAATTTAGATTTATGAAATATTCCATAAATTTATATTTTACCATTTATACACACACACACACATTAATCCTTGAATACCATTTTATTACCATACAAATACCATCTTGTATATAGTATACTCGAACAATACATCCACTATCTAATATCTTAGAGTATTATATATATATATATATATATATATATATATATATATATATATATATATATATATATATATATAACCCCATAGCCCTTTTATTAAACTAGATAAATCCAAATACTCTTGTTTTACTCACACACATAGATTTTCCATAAATACACAATCAATCTTTTTATAACAATTTATTTTATTCAAGATTAATCATTATTATTCAAATCAAATGATTTGAATTAACATTTAAGCTATAAGAATATGACCAAACACAATACACAGTCGACTATGCCCAACTTGGGAATTCCATTATAATAACTTAGAACTGACCACATAATCTTCATCAAGTAATTTATATACATAAAACCATATACCAATCTTTCTATTGATTGTGAAAAACTCTTACATGTTCAAAGACAAAACCGAATATGCAATAATAATACATAGTCAAGCTAACAATTGAGTAATTCACATAAATTGAATAAAATGAAACCTTAACTATCATATTATTAATAACCTTAGTGTGTATATATCTATGCATACAATTGAGTACACAAAAAAACCATTCACTCATCTACCAACCCATTCTCACATTTATGTCTTAAACCATATTATTACCATATCCATATATAAGTAAATATACAAGTTACTAGATTCAAATAGAGTCCATAATGAATACTATGATCTAAGTATTTAAAATGAACATAATTTGTGTCAAAACCAAAGTATCAAAATCCATTTGAAACCAATACATTGATTTTATTTAAATAGACATCCTACAACTTTCATACATACAGTTACCCTCAAAAGCCCTAGGTTTATAAATACCAGTGTTTATATAAATATATATACAAATATGTACATGTATATATAACTTATATGTTTAATCAAAGTATATACATATGTGTGTGTGTGCTACACAATCTATTTTATAATAAAGAACCCATATTTTTATACCCAAAAATCCAAATAGGTTTACATAATCAAGCCCTCATATAGTCTAAAGTTTCAATCTATATTCTATATACTTAATGAATTTATAACAAATTGGTTTGAAACAACTATATAGAGCCACATCGTATATACCCATCAAGAATATTATTACATTATTAAATAGTGATATTTTAATTGAAAGAAGATTTGAGGATAGAGTTTCATAAAATCCTAAAACAACCATGGAAAATTCTATGGATCTACCCAATCCCCTCAGGTTACCCTGGGTTAGATGTAGGGTTTTGTGTAAGTCAAGCCTTCCATAGGGCCCTACATACAACCCTTCTAATTTTCCATAACTTTCAAGAAATTGAAAAACCCAATAACCATAAAAATTCAAAAACCTATTTAACATTTCACACATAAGAATTTAATTATAAATTCTGCCTGTGAATTTATGAATTCAAAGAAATCCAATTATATCTTCATTCTTCCTTCACTCATTCACCCTTCTTCTCCTTCTGTCTCCTACTCTCTATATACTATGTGTCATGTTGTATCCCTAGATCTCTATCTTTTTAATTCATCTCCATTAACTTATTCACCACCAACTTCTCCACCATTAACAACTAACTTAACTGACTCAAACATATTCATGCCCATATATCTCAATACAATTAGTTGTATGTTGTAGTTTGCCACCATGTAGACATAACAAACTCCATGATTTTCTCCAAATGATGGTTAAATTGAAGTTAACAAGTGATTATAAACCCTAATCATCAAGCGACCTCAAAAATAATCATTTTATATCCCTCATAAAATATGCATGTCATTGAATTAATACAATTCCTTTATCGACTTCACAAACTAAATAAACAACAATCACATAGACAAATTATTTCATGCAAATTCAAATATTGACTAGTTCATTTCCATTATCCTTCCATGTAATGACTAATAGAATAATGACTATATATCGTGGTTATATAATTAGGTATTAAAATACTATTGTTTAATGTTACAATGCCATCCAAAAACAAACTTTGCAAACATAATGATCTCCTTAAACCATTTAATCATTTAGTTGATATATCAATTTCTAATGTATTATGAATATGAAACGTTTGATGAACATGTAATCAAATACAAAGATATTTTTAAAAATGTTACTTATATCTTTCGACATTTGGATAAACACACACACACACACACACACACACACACAATAATCTTTAATTATTATTACCTAAATCTTATAGATCAATACCAATAATGTAATTTGTCATAATTTCATATCACTATACTATAAATCCATACCTAATAATGTAGTAAGGTAAGTAAAGAATATACAAATTCACTCACTAAACCAAGCAATTACATCATACAAGATAAGCTATGTATGACCACAAAATAAGTGAAACCACTCAATCAAATCAATCATGATTATCAATTGAAACTAGATTAGTGAAAACATAAAATATCACAATAGTCATTCAAATGGAAAAGCATACTAAAATTATATCATCCTCTCTAATGATGCACTCCCTCCACATTCTAAGGGAATAATCATTCCTGCATCCACTACACAATAATGAAGGTAGTTAGCCCAAAACATCATTATGTCCATAAAATAATGTGGTATAATTAATAAACTTGATCATAATGTACAAAATATTAAATTAATACTAACTCATAGCAAATTAATCATGCAAATTAAGAAACACATAACTGTCCCATAATCAACATATATCATAAAGCTTAAGTAAATAATAGATAATAAACTAATCAACCATAATAATTGATAGATCAAATAAGTTATTCATCTTAGAGAGATATCAAGATGTGATATCCTTCCTCCTAAAGTTGGTCATCATCCTAATGACATTTATTAAAATATAAGTTATGAATTTAAAACATTATTCAACTAAAGATGATATAGTGTATAACAACAAATTAAGAAAACAAATGTGGAAACAACCTGTAAAACTCATCATAGTCTTTCCAAGTGGCTATATCTTTAAAATATTAGTCTCACTAAACCTTGAACTATGACACTTTTCTATTATTCAAATGTATTTTATGAGTGTTAATTACTTTGATTGGTTCTTCCATGACCACTATAGGGTCTATAACTTGGAAAGCATTCCAATCCAATATGTGTGATGGATTAATAACATACTTTTTAAGATAAGACACATGGAAGAGATTATGTAAAATATCTAGAGATGGTGATAATACAAGCCTATACACTACAATATTGACAACTTACAAAAACTTGAAAGGTCCTACATATCTCAATGGAATTTTTATTGACTTCCCAAATTTAATCAAGTTTTTCTATGGCTTAACCTATAGAAACATTCTTTCACCAATATAAAATTACCTAGTTGTTCTTTTTAGATTAGTATAAATTTTATTTCTATCATTGGCCTTGGTTAGCCTCTACCTAATTGTTTTAACTTTCTCTTACATTTATAAAAATATCTTAGGTCCAAATATTATCATGTCTTCTAACTTATCCCAACTGATTGGTGTTTTACACCTCCTTCCATACAATTCTTCAAATAGATCCATCTTCAATGTTGATTGGTATGAGTATTTTTAATTAAATGAAACTAATGAAAGGTACTCCTCCCAATTATATTGTTGATCCATGCAATACATATGAAGGATATATTTTAAAACTTGGTTAACTAATTTTGTGGGTGATAAGCAGTGTTGAAGTTCAAATATGTACCTAGAGTTGAATTCAAATTCAATAAAAATCTAGAATTCATCCTCAAATCTCAATCTAAAATTATCCTCTCTATAAAACCATACAATCGATACACTTACTTCACAAATCTATTCACAATCATAGGCGTATCATCTATCAAGTTACTCGATATGAAGTGGGCTACTTGGATAGTTTATCAACTACAACTAAGATCATGTCATGTCAGTTATGTGATAATGACAAACCTTGGATGAAGTCCATACTAATCACCTAACACTTCTATTCTATTATATCTTGTGGATATAAAAATCTAGTTAGATGAACATGTTCAAATTTCACACACTAACATTCCAAATAATGAGACATAAAATTTATTGTATCTCTCTTGATTAATTTCCAAAAATAGAGTGGTTTAAACTCAGTCATGAGCTTGGTTATACCTAGATGTCTTGAATATTGGGCATTATACAATTCTTTTAGAAATGTGTTCCTCATATTCTATTTATCAGGCACATACATCCTTCTATTGTACCATAGAAGACCATCACTCTCTATCTTGAATCCTTTATACCTAAGATTCTAAGAATTCTTAAATAATGATTTTTTAACTTAATCATAGAATGTATCTCCTGAAAATAATTTGATCACTTGATCTCTAAAAGTACTCCTAATAGTAGCCATAGTTGTTGTGTACCTCATATGGCTTAGAAAATCAACTACTATATTCTCTTTTCCTTTTGATATAATTAATATCAAAATCATAATTAGATAAGAAATCTAACCATTATCTTTGATGATCATTTTAGTTGGGTGAAGATGTACTTGAGTCCCAAGTTATCAGTCTTGAGATTAAATGGTTTCCCCAATAGATAATGTCTCTAAACTTGAAAAGTATGGACAATTACCATAAGTTCTAGGTCATGATGGGCATAATTCATGTCATATGGCTTTATTTTCCTATACCCATAGGCTACCACTAATCCATCCTTCATAATAACTCCTCCAATTCCATCCCTAAATGCATCGATGATCACTAAAAATTGACCATTAAGATCAGGAACTCTTATCATTGGTGCTAAAATAAGCCTCATTTTTAATTTCTAAAAGACTACCTCACACTTATCTGACTAGATGAAACTCTATTTTTTGTTGAAGAGAGACAATTATATTAACTATCTTAGATAAATTTGGAATGAATTTATCATAATAGCCCACTAATCTCATGAAACTTCTTACATCATGTATATTCTTTAGTGTCAGCCACTCCATTATGGCTCTTATCTTTTATGGATCCACTAAAATACCATCTAGAAAGATAATATGTCCTAAATACTAAACTTTATTTTGGAAAAATACACACTTAGACAACTTACCATATAACTTATGCCTTCATAAATGTTACAAAACTAGTTATAAATGTTAAAAGTTCTCTTCCTCATCATTGGAATAAATAAGGATGTCATCTAGAAAGACCAAAAAAAAATGATCCAAGTAATCTTTGAACACACTGTTCATAAGATTCATAGATATTGCTAGAGCATTTGTTAATCCAAATGGTAATACTATGAACTCGTAGTGCCCATATCAAGTCCTAAACACTATTTTCAAAATTTCCTCTTCATAGATCCTCAATTGATGATACCCTACTCTAAGATCAATATTATAAAAGACTATTGTCACTCACATTTAATCAAAGAGATCATCAATGTGTATAAATGAATATCTATTTTTTATCATTGATTTATTCAACATCTTATAATCTATACACAAAAAAAGAGTATCATCTTTTTTATTAACAAAGACAACTGGTGCACCCCATGGTGACACACTTGGTCAAATCAGCCATTTCGACAACAAATCCTAAGGTTATGAATTTAACTCAAGCAATTCAATGGTTGTCATTATGTACAACACTATAGACTGCTATTTTGATCCAAGTGTGAAATCAATAGAGAAATCAAACTCATGCTTAGGTGGTAATCTTAGTAACTCTTCTGGAAATACATCATTAGAAAAGGATAATATTTGATATATGGTTCCTTAGCCTCTTCTATCTCATTTAACTTAATGATAAATTCTTGACATCCCTTCCTTTGAGCTTTTTTGAGTTGAATTATAGAAAATTTCCTTAGCTTTAACTCCTTTTTATCACCTTGAAGTTGTGTCTGATTTTTAAAATCATCTCAATACTCAACCTTATTTAAGAAATATTCTACCTTGGATTTATGCTTCACAATCCAATTTACTCCTAAGATAACATCATATGATCCCAATGGTGCTATACAAATATCTACTAATGTAGTAAATGCAGGAAACCGAATCTCTAATTCAGCTAAACACTTGTTAACTTTTGCCTTTGACTCATTTACATACTATACCAACCATGAATTTTTCATAACTTTAGATTTTTTATACAATTTACTAAGCATTTTAAGAGCAATGAAACATTATGTAGATCTCATGTCAATCAAAATAGAAATTGGATGATCGAACAAAATACCTGATAGTTCTATGGGTGAAATTTGATACTCAACCTGATGATTATCAGTAATCACACGAGTCCCCTAATGGAATGTACTTTGATAAGAAGAAAAACCCATGTTATTCAATTTATCCTAAGGAAATTCTCAAGTAAAATGGTCACCTCCACATATGAATCAATATCCAACTAGTCCTTTCTTCTCAAAATATTTATTTCCCTTGAAACCACTTTAGAACCCATTACCAAGTTTCTTGTTCCCTAAACCACTATTGAACTTGGCATTCTAATTTTTTAACTAACCCTTAGAGTCTCCACTCCTCTAATTCTAGTTCTTCTTCTTAAAATCTAGTTTAGAACTTCCAAATTTCTTTTTGAACTTATCTCTAACTTGGGAAAGAGTTTTGAGTTTCTATTTTTGCTTGACCACTTTATCGAATACCTGATCCATGGTAGATGGACCATACACATCTACTTCATATCTAATTTGTGGTTTTAATCTTATCATGAATTTCTTAATTATGAACCTCTCATCTACCTAATACTAAGGTACATACTTAAGGAGCTTAGTGAATTACTCCTAGTATTCATTCACCATCAAAAAACCTTACTTAAGATTATGAAAATCCATAAGCTTTTGATTGAAATATAGTTTTGGAATCCATCATGACCTAAATAGTGTCATAAATTATTCCCAAGTGGTGGTGGTTGAGTCAAGGTTCATCTCAAAGTTCTTATTTTCACGCCAAGTTTCTACTTCACCAGTAAGTTGATAAGCTCCCCAAGCTAATTTTTTGACTTCATAATAATTATGAATCTTTAAATACTTCTCTATTTTTGTCATCCATGCTTCAATATCATCTACGAAAATAGTTCCATCAAACTTAGGTGGATTTAAATTTTTCATTTCATGTATCAACTCTATAACTAATTGATCTCTTACATCATATGACACTTCCTCATGGCTTTACTCTTGAAGATGTTCCTGGTTATCAAGATGTTGTTTAGGTTCCTCTAACATTTTCGTCTTCATGGCCATGTACTTCCTAATCTAGGGCTATGATTTGGTCCCTGATCTCTTACAGGGTTATAAATATTTGGTCTTTGTATCTTTCTCAATGGCAAACTGATTTGGATCAAAAGGGGGTCCAGTATTTGAAGTACCCTCACCTCCTAGTCTAGTGCACACCACTATTCTTCTTGCTTATCATGAGAATACTTTTATGTAGTAAACACATTAAGTCTTAGAGTTTGAGCCTCATCTCTAATACCACAATGTAACAACCCCATTAGGTTTTACCAAAACATAGTAATTTAAAATAAAAATTCAATTACATATATTCATCAAACAAATTTCACCACAAGAAATATAATTATTTATTTTTAACTAGCTACATTAATTTAGTTAAACAATAGGGTTATATCTAATCCAATTATCTAAGGATCATCATGAATAGATATATCAAATATGAATAAAGTTGAACAATAATAAATACTACATCTAATCATAAATGAAAGAGGACAATTTCATACATAGATAATACAACATTACATCCATTATTGTAGAAGTATAATGTATAAATGTTATAGTTTTTAACAATACATAATAATATATCAAATGATAAAACATGATACAAAGCTTCATAGAATAGAGTCTCCATGACTCAAGTATCAATAAGTAATCTCAAGTGTAGTCCCTAGTATAGTACTCCATATGGGAGGAAGATCATAATCCAAGTGATTTTCTAAACCAACCACAAACAATAGGTCCCCCGTATTATCTCCCAAATAAGGATATGACCCTCTCTTCATGGATGGGTAGATAATGATGGTATGAGAATCTAGAGTAACAAACCAAAAATAATGTGTTGAAGATATCTAATACATAATGTGTACCATAAATAAATCCATTTTAATATGATATTTCATAAATATGAAAACTATATCAACATATAAAATGATAATGTTTAATTAAAATATTACTTTGGCCAAAGTTTTCAATAATTAAAGATATCTAGGATCGGTCAATTTCATATACACCACTCAATTAGATTACACCTCATCTTGCATTGATGGTACTAATTATGCCAATAAAATTTGTACACTACTTATTTAAGGTCATGCATTTGATTTTTGGTAAAATATAATAATATAAAAATCAAAAGATTCATTCTAAATATATTTCTCTTTAGATGATAGAAAAATAGATTAAGTATAAAAATATCAAATACATTCATTTAGTATGTCAAATGAAATTAAATGAATCCAATAACATATATTTTATTTCTAATAATAAAGAAAATAATAATAGTATTTAATATAATATACCATTCCATGATATCCCCAATTCCAAAATCTCGTCTAGGGACCCTCCCCTGAAACTCTCTATTCTTAAACCTAAACCACTCTTGCTAGATGAAGGAACCTTAAGGCATATGGTGGGGAAAGGAAATACCCTCTGGTAGAGGAGATCAAAACCAACAAAGAGTAGCTATAAAATTTTAATAATAAGCTTCATGAGGCTAGGATGTGTCTAACAAGACCAATATAAGATTGGAATTATATGAATAAAGAGGTTGCTAAAACGATCCAATCTTTCACTCAAATAGTTAAGGTTGAAAGGACCCCCTTGAAGAAACATATCACAAAGGTGAAATCATATTCTCCCAAGATCCCCATTATAACCCCACCAAGAAGACCCCTATGAAGGAACACATGTAGAAGAGACTTAGAATGATCCAGCCTAGGGAGGATGCATAAGGGCCCAAAAAAGAACTAGGGCCAGAATTACAAAGAGTAAACAGGTCACATAGGATAAGGTGATTGAGGATGTAAAGGAACCTATGGAGGTATCCCCCCTCCTAAAATAATTTACTATTTACTTTTATGTTTCTTTCCTTCTACATGGATAGTCAACTTCTATTACTATTTCTATTTTTGTCTTTCAACCCGTAGGGATTTCTACTTTCTATTGCACTTTTTAACCATGGTTCCTAGTCCCTATAAAACTAGGTTATTTACCTTATCAAATAAAAATATAACATAAAATTCAAGTAATTATTATATCTAAACTATTAGTTACCCATATCAAAAGTATCTTATAATGTTATTTCATCGAAAAAATAATCATTGTAATCATAGGCCTATATATTTGTTCATATTTCACATATAAAACAAAATCCAATCTAAAACATATTATTATGCTCTATATTTAAAATCATAAATACATTATTTTAATGTTTATAGACTAACATTAAAATATATAACAAGCATCCTTTTACAAATGATATGGTAATAATAGTTTTACTCACTACACTTTTGTGCATATGTATACATATATACATAAATGGTAAAATCAATTTAGATTTATGATATAGTCCATAGTTGTGTGTGTGTGTGTGTGTGTGTGTGTGTGTGTGTGTGTGTGTGTGTGTGTGTGTGTGTGTGTGTGTGTGTGTGTGTGTGTGTGTGTGTGTGTGTGTGTGTGTAATACCATTTTGGTATTGTATAAATACCATATTGTATACAATATACTCAAAAAAGACATCCACTATCTAATATCTTAGAGTATTCTATATACTCAATGTATATATGTCCATCTAACAAAATAGCCCCATAGAAATTTTATTAAACTAGATAAATCTAAATACTCTTATTTCATTCACACACATACATTTTTCATAAATACACAATCAATATTTTTATACCAATTTATTTTATTCAAATTTAATAATTATTATTCAAATCAAATGATTCAAATTAGCATTTAAGTTATAAACATATGACCAAAAACATACACATAGCTGATTATGTCTAACTTGGAAATTCCATTATAATAACTTAGAACTGACCACATAATATTCATCAAGTAATTTATATACACAAAACTGTATACCAAACTTTCTATTGACTGTGAAAAACTCTTACATAGTTCAAAGACAAAACCAAATATACAATAATAATACACAGTCAAGATAACAATTGAGTAACTCGCATAAAGCAAATACAATGAAATCTTAACTATCATATTCTTATTAACCTTATTTTATATATATATAAACACAAACAAAATGTTCACTCATCTACCAACCCATACCTAGGTTTATGGATTAAACCGTATTGTTACCATAACCACATATAAATAAATATATAGGTTACGATATTCAAAATAGAGTCCATAATTAATACTATGATCTGAATATTTAAAATAAATAAAATTCATGTAAAAATTGAAGTATCAAAATCCATTTTAAACCAATACATTGAGTTTATTTAAATATGCATCCTAAACCTATCATACATACAATTACCCGTAGAAGCCCTATGTTTCCAAATACTAGTGTATATAAATGTGTCTATGTGTGTGTGTGTGTGTGTGTAGAGTATATGTATATATAATTCATCGATTCAATCCAAGTATATACATATACATATACATATATATGTATGTATATACTTTAGATTGAATCAATAAGAGGTGTGTGTATAGTATATGTATATACACCTTCAATTTGAGTACATATGTGTGTGTATATATATATATATATATATATATATATATATATATATATATAGTCTATTTTTTAATAAAGAACCCATATTTTTATGCACAAAAATACAAATAGGTTTACACAATCGAGTCCTCATACACTCTAAAATTTCAATCCATATTATAAATAATTTAATGAATATATGACAAATTGTCTCAAAACAACTAGCTAGAGCCACATCGAGTATACCCATCGAGAATAGTCTTCCATTATTGAATATTGATATTTTAATTGAAAGAGGATTTTATAATAGAGTTTCATAAAAGCCTAAAGCAACCATGTCAAATTTTATGGCTCTACCTAATTCCCTCAAGTTACCCTAGGTTGGATGTAGGGTTCTGTGTAGGTCAAGCATTTCATAGGGACCCACATACACCCCTTCTAATTTTCCATAAATTTCAATCAATTGAAACCCAGTAACCATAACAATTCAAAAACCCATTCAATATTTCACACATAAGAATTTAATTAGAAAACCTACCTATAAATTATGAATGCCAAGGAAGCCAAATATCTTCCTTCTTCCTTCAATCATTCACACTTTTTCTTCGTATGTTTCCTACTCTCTATATACCATGTGCCATGTCATATCCCCATCTCTCTCTCTCTCTCTCTCTCTCTCTCTCTCTCTCTCTCTCTCTCTCTCTCTCTCTCTCTCTCTCTCTCTCTCTCTCTCTCTCTTCTTTTTATTAATATCCATTAACTTATTCACCACCACCTTCTCAACCATTAATGACTAACTTAATTGAATCAAACATATGCATGACTAGATAACTTAACATAATTCCTTGTATGCTATAGTCTACCACCATGCAAACACATCAAACTCCATGTTTTTCTCCAAATGATGGTTAACCCAAATTCAATGTATGCTAAAAATCCATAATCATCTTGAGACTTCTAAAATAACCATAAAACAATCATTTTATATCCCTTATGAAATATGTGTGTCATTGACTTAATACAATTCCTTTATCAACTTCATAAAGAGACCAAATAAACCAAATAAAAAATAGTCACATAAACAACGTTATTTCATGTAAAGTCAAATATCAACTAGTTCATTTCCATTATCCTTCCATGTAATGACTAATAAAATTAATGACTATATAAAATGACAATATACTTAGGTATTAAAATACTATTGTTTAATGTTACAATGCCATCCACAAACATAATTATTTCCTTAAACTATTTAATCATTTAGTCAATATATCAATTTCTAATGTATTATGAATATGAAACCTTTGGTCAACATTTAATCAAATACAAAGATATTTAAAATAGTGTTATTTATATCTTTCAACACACACACACACACACACACACACACACACACACACACACACACACACACACACACACACACACACACACACACACACACACACACACACACACACACACACAACTATTATTACCTAATTCTTATAGATCAATAAAAATAATGAAATATGTCATAACATTATATAATTATACTATACATGCATACACAATAAGATAGTAAGGTAAGTAAAACATATACCAATTCACTCATTAAACCAAGTAATTACATCATACAAGATAAACTACGTATGATAAAAAATTAGTGAAACCACTCAATCAAATCAATCATGATTATCAATAGCAACTAGATTAGTGAAGACATAAAAGATCACAATATTCATTCAAATAGAAAACAAAGTATATTACAACTATATATCAAATAATTAATCACAAAACATGAAATATTAATGTGGTGTGTGCAAGGGTTTATGGATTAATTCTATGTTTCCCCCCAACATCTTCATCTAAACCACCCTCTCTGATGATGTTCTCCCTCCATCACACTCTAAGGTAAGAATCTATTCTATATTTACCTTAAAAAAATGAGGGTAGTTATCCTAAAACATCATTATATCCATAAAATAATGTGATATAATTAACAAACATGATCATAATGTATAGAATGTAAAATTATTGCTAACTCATAGCAAACTAATCATGTAAATTAAGCAATACATAATTATCTCATAATCAACATATGTCATAAAAATTAATCAAATATTAGTTAATCAACTAATCAACCATAATAATACATGGATCGAATAGGGTATTCAGCTTAGAGAGAAATCAAGATGTGACAAATTTGATTAAAAAAATTAAATTTTAAATGGGGGTATAGGGTTAAGAATATATAAGTAATTCAAACATAAGTGTGATAAACTAATCTATAGCATGCCAATTAATAAAATAATCAAATAAAAATACACTATATTTATACAAATAAGAAAAAAATGTGTGCAAGAATACATGGAATAGAAAAAGGTGTAGATTATGAAGGATTAATATTTTGGATCGGTTATTGTGAACAAGAAATCTATAGAGGGGAGGTTAGTATAGTGTTAGTCAATAAAACCAAATCAAAATTAACACACTAAAAACTAACACCGGTAGCCTAGAAACTAGAGAGAGCATAAGTAACAAGTATATAATTAAAACACAACTAGAATACAAAAGAAATCATCCTTTTACCTTATTTTAAACTCTAAAATAACTTTCTGAATTTGCTTCCTCATCTATATGTATCAAAAAATCTTTGTCAATGAATCTTCATTTACTCCACCTCTCCGTGGCACCTTGGTTTGGCTGGTTGGCTTATGAATTTAGAATGGTAACATTACTAGAAAGGCTTATTATATCTATTTGAACATAATAATTTTACACTAAAAAAGCTTAGGGATCAATAGGTAAAGTCTTGTATTTATAGCTTTTAAAGCTAACTCTTGCCTGAGTTGATTTAGGTTAGAGGATTTAATCATGTAATGAGTTATAACTAACCCTAGGTGAATTAAAGTTAACTCTAGTTGAGTTAAGGAGGGTACATGTAATTATGAATTTAATTAATAGGCATGGATCTCAAATTAGATATTTTTAGATATTTTGGGGGAGCTTGACAACTCATAAAGGAAATGATGAAGAAGCTTGATATTTTGAATTTTTAAATTTCCATTTTTAGATATCCATTAATTATAAATGGATAATTTATCTAAGCTTTTAATGTATTTTAATTATTATATTCATTTTAATTATAATTTTAGCTCTTGTAATAATTGTTCAAGTGCCCTACATAATGGGTTGATAGGCCAAACTACTAGTTGTTAGGTTGCAAAGTGACTGGGGATTAATCCACGAGAGGTTATTATTGTTTATAGGATAATAAGCCAAATATGGATGCCTCAACATGATTTTGAGCACTAATTTTTGATGTGAATATGAAATTTGAACTTTTAGTGATTCTTAAGTTTAATTTGTATTTTTTGATAAAAAACAATTTGAAGTCTATTCGAAACCTAGTTGTGGTCAGAATAGGGTGTTTAAATTTATGATATTTTATGTATTTCACTTCTATATTCTTAAACACTACCATTATATCTACACCGTATCAATTATGCTAGTGTTTGATTATGACACAATTGTCTAGTAAGTAATAATGATTAGATTTTTATGTGACTAACTTCATTATTATGGGTTTATGTCACATTTCTACTAATGTATTCAAATCTATGATATATGTCATCACTCTTTGTTGATTGATCAAACCCTAGATCTTCACCCTTATTCCTCCTTAGAATGAGTTTATTTAAGATTGGGTAAGTCAGATCAAAGTTTTAAACTACCCAAGGGACCCCTCTATCAATGGGCACTGCCTACATATCCAATACTCCAAGGAGGTATCAAAATTATGTATTTATCCCCTATGTGTTGTAAAGTGTGTACACAAAATTTAAATATACTATATTAAGATTCATACATTGATATAGCTTGTAATTTAATAAATATCACTCATGGGCTGCTCTTTCAATCTTTAAACCTATAATATGAATGCTCCTATACTTGATATGAAAATAGAGATGAATAGGGTAGAATTTATTAGTTGTGCAATTTATTGGTTTAGATTTAGAAAAAATTTCTTGGTATTTTTATAGATGAAGAATGAGAAGGCTTATTCTTGTATTTATATCATATATTTTGAAAATATCTCATAGTAGGGTTCAATAAGACAAATAGGCCAACCCTTAGGTTTCAAATCATTTTAAATTTGGATAAATTTTAGAAATTAGAAATTATATAAGGTTATAGACAATATCATCAATGGTAGTGTCCCTCTATGATCGATGGTGTCTAAAAAGATATAAATTAGGTATGTATATGAAACTAATAGTGAATGATTTTTATCAAGTTTTAAGCTTTTTGTGTAGTAGAGGAGACCTAGGTCATCATAATGATATTGATTAGACTAAGAGATAAGAATTTTTTCATAGTGAGATAGTTGATGTGAGCCTTTTGATAGTGGGGAGGTCTAGAATAAAGGGTATATCCCTAATTGATACATGCCACATCTACAAGACTAAGATGATATAAATATTTAGTTTTAGTATTTATAAAGTGTACCATTAATCACGTCTATTGGGTGATCATATGTCATAAGTGGAGGATGAATAGTGTGCTTATAAAGTATCCTTAGTCTCAATCATCACATGCTTGGGAAATGAATCAATGAATATTTTCAACATAGAATTTCCATTTTGTTATGGTTTTCATCAATTTTTAGGTGTGCTTAACTCAATAATGTTGTCATCATTAATATTTTATATCTTATTTATTAATTTCAATAATTATTTTTAAAATGTCCCATAATTTGATGATAAGGTCTCATACCATGACTATCATCAAATTATAGTCATGGTATGAGACCTTATCATCAAATTATTTGACTATTTTTAACTCTTGTATCTTTTGTAATAGTATATGGGGAGATGGTAATCTATAAAATTTCATCTTTAGTGGAGGTGACAACTTAAGTCAATTTTTAGGTTTTGATATTGCATTAACTATCATATTTGCCTCATTATTTTTGTTAGTTGGTCTAGCATTGTCACTTAATTTACTTTTACTTTTTTTTTGTTGAAGTAGATATAATATTGGGTGTATGCTTCATCTTTTACAAATATATGATATTAACTTCTCTATCTCTTATTATGTGTCATAGGTCATTGAAGGATTTGAATCTGTTGAAGACTATTCACTCATGGAGTGTTTACAAGTAAGCTTTGTTTGAATATGTCTTTCTACTCATTTTTAGATATAATATTAGTCATATTAACCATCATATTCTTGTACTATAGTACATAATCAATGATTGTCTCATTTTAACCTTGCTTGAGTTTATAAAAAAATTCATAAGATTGTTTCTCATAAATTTTGATGGATAAATGTGCTAGAAATAGATATTCCAAATGGTTGGATGTTATGACTGATTGGAGGGGAAGGTCATAGAACCATCAAAAATCATATTATTTGATACTTCACAAGAATAATTTGGTTAATAATTTTTCAATTTATGTGTAATCCAATCATGTTTCATGGAATGATATAAGGTTCTATTATAGATCACATTTACCTTCATATATTATAATTATAGGATCTGTCAAACATGCATGTATAGGATAAGCTACTATCTTAGTGGATAACTAATTATGAATCAAGGCATGAAAATACATTGAATGACTAGCTCTAGATGAACCTTGATCTAATTAAAAAACATTAACATGTTGTTTAACCCTAGAATTTAGATTAAGGTGTGAATCTAGGGTTAAATTGGAATAGATAGCCTAGGGCATAAGGATGGTAGACTCTCTAAAGTAGGTCAATTATTTTTAAAACTTAAATAAACATATATTGAATTTATTATTTTGAGATACTAAAAATATAAAGTTCATCTATGATAGATAATATAATAATAATGAAAAATAATATACTTAGTTGGTTCTGATGCTAATACAGATTTAGATATAGAACATGTAGAAAGTAGATTACATCTAGACTCTGGAATAGTCACCTAATTATATAAATTATAACTCTATACATGTAGATATATGCATTGACTTGAGATGGTTATATTGATACTATTATTTAGATTAGATGTATATGTCTAGTATAGAATACTTGAAAATAGATGTGACCACCTGGATGTTTATGGGGTTTTCATCACCTTTGGTCTAGTGCATTTAGATCTGGGTGATGGAATGTCACTCCTTGTCAAATATCAAAACCCTAGTTCTTCATCTTCATATTAGCTATGGGTAAAATAGGCTAGTGGGAACACAATTTTGAGCTACCCTAAAGACCCTTCTATCATTGAGTGCTACCTACATAGCTAATACTCTAAAGAGGGTCTCATATTATGTATTTCTCCCCTATATGTTGGATTATGTGTGAATCATGCAACGTGTGATAAGCAAATACAATAGTGACCTAACTTGTAACTTGGAAAATATATCTCTTAGGTTGATCCTTTAGTAATTTAGACTTGTATATGTGTTGTCCCTATGACTGATATGGAAATAAGATAATTTAGGGAATATTTGTTTATTTGAATTCTTAATAGAATGATTTTGATAAGTTGTCTTGGTCTCTTTGTGGATTTTTTAGGTTAGGAATAAATTAATTTTAATATTATATTTATACCAATACTTTTAGATAATATCTCACATTAAATCACATAGGATCATAAAAATACATTCCATTTGTAAGTTGGATGGTTTTAGGTCAATTGAAACTTGCATTAGGGTAGGATACTTATGTCAATGCAAGCATCTAACTAAGACACAAGTGTCTTGGTAGTAGAAAATTAGGAACATATCTAAAACTTGTAAAGATGGAAGATAAATATTTTTATAACATTATGCAAAATATTTAAGGCTTGGGTCATTAGAATACATAGCTTTGACTAAGAGATAATCAATTATACACAAAAATAGAGCGTATGTGAGTCTTTTGGTAATGGAAGAGGTCTAAAAACTAAAGTTACATCCATGATATGTATTTTCCAAGTGTACAAGACCGAGTGTTATATAATTTATAAATAGTATCAACATTCCCCCCCACACCCTTTTTATCTATTATTTAAATTATTAGTTTAAAGGAAAAGAAATGTGTACCTATATATGTATAACACACCTTGTATTTGCTTGAGTCGAACTTGAAAGCATTTTTGGTGATTGAATTACAATCAAGAGAATGTTATAGTATATACTTAGTGAATATAATCTAAAATTGAAAGAATTGAAATGATTTAAATTAAAAAAAAAAAATTAGTAGTACACATATGTATTGATTAAATAGTCTTGCTTTTTGGCAATTACATTTGAAACATGTATCTTTATGAATCATTAAAACTAACATTAGGATAAATATAAATCTAGAAAGTGCATATATATAAAGATATAGATAGATAAATATAGGATGGCACATTTCCCCAACCTTATAGAAAAGATGGATTTCCACCTGATAGTTGGGAATAACACAATCATTTAACCTAATCATAATTATAACCTAGTTAGTGTAGAGATGGAATCTAAAATGAGTTATATCATGCATTAGTCAAGAAAACTCAAATAAGCATAAATAACATAATTAACTAAGCCAAATCCTTTGTGGGGTTTTGAAAATGAAAATTAAGAGATATTGAAAGAAGGAATATACATCACACCTTCCCAAGAGCATACCTCCTCCAAGTGTAGCTCAAAAATGTGATTATCCCCTAATTTGGTGCTCCATGTCCTTAGCAATGACAAGTGGATTGATTATCCATCATCTCTTAATACACCAATCAAACCAGGCTCAGGATATTTGATTAAATGTATGCTAATAATGAATCTATCCTATTGTAAATTAAGCATAATAATACTACACAAAAATATCTTGTGAGGAGAACTCTACATAATAATTTTACACCAAAGAAGCTTAATAGTATGAATGAGATCCCTTGTATTTATAGATTTTTTAGAATGATCACAATTAACCATGACCATCCATCTTGAGATCAAGACGTGTGGCCATAAATAAATTCAATTTTGGAGGCTCAAATCATAAATACCCTTATTAATATTTATTCCATTTATGGCATATGGATGCCACCCCACTGATGATGTTATTAGATGATATAGATATTAGAAATGAATTTCTAATTTAAATATCTTTAATGTCTTCCATATATTTTTCACTTAAGCCCTTGATTTGGTTTAATATGCCTAAGTGATATTAATTAAATTTTATGCAATTCTTTAAAAATTGGTTGCTCACTTAATCAAACTGGTTGAAACATCAAGTTACTAGGTCATAATTTGACTGGAGTATAATTATAAGAAAGTGTTACTTACATATGGAGCAATACCCCATTTAGGACATTGTTGACAAAATAACACATGGAATGTTGTATGCCTTCGATTTAGATGAATTTAGTGATTTAGAGTGTCAAATTACATTTTTGGCATTTTAAGTCAAAATGATTTAGGAAAAAATAATAATCACATAAAATGCATTGCCCCATTTAGGGATACATTAGCCTAAATCAGCATTTATATATGACAAGCTCGAACCATTTAGTGTGTTTTAGTGATTTTGGTCTAAGTTATGCATTGTCACATAATTTAAAGTCAGATTGACAATTTAAACATAATGGTGTTGGGAATTGGATGTTTACAGTTAATGTGAGTGAACCAAGTCAACTAGAGCTAAAAAATTAGTGATGTTGGATGATACAATCAAGTCTAACCTATAAACTTGGAAATATTGAGTAATTTGATCACCTTAACCATATTAAAAATTGAACCAACTACTATGGTAGATTGGCTCAATATATTCCCTAAAAGTGTTCAAAATTTTAAACTAATTTTATTTTAAAATATTAGTCACACATTTCATATCATATATACCTTATATATGCCTCATGTTGAAACTATGTATAACAATGGTACCAATGTATAGATTTCTACCATAAATGTGTATTTGAATCTTATAACTATACAATTTGGATAATTTTAAAATTATGTAAGTACGCTTCCAAATAATTTCACCACTATAATCTAAAATTTAAAATTGATATAAGTGCTAATGTGGAAGAAAAGTTTCCAAAACATGCCCCCACTATAATTTGGGTATGCTTCATACTAAATAAGTGAGTATAACATGTTTCCAAAATATGCTCCCACTATATATCTGAAACTATAAACAATTTGAAAGTCATGTATATATGGCATGCCCCCAATAATATTCCCCTTCCCCCCTTTTGAGGTGAGGGAAGATATAAACTAGTGGTTACCTTATCTCAAAAGGATAAGATAACCATGTAAATGATGAATGTACCATGTAGCATATATAAGGACATGTCTAGGTATATGTATCAATGAAGCATGAAGGATGTAATCACATCAAGTCCTAAGATGCATGATGTGAATAATGGAAAATTATAGATAGTAACAATACAAGTTTAACAAGCAAATCAAGAACACACAAGAGCACTCAAAATCAATTCAAAATATAATGGTCCAAGGAGACCACAAACAAGGAGCATGTTCAAATCCTGCACAATCGAAGAGATATGACTTAGTCATATGTCCATAATGTAATAAATGGCATATTCCAATGTCAATATATAAAAAATAATGACATATTAAAATGTCAAAGAGGCAATAAAAGGTATGGGGGCCATAAATAATGGATTATATTTAAAGGCTCAAATAATCAATATAATATCAAGGTCAGACAATCAAATAAGTGTATAACTAAAAGCATAAGCAACTAACATAAACATAACATACTAGTCCATATATATAGTGTTAGCAAAAACTGTCAAGCACATAACATATTAAGTATAATGTGAAATATATAAGCATGGATAAAATCATGTGTAATTATATCGGAGCTCAAACATGATAATGTAAGATGACCATAAAATGATATAATATGGATGTATCTTGATCATAGAGGTGGATTTCCCTAATGTCCTAGTAACATGAGTAAAGGGAAATCCCAACATCTAAGAGTGTATAGATCATGTATTTATATATGCCTAAATCACACTCAAGATATGTGTGAAACACATGTATATAGGAAAATACTGATATGCCATTTAGCAATATGGAACCAACAACGTATATGCCAAGAAGCTAATAGAATATGTAGATGCTAAAATTACTTTTTGATTTTTTGGTATTTAAATATTTGGAATATGTCAAGCAAAAAAATTACTCAAGTGCATGATTTTTATTATAATTTTAAGAGTTTTTCCTTCAATTTTATCTAGGTGGTACATACATTTTCTTAATTTTTCTATAATGATAAATGGTCCTAACCAATCTGGTTTGAACTTTCCCTTCTTATCTTTTTATGAATTGGTGTTATTTTTATTTTATTTTAATACCAGGTCACCCATAATAAAAGCATGTGCCTGAACCTTTTTTTTATATGCACGTTTGATGTGATTTTTATAAAATTGTAAGTGTTCAACAATGTTTTTTATTTTTTACTCAACTATTCTAACTAATGTAATCTCTTTTCATATTATTAATTATATTTGATAATATATTTGAGAGAGACATAAATGGAAGGTATCACAAGTTCAATCAGTAACACTACCTCTGTATCATAGACCAAATAATAAATTTAAGGCTGAGTAGGTGTGTGAATTCTAGTATGGTATGTCCATAAAGCACACACCATCTATTTGTGTTAATCTAAGCTAATCATTCAACTATTTTGTTGAATTTTTTTATAATGGTTTTATTTGTTTCCTCTACATGGCCATTACCTTGTGGGTAGTAAGAAGTAGAAAAAGTATGTTTAATTTTGTATTTACTATAAAAGTGTTTTACTATATTATTTTTGAATGAAAATTTATTATCAGAAATAACATCTAAATGTATGACAAAGCAAGAAATAATATTTGTCATCAAAAACTTACATATGCCATCCTCTATAGTAAATTCAAGTGGGATTGCCTCCACCCATTTTTTGAAATATTATGTAGCTATGATTATGAACTTGTGTCCACTAGTGGATGCTGGATTTATCTCTCCAATCAAATTAAATCCTCATAAATATAAATGCTAAGGTGAGACAATTGGTTGTAACTCATGAGATAATGCATATTTCAAATTTTTGTGTTTATGGCACTATAAACATAATTTGGTATGTTCAACACATTTTTTTCCATGGTATGCCAATAATAGTAATGACATAAGAGTTTGTAGGACATGGCCTTACCACTAAAATGGTTTCCACATTCAATATCATACATTTATAGTTATGTGGTACATAGCTCATCTTGGCTTAAAAATCAAATGAGGTGTCCACTAAAACATCATTTGAATAAATCATTCCTAATAATAACATAAAAAAATAATTCCCACTGTAATTTAGGTTTATCATTACATGTAAATTGGTCTAGTATATAGGCCTAGTAAAGGAAATTATAAATATCATTTTACCATTCTGTGTTCATAGCATTATGAGTAATAGCAAGAATGGTTAAGGCATCCATTTTGCCAAAATAAATGGAAAGTTATCATAACTAGCATATGGTAAAATTTATATGGTCATTGATGATATCAAATTTCATCAAGGATTACACACTAGCCATTGCATCTACATGGGAGTTACCTTTTTAAGGGATATTATCAATATAAAATCTATCAAATGTTTTTTTTAATCTATCCACAATTTATTGATATGGTAGAAGGTGTTATTCTTTAGTTTAGTAATGATTGGTAACTTGATTTAAGATCAAATAAGAATGGCCAAGGACCTAAATGTTCTTGATATGAATATTTTATGCTATTAATAATATGATTATGAAGGCTTCATAGTTTGCTATATTATTAGTGCAAGAAAAAGCTAATATGTAAGATAAAGGTATATATTTGCACTTAGGGGTGTAGAATATAATACCATCACCCAGTCCTTCTTTGCATATTAATCCATCATAAAATAGTATCCATGGATTTAAATATATAGTATATACCTCAAAATCATCATGAAAAGCATTGGTAATTAGAAAAATATTAGGTAATGGAATGGAAGCCAATTGGTTGGCTATAACTTGACCTATTATCAACTTTTGGGATATAAATTTGAGATCAAATTCTATAAGTTGCATTACCTATTTAGTGATATGGCATGTAAGATGTGTTTTTCTCATAAGGAAATTTATTTTATTTTATTTAACTATCACATGTGTTGTTTTTAACACAACACTCCCCTTTTATTAGTCTAAAAATGGGGACCCTCTTTTTGCTTTGAAATCTAGTCTTATAACTTTCAGGACTTCATTATGGTTGCTTGTTTAAATCAATCTTATCAAATGGCTATTATTTTAGATGTGAATATGTGAAATCTAGATGTGCTTCATGGTTTTAGTCAAACCTATAAAATTTAAGTTTGCATTATAAAAAATATGCATGAAAATTCACATTTGGGCTTGATTTGATTTTAATATCTAAATTTGCAAAGATATACTAAGTCTTAGTCTATTTATCTGCTTATATTTTGAAACACATTTTATAGCTTCCTGTTAGAATAATTTTTCTTAGGCTTGTGCAAATTATCTTATTATTATAAAGTTTTTTTCCCCTTTTCATGAACAATTTTTATCCATTTTTACTTTAATTTCAGTCTGAATGGCTAAATGTTTATAAGTTTTTACTTTTTACTTAGTCACTTCTCATAAAAATATGTTAAATTGGATTTGTAATCAAGAAAATGACTAAGCAATTTCATAATTTCTAGTTTATACTTAGTCATTTTTTGAATTTTACCTTAGTCATTTATTTTCAAATGCTTAGCCATTGGTTTTTAAACTAAAGTCATTGATTGTGCCTTTTCATATTATGCTTATAGGTACCCAAAGGGAGTAGTCAAAGGTTTTTCATGAAAGAGAGTTTATAATAAACCTAAATACTTTGCGAGAATTGTCTAAGTCTTTTACTCTTTGGGAAAAATGTTATGATTGTGTCATAAATTTTGTATACAAAATTTGTGAAGACTTTGAGCATGAATAAAAGTTCAGAAGACTTGGGTCCTTGGAATAAATCTTCAAAACATTTTATCTAAAAGTAAGGCTCTTTGGAATAAAATATATGAAATAAAATTTCACAAAGACTAATTCTTGGGTATTCAAAAGTTATAAATTTTGTGCATCCAAAATTTTCAAAGACTTGGGTCTTTATAAAAAGTGTCATGACAACAAAATTTATGAAAACAATCCAAAAAAAATTGTGAAGACCAAGAAGAATTAGAAGTAAATAAGAAGGGAAAAGAGGCTTGCAATTTCATATGAATTATGTTAGAATTTTTACATGAGTGAGAGTTTACAAAAGTTCTAAAGACTTTTGAAAAATTGTTTAATTTTTTAGGTCTTTAAAGAAAATGATGTGAAGACTAGTTAGAACTTTTGATGTGAATAAAAGTTCTGAAGACCAATGCCTAGATATAAATTATGAAAAAAACTTATTAAGACTAAAGTAAAAGTTTAAAATGACAAGAACACAAAAGTTCCAATAGAAAGTCATGAACAAAAGTTCTATAAACTTGTGTCTTTATATGTCTTTGAAATAGAATTTATGAAAGCAATTTTTGAAACAACACAAGATTTAAAGAATTGGGTCATCATAATGAATGAGTGGAGGGTCTTGTATAAATTTTGAAGCATGAAGGAAAGTCTCTCCATTTTTTGAGAATTTTCATCACATTTTTTTTGTGATAAGTCTTCAACAAACAATGTGAAGATATCAAAAGTGTGAAGAGCCAAGAGAATAATGCATGGCAAAAAAAAATACAAAATCTCAAGAGCCTAGGAAGATCAACTTTGAGATCCTGATCAAATGAAAATATACAACATGGTGTATGATAAGAGTTTCTTGGGGAACTTTTGGGATAATGTCACCCTACACCCACACTCTAGGCATTGGTGAAGTGTCAAAATGGCATCACAAAAGTAAAACCAACCATGTAGTTAGGGTAAAACAAAGGGGAAGCCAAAGGGAATCTATATTAAAGTAACCCATCAAATTTAAGAACACTTTGGCCATGCAGCCAAAAAAACACGAGTTTAAATTTGATGGCCTATTTAGACATCAAAACTATTAAAAATTGATATTTGACTACACATTCAATTCAGTTTGAAGAATCAATTGTTAAATGGCCCTAATCAATGAATTAGTTAAGGAAATGGTGGAATTCATTGACTATGTGAATAACATCATTAACCAAAACATGGCCCATTCATCAAGATTAAGCATGAAGCATAAAAGATAAAATATATGCCTTAAATCAGTGTGGCTCTGATTGCACATGACATCAGTAGATGACTATCCCAATACAATCTCAATTACATTCCCCATGGGAATTCATTCTTGATTTGGTCTATCATGGTCACTAATATTTTCATCATACAGTTGAGTGGGATTCATTCATAGTGAACCTCAAGTGGGTCAGCCACATTGATGATTGTTTCAAATGCCCAATTTGTGAGTGAATTTGAATTTATGATTGAACTTCTCAAGCCTACATGCCTATATAAGATCATGTATTTTACCATAATAAGGTCTAGCTCTTTGTAATTATGTGAGAGACATATAGAAACAAACTTTTTCTTTTGATCCTTAGGATAATCTATTCTCTTTTTCCTATTTTATCTTCATTGTTACATAATTATTTTTTGAGTCTTTGATGATTGTATGAATTATAAGACATTGTAAATCAAAATTAAAAATCATGATAATTGGAAGACTATTAAGTATGTGTAGTGATTCCATATGCATTTTTATGGTAGTTATGTCCTTTATTATAGTCACTCCCCCCATACTCTTGTACCATATTTAGTTAGAGTTATGCTAGTTATGGCTCAATTAAAGATTGGTTTCATGGGATTCACTCAGTCAAATAAATTTGGATCTATATGTGTTCATGATATGTGTAACATATCTTTATCCCTAATAATTTACTCTTTCTTCATGATAAAGTTAATCTCAAAACATAACAATCTTAATTTAATTATTTATCTTGATTACTTATATATATATATATATATATATATATATATATATATATATATACATACACACACACACACACACACACACACACACACACACACACACACACACACACACACACACACACACACACACACACACACACACACACACACACACACACACACACACACACACACACACACACACACACACACACACACACACACACACACACACACATATATATATATATATATATATATATATATATATATGTATGTATGTATGTATGTATATGTGTGTCTGTGTGTGTGTGTGTGTGTATGTATATATATATGTATATATATGTGTGTGTGTGTATATATATATATATATGTATATATATGTGTGTATGTATATATGTATGTATGTATGTATCAAATTATATCATCATTAATGCATTTTTTCATTCATAGGCATGATAAAATAATGAGAGAAGTCAATTTGTTTTAGGAAGTAAATCTTAGAATTATGATTTTTATTGGAGGTTAAGCCCTGCAAACTTATCCCAAGAGAAGTGTGTGGCCTCTTTTGAATTCATTAATTATAATTAACAATGCATCAAATCATTAAAATAAGCCCCTTATAATGGAATAGTTCACATCAATGAATTATGTGAAGACCAATATAACAAGCCCTAACACATTTAGACTTTAAGGAGGTGTTTTCTTAATGGGATCTCCTTAATTTTTGGAGAGGCTATGGATTAAAACACTTTCCTAATTTTTGGATGTGTCAAAATGCATGTCAACATTGTTCTAGTGCTAGAAAGAGGTCCTGAACCATGATTTGAATTCATTAGTCAAAATATCAAGCTAAGGCATTTCATAACCCTTCTATCCAAATGAGCTAAACCTTCTCCTAAGATAGAGAATACAAGTATTAATACCTAATCAATGTCTATTGGGGATAACTTGTAGCTCTTAGAACTCAGTGATTATAGAATACCAAAATAGAGAGATAACAAAGGGAAAGGAAGAGTCAAACCCATCCAGTCAATTGGTACTTCACTGATAACTACATCTACCCCTTCTGTTAACCTATTCATAATCCCCTAATATTTACCAATAGACAACGTGGCATAACTTGGACATGGAGGATATTTTCTTATGGCTAGGGGTGGATCATGATTTTCTAAAGAATCTAAACAAGTTATTTCTCAAGTGCATAATGGGAGGTGTCCAAACAACTGAAGAACAAACTCAAGCCTTTAAATATGCCTTATTCATACCTAGGTCCAACATAATTATGTTCCCTATAGGTTATTTATTTCCTCATTATGGGAAGTATCATATGCTTGGTATCTTGGATTACCCACTAGGTCTATTACTACCTGGGTTGGGTTATAAACCATATTTGTAAACCATTTCAAACTCCCCATTGACCCTATAGTCTTATATCATCAATTCATAGCTACCAAGAGGGAATAAAATGAGCCTATGAGTATGTTTAATTCTTGGTTACACAATTTATATCAATGTATCAAGGAACCTTACTCTCAAACCAAAGCATTTTCCATACAAACCTACCTTAGGGATATAGATTTGATGAATTATATGTTCTTCGAGAGAACCCCAACAACCTTGGAATCATTATCATTGGCATATAATTAATCTATTAACATTGAATAACATATGGTGCTGAAAGGTTATGGAGTCGGACCTTTACCTTCATTGGGTCAATCAAGTGTATACAACTAAATTAACCAAGACCTACAACATCATATACTTCTAATGAATCCTATCCCAAGAGACCCATATGTAATCCCTAATCCAATTTATAATTTAACTCTAATGAACTTCCTATATAATGGTATACCTTACATGTCTCCCAACCATGTAGTCCCACAGTTGAACAACCAATAGTTAATTCTAATGGTATATAATAGCATATATGATATGCTAAATACTAGTGGGTATGTAATGACTAGTTGTGCTCAACAAACACTTCCATCCTACTTGAGTCCCCAAGCACATGCCAATAATAGTCACACCCTTGCACCTACGACTAGCCTACAACCTCAAGTGACAAACCAACCCAATGCTAGCACAAATATTGAAGTGAGTAATTTGAATTTTTTTTTCATAAGCTATTTAATAATATGACTAATGTGCACAAGTAGGGACCTCAAAATTCCAATAAAAATATTAATAATTAGTCTCATGGTAGGAATTTCAATTTCCCAAGACCTAATAGGCAATGGAATTCCTATCCTAATAATGAAAATGTGGATAGTCCCCTCGATGGTGGAAACCAAAGTAATAATGATCCTTATTCCATGAATTTCATAGACCTAGCCTTCACATGGTGTAGATTTCATAATACCATAGACCACATAGAAACCAACTACATATAATTCATATCTTTCTCAAACATCTTCCAAAAATAGGTGGATAATGTATACATATAATATTTTTAGAATTTATGAATTATTGATGCTTTCTCTCTTATAAGAACCCATCAAGTCTTAATCTCTAAAATTTAAAGCTGTAAAGGGTGCACTAAGACAGGAGTAGGTATACTGTTGGTTATTTAAAAGATTATTGTTCCCTACACCACCATTTACAACCAACACAAATCCCTCCTATACATTTCCCTAAGCTTTGACACTTCCCTTACATGCTCTTCCAAGAAATTCACCACCTCAAATATCCTCTACATAATCTAAACATATTTTTACCATCCTCTAAATTCATTTCAATCGGTCTACCCTATTCTAGGAATTGATCACATTATAGGACTTAGTTAGCCTAGTTGACTTAGTCCTAGTTCTAATTGTTCTATTTCCTAAACAACTAGGTCAATTGGGCCAACTTTGTTAGCTAAAATTTTGGAAGGGTTTAGGATTAGATCTAGATATATAAACACATCTTTCACCCATTTAAAATAGATATAATCATTCATTTGTGCATATTTATCTTCTTATCTACCACTCTACATGAGGAGTCATTGCTTAGGGTTTCATATTTCCTTTAGAAAGAAGAATATTATCTTGTGGGAAACATATTTTGGAAATAGGAGAAGTCTTATAGCCTAAATATGACTTATATTTATCATCCCTGTGAACCAAAACAACATCTTTCAAAGCACCATTGGCCAAGGGAGAGATTGAGGCTTGATGAGTTCATCTTCAAGGTAAGTATTCCTAACTCTTACTCCTCTTTTATTAGTAGATATATTTTCATGTATTAGCTTATGAATGTATTTATATCTCCATGCTTAGGATTACCTCTACATTGAATTGCGTAGATTCATTATTTGTATGTTTATTATTTATATTTAGTATCCCCCATTTGTGTCACAAGCTTTGGTGAGCATTAGATTAGATTTACTTTTAATTTGTTATAAAAGCATAGAACCTAACTAGGGTTATTGTGTGGTATTACTCGACTAAAGGCTTTAAAAACCTCTCTAATGATATTATGTGGTAAAATACCCCTTAGTTAGGTCTAGTGGATCCATATTGGTCATGACCCTAATTTTATAAATGTACCAATAAGTGGAATGGATAGTTTAATTTATCTTCTCTGAGCTAGGATTGATTTATAGATTAACTTCACTTTCCCTATCATACATCCTAAATGAACCCAATGTGAAATAACCCATATAGGTTTTCTTCCACACTTTTATTTATTTCATTTTGATGTCACTAGATTGAATCTATCGCCTCATTCTAACATTCTATGTGTAGGTTTAACACACAATCAATTTGATCAACTCTATCTGGCTTTGTGAAGATCATCTTCAACTATAGTAAATTGGATCGATTTGATCAACTCAATTTGCTATTTTTGCATACAAGTTTTCAAACTCAATCATCCCATTTGAGTCTATTAATAAGTTAAAAATATTCACCTAGATGACATAGTATTAAAACATCAAATTTAACGTTATTAAATGATCAAGTTCATTCACACCAACTTAGTCATTTATTTCCTTTACTTCAGCTCTATTTTTCATAGTTTTTAGTTCTATACAACTATAACCCTATATTGAACTAAGTCAACTAGATTGACTTATTCTATAGTTGATTCTTTCCCAAGAGACTCAATCAATTTGTTCAATTGTGCTTCTTCATAATCATTCAAACTAATTTTATTTTGTATTGTTTGTATACTCAATCAACCCAATCAAACTAATACTATTAAATTACAAGGAATTAAATAAAATTGATATTAATTAATTCATCTTTCATTTTTTTCCTTGCATACTTAGATTAACACACATAGACTAAATAGGAAAATTCAATTTATCAATTTAGTCACATTGATTTTTATTTTATTCATACACTTCCAAACCAAAAAATATCAAAAATTATTAAACCATTCTACCCAAGGTATACCTACTTGGATTTCATCATAAAGTTAGAAGGTGACTGAGTTTATTGGTCGAGTATAAATACATGGTTGATGGTATATATTAGCAAAGTACTTGGTACCCTTATTACTACAAGATTATGAAGTTAGGGGGTAGGAACCAATACCAGGACCCAATACCAAGATAGTATAATCACTAATACATATCCCCTTCAACCTTAACAACCTAAAACCATTTCTATCTTACCTCTTTATAGTTCCTTACTAGATCCAAATGCCCTATCACATTTATTTTTAAAGCTATAATTTAAAAAAATTAGGAATATTTGCATATATTAACATTTCTATTTTTAGCATTACTAATTACTCTTTGTCAATTATATGTTGTATTGAAAAACATGTACTGGATAGCATTGGTACAAGGTTTTTGTTATGTGTCATAACTTAATTGACTAGGTTGACCTAGTTTCTTGTGTGTTTATTTTAAATTTATATACTATTTAACACTAGATCATTTAGAGTTATAATTATCAAAACCTATATTTACCCTCAAAATATAGTTGACCCACTTGATTGTGTCTCTTATAGTTTTCCTTTCTATATAACTCAATCATTTTATTTAACCCATCCTCTCATAGCCTAGTCTTTTTACCCTTCTACAAAATATAGCCATTTTATCTAACCCTATCTCTTACAAGCTAGTATTTTTTAGAACACGATCATTCTATTCAACCTAGTCTCTCATAGTCTAATATTGTTACCCTTATACTAAACATAGTTGTTCTATCTGACCTAATCTCTCGTAGGATAGTCTTTCTAACCTTCTATAGAACATAATTGTTCTATCCAACCCAATCCCTCACATGTTGGTCTTCAATGCTTCCACACAAAACACAATTCACCCACTTGAATGTGTCCTTTCTTAGATTTTATGTTGGTATTCCTTCCAAACTAAGGCAACCTAATCGACTCCATACCACTTGACTGATTTAGTTCCTTATCCTAAAATCTTGCTTAGATGATCTGGTTTAATATCTGGCTAATTTTGCTCCAATACTTCACCTTTTATCCTTAGTCTTAGATCCTCATTACAAACATCATAAAATCCCCTATTAAAATATTTTATTACAACCTTAATCCATTTAGATTATACATGGGGTATTCTTTCCTTCCTACCTTCATTACCTAAGAGAATACTCACTCTTGGTGAGCCTTTTCTCACCATTCATCTCTAGATTTTAATATGGTTCAAATTACTCAAAATAATGACATCAATGGATTATATCTATTTCACACTTCTTATGAAAATTCTCTATCTAAATTACCTTATTACACTATAGGGGAATTTGACACAATATTAACCAATAACCCTATAGTAAAAATTTTAAGACCAATAAACCTCCACCTAGTAATCCTCCATCTAAAATCCTATCCCCTAATACCAATATAGAAAAAAAAAATTCCTACCAACCCTAAAAATCCACCTTTAAACACAAATAATCCCAATCCACCAATTGACACCACTCAAATTCTTGCACAAATAGTTCAACAAATGAATATTATGCAAACATCTAATACTTCTCAAATGATACAAATGCAGCATCATTTATTAAACATAGATAATCAACCTCCTATTCTCCTATCTCAAAATACCCAAAATTTTATCCTTCCACCTCTTATAGATGCCATGGGAAATATCATTCCCCAACCCCTTATGCATAACAAGATGCTTTAAAATATTCAAAATGAACCATTAACTCCATTCATTAATTTTATTAGTATTAGAAATATCTCTTCCACTATTAAATATGATGGAATTAAAGACCCTACATCTTTTATAAAAAGCATTTGGTAATCTCTATAAAGAGTGGATTCAAACAAAAACTTTTACTACCACCAAAATTTTAGTCAAAACATTTACAAGAGATATATTAGAATGGTATAATCAACTCCCTTAACATTCTATATGGCAACTCAGGGATTTACTCAATCCTCTAGTAAAATAATTTTAACAAAATGATCTTCCTAAAAATTATCTTAGTCACTTTATCAATGCTAAACAATCCCCTTCTGAATCAGCTCATGACTTCATTAAATAATATAAATCTTTGGCTCACAAAGTTTATCATAACATGCCTGATGACAAATTATTTATACTCTTTATAACTACCTTAACACCTTCCCTTTAATATAATGTTTGAAAAATTTCTCCCCAAACTTTAAATTATGTAATTTATCAAGATAAAAGACAAGACTTTCTTAATAAATAATTTGATTCCAACCATAAATCCATCAAGGGATATTTCAAAAATTCCACTAATATGATTACTAGTGATCCTCCTCAAATAAAAACAAGAGTAGTCAAAGTGGATAATCCCCAATCTTCCCATACACCATTAACATTTCAAAAAATGAAGCAATTATTATCTCCTTCTAAAACTTTCACCTATACTAATAATCCACCTACATGGTATGATCCTAACATATTTTGTTGGTTTCATGTCTATGTGGGTCATTCTCATGAAACATGTCATGGGATCCTCAAATTCATTGTTTATTTTATGTTATGTGTTACATTAAACCATGATTCTATGATCAAAATATGTCATCATGATTATGTCAAAGCCTCTCAAAATGAACAAGTTACCAAGCCTTCATCATCTAAACCTAAAAAATATTTTTTTACTTCCAATCCAAAACATTAAAATAAAAATATATGTGTAATTGATGTTGATTATAACCAATATTATACCAATTCTCAATATGTGAATGCACCTAAAATTAATTATAAACATAAACCTACCCATAAAGATCATGTCACTAAGCCTAAAAAACCATCAATGAAATAACAAATTCTTAAAGAAACCACAACTACCACTACCATACCTTCTATGATCCCACAACTATAACCTTAATTTAATTCTCTTATTCTTATAAAAAAATCATACCTCCCAAACCTCATGTTGGTTCTTCATCTTATAAAGCTCAGTGGAATTTATTGGAAGAAAACAATTCAATTCCTTGTAAATTAACCCTCATTGAGTTAGTTTGTACTTATCCATATCATCATAAATTCATAATGCAAAAATTTAAAGACATTGAAGAACCATCATCCCTTGATGTCTAAAAACCTCCTCAAGACCCTTCACTAATAGAAGTACATATTATTGAAACTATTTGTACCTCTTCTAAACCTTCCATATTTTTTCTTAAAGAAGACATGATCAATGATGAAATTGTTTTTTGAGCTAACAATCCACCTCTCTTCATTAAAATTACAATTAATTCCACCCTTATTCATAAATTCTTAGTAGATGAAGGTTAGGAATTAATATTACCTCCATTTGGTTAATTTAACAACTTGGATATACCAAATATCACCTTTAAAAAACTCATCTCACATGTCAAAGATTTGATAAGATAACTAAAAAACCACTTAGTTGTATTTGGGTCCCCCCTCAATATTAGACCCAAGGCCATATGTACCAAGATCATGGTCCTTGATTTACCACTATCTTACAACATACTCTTATGTCACCCATGTACACATCATATGAGGGATATTGCCTCCTCGAGTAGTCAATGTATTAAATTCATCCATAATGTAAAACACTAAAAACATGAGGTGAATCCTAATCCATGGATTATACAACTACAGAACCCCAAATCTCAATATTGGATTCCAATCATTACATGCATTAACAGTGTACCTCTACCTAAATTTGTTAACATGAATCTATATTTATAGGTCACTCTTGTCGATTATGATGATGTACCTAATGACTTATAAAATAATTGTAAAACCACTAAATTACCTCTTTACATTTCAGATTGGTTTCTTCCTTATTTACTTCCATATGATCATACCATCCTTCTAGTTGATGATATCACTAAAATTCCTCTTCCACGTAATGCACATGAAGCTTATTACATAGAAGATGATTTAACATGTGATGAGTATGGAGTAGAAAAATTATTTCAAGACACTTTAACAATGTCTCCCCAAAATTTTAGTGATTTAGGCACATCCAATTGTGATTCTCTTTTAGAAATAAATGCATGCACTATTTCCCACACATATGATGATAAATGTATCATGGTCCAAGCTTAATCATGAGACTTAAATGTATAACACTATCAACAAAAATTATCAAAAATACATGCCTTAAAACATGATGTCCATGTCATTCACATATCAATGATATTAAATTAGAACCTGAAGTTCATGTATCTCCCATTAATCATCCACTTCTAGATACCCAATGGTTTCTAAAACAAATATCAACTCTAGAAACTTCAAAAAACTTTGACCCTTATATACCTTCTACACGACCAAATAATCTATCAACTTTGCTTCCTTCTCAAAATTCTATAGATACCATTGAGGTTACCCACCTCAATACAATTGAACCTCCTTATTCATCACAACCTAACATGCCTATCACCAATATAGTTGACTCCACTCAACCTCAACCTAAAATCAAACCTACACCTAAAATTACCTTAGATGCTAAAGCCAAAAATATATGACAAATACATTCTGAATATGATCATAATAGTAATAAAATCATTGATATCAAAGTAGATGTTGAATACTATTGAACATTACCCATGCTCCCTAGTGATGAAGCTACACTTGAACTGCTCCATGCCAGGTAACCTCGGCTTCCTTGACAACATCATAAACTTAAAAACTTCAAATGAAAAACTCCTTATTTTAATAATTTCATTACTAGTGTGGATCCTAAAACAAATCTTATTTATTTTATTCCTCGTGCTCCATATCATTTCCAATACTTAAATTTTATGCTCACTAAATAAACCAAAAGAATAGAATATGGTACACCAACATGTCCTAGACCTATCACTATTTCTAAGGAACTCACACCAACAAAGCATTAAAATTTTAACCTATTCTTTGACAAGTATCATGAAATTTTTACTTGGTCATATGAAGATATGTCAGGTATTGATCCTAGCATTTTCATACATAATATCATCACTTACCTAGATACCAAAACTATTAAAAAAATAATTGTAATTTCCACCTAAAATTTATACCTTGTGTCACAAAGAAATCATTAAACTTTTGGATGCCAAATTCATTAAACTTGTTGACTACTTATAATGGGTATAAAACATCATTCCCATTCATAAAAAAGTCACCATGGTCAATTGTATATGCATTGATTTTCATATTTTTAACTTAGCATGTCCAAAAGATAACTTCCCCTTACTTTAAATAGATGTTATAATATATTCAATCGTTGGATATGAAATTTTATCACTTATGGATGGGTTTTTAGGCTATAACCAAATTCACATACCCCCCAAATACAAACATAAAACAACATTTACTATATAAAGGGGCACATATTGTTAATTCAAAATGCCTTTTAATCTTAAAAATGTTGGCACATCTTATAAACATGTAATGACCCATATTTTCCATGACTTATACATAAGATAGTGGAAAATTATGTTGATGATCTCATTTCCAAATCTAAAATTTTTACAATGCACCTTACTGATCTAGCTATCATCTTCAACTTACTAATCAAATATAAAGTTATACTTTGCCCATACAAATTTTTATTTGGAGTTACATCTAGTAAAATTTTAGGTTTATTAGTCTCTCTTTGAGGCATTGATGTTGATCCATCCAAAATAAACACTATCATCGACATCCCTATTCCTCACTCCATTCCTAACATATGCACTTACCTTGGAAAACATGGGGCAATCTATGAGTTCATCCCATAAATGGCTTACTATATATACTCTATCAATTCACTTCTCAAAAACATTAATGCTCTATAATGGATAGATTCATGCCAAAAATATTTTGATAACATGACATAATATGTGATATCTCCTCATACTCTTCTACCACCTTCAAAAAATCATCCCTTAATATTATATATGTCCTTTACCCCCATATCATTTGGGGCAATTATTTCCCAAAAGGATTGTAATAGTAGAGAATAATCTATTTATAACATCATTTGAGGACTCATTGATTATGAAAAATTTTATACCAAAGTAGAACGTGATTACCTTGCTATCTATTTCATAGCTAAAAAGCTTTGTCATATATGTTCTATCAAACCACTTATTTCATTGTTCACTCTAATCCACTCCATTTATTCTCCAAAGCATTCTTACCTAGAGATAGAATTGGAAAATGGATGGTCCTCTTGATGAAATTTGACCTTTGAATTGTTAAACAAAAATATATTAAAGGATAAGTTATCACCAACCAACTCCTGGTGACACCTTTACCAGCCATAAATCACTTTTAAGATAATCTCCCTAATGACAACATTATTTGTATTGAAGGTGTCAACCAAGCCATCTCTCTAAAATATTATTTTCATAATTTCACTATTGATCTATAATAAAATAATCAAGAAGTTACCAATATCACCCTTGATACTACTAAATCCTAAGTAGTTATCAAAGAAATCCTTGAAGTTATCATTGATTTACATGAATACACTTGTACCCTCTAATTTGATGGTGTTAAATTCCTCCAAAGAATTGGGGAAGGATGTATTCTAACAAACCCACAAGGAAAAATCATACCGTTATCATTTTGATTAACTTTTGATGCCACTAATAACATGGTTGAATATGAATCTCTAATATTAGGAATGAAATCAGTAGTCAACTTATATATCCCATATCTACATGTTTTGGGTAACTCATAACTTATCTATTGTCAGGTTAATGGTGATTGTAAAAGTGAAAATCTAATCACATACCATCAAATAGATACCACATTTTCCAATGAATTTGCATCTTTTATTATTGATCCAATTATAAGATATCAAAATACCATAATTGATTCTCTTACATCATCAACATTTATATTTCACCCTCATCAAGTACTTACTGATTTCCAATTTCTTATCCAAATAAGAAAATATTTTTCTTATATTAAAAATAATGATTCATTCCTCTATCATATTGAGATGGTCACTATTTGACAAAGCCCATGGTATTAAAACATAATCCAATTTATTGAACATCAAACTTACCCTCCAGACATAGATTCTTTTGAAAAGACTCAAATACACAAATAAGCTTTCAAGTATGTGTTTCAATACGACATCATTTAATACCATAGTGTAGAAGGTACCCTAATCTATTTTATAATACAAGAAGAGGTTCCTACTCTCTTATAAAAAACACATGGATGCATTTATAGTGGTCATTGTAATGGACATGTTACAACCCATAAATGCTTACATATGGGTTACTTTTGGCCTAATATAGAAAAATACACTATTGATTTTGCTAGAAATTGTAATCCTTGTCAACTCCATGACAATTTAATCCACTCACCACTATCTAAGATCTAAATAATGGAGTCTCCTTATCCATTTTCTATGTGGGAACTAGACCTCATAGGTAAACTACCTTGATCACAATATGGTCATGTCTTTATCATTATTGCTAATAAATATTTTACCAAATGGGTATAAACCATGCCTCTTATCAATGTCATGGGAACTAATATTTCAAAATTTATCCATAACTAAATCATTTATCATTTTTGAGTTCCCCATACTATCATCTATGATAATGGTGGCAACTTCAAAAACAAAGACATGAAACAATTATGTGCTAAATTTAAAATTTCCCATAAATTTTCCACACCTTACCATCCTTAATGTAATGGCCAAGCAGAGGCTACTAAAAATTTTATAAACAAAACCTTACAAAAAACTATTTGACAAACTAATAATGGTTGACACCATCTATATCTTGCACTTTAGGCTTACCATACTAACATATGTACTACCACTAGGGAAACACCATTATCATGAGTATATGGTTCCAAATGAATATTACCAATAGAATTCAAACTCCCATATTTATGTACATATCTTCATGGTATAATTCCTGATGAAGAACTATGTGAAACTCATCTTCATGCTTTAGAATTTATTAAGAACACCATTTGGTCTATTTACAACATAACTGCCAATACAAGGTTTGCATTACTAAAATAACATAAAAAATAGGTCAAAGTCCACATAGTTGATGATCATGACTTAGTCCTCAAATTAGATAACACACATGACAAAAAAGGAAAATATGCCCAAAAATGGTGGGTTCCTTACATAGTAAAAGACATTATTAGTCATAATACTTATCATCTACAACTTAATGAAGGACATGTTTTCAAAGAACCCACTAATGTACAAGTTTTGAAAATATATTTTTCTTAAATATCTCCTTTCTTTTCATAATTATATCTATTATCCTACTAACACTTCTTGTAAGACTTATCCAATGATATCTCCTTTTCAAAAATATATTCTATACACAAACCTTAGTCCCCTCGTTTGGTCCTTTGGATTCTATTTTCATTTAATTCATGAGTTACAATGTAATACTAACGATAAGACCCAGTTTTCCTCATAAATATTTTTTATTTCACACATCCATTTTTCATACTTTTTATCTTTGATCATAAGTTTGTTATTTTAAAAACCTTTTTCATTCTCTTCTTTCTTTTGTGAATTGCATTATAAGACCATGAATAAGATCATACTTTCCTCAAAAATACCATTTTCACAATTTACACCTACTTATGTTTATGTTTTATGAGTTAAAGTGTAAGACCATGGATAGGACCAGGCTCTCTCATAAAATTTATATATCAATTTAAACTTTGTTTTATAAACCGAGAGTTATTTTTAGAATGTTTAGAAGTGGTTATAATTTTGTGATTCCATATTCTAAGCCTTGGCTTTTATTTCTTTTGTATATAAAACTTAAACAATACACTATGTTATCTTGTTTACCTACACTTACATACATTATTATGATAAGGAATCATATGTATGTATATTTGTATCCCTTTCAATTTGTCACATTTTTTGTAATTTGAGGTAAATCAAATTGTTTGGTGTTCACTTCCCCTTGGTTTCCATTCCACTTTAGATAAAATAAGGTCAAAGTCAACATAGCACTTTTATTTAACATGAATAAACAAGACTCTTAGACATCATGATCACTAATTCCTCTTTATTAGCTACCAAGTTCAAATTTTTCATATGATAGTCACTTTAGCACCCATGTTTGGTTATTTGAATTTGTATGGAGGAAGAATAGAAAAAACCATCAAAAAGTTAAAAGCTAAATCATTTTAAAAAAAGCAATATCAAATTAAAAATTTAACATCACACCAAAATATGTGATTCATATCACATCTCCTATCCCCAATCAAATCTCAAAATCCACATCTTAACTCATAATAGAGTTGAGGTCCATTGGGGTGCGGTAGGCTATTAGATTGGAATATTAGAGTTCAAAATTATCTATAGTGCTACATATTGTCTCACATAACTAACTAATCCTTGCAATATATAAACAACTCTATACGGGGTCTTGAGGAATATGTAACATGTTTTGGGAAGGTTAGTCTATTTTAATTTTCATTCATATATCCTTCATGGGATTATATTCATCTTTTTTTTATAGCATAGGATTTGTTTGGTTAGGATAAGTTATTCAAAGTCCTTAATGTCAAAATTCCTCTTATTTTGACAAACTTAATTTTAGTTTATTTAATTTGATAAAGAGTCTATCTACCTTGATTTTTCCTACATCTCCCCCACCACCCATTTCATCCCCACTTGATAGGAAAGTTTGATTCTAAATTTGTTTCCTCAATTATATATTCCCTCTTCTTCGCATCTTACAACATGATATCACTACTTTGTTTTAATTTTATCTATCTTTAGAACAAAATAGTATGTTGTGTGACTATGGATTATCTTACTTACACTATTGATTTATATTTATAGAAATTCCTTTTTTGGAAAATTGCATTTTTCATGTACTTTTTCCAGTATTCAGTGAGTTTGGATTGTTACTTCTCACTCACCAATGTTTTTTTCATTTTAATATACTCTTTTTCCACTGATGATTGAGTTTGGATTATTACTTCTCACTCATCAATTTTGTTTTATTTTATGTTTCCTTACCATCTTTGTTTAAGTAAGGATTTTTACTACTTTCACATTGATGTTAGATTTTAATATTTCATGTATCCTTAGTTTTATTTGGTTTGTTATAATTTTTACTTAAGGTACTGTGGATCAAAATCTACTTTTTATTATTTTAGAGTAGTCATCTTTTGGCCTTGAAATTTCTCAGCAAAATTCATCAATTTTGCTCTTAGCTCTTTCTTTCTAGGCTCCCTTTTACATATTTTTCCTAAGTATCAGTCCCCTTTCACTTTTTCCATGTGATAGCTTAGTGATCACCCACCACAAAAGGTTTTTAGCTTGCCTAAGAGGGGCACTAACACTCCACGTGGTAATTGAATGCTCTTTGGGGACATTTATCTTTTATTAGGACTTGAAGTAGCACCAATAATTGGTAGAGTTGGAATGGGAACCCACACATGTAAAATTCTCCATGTTGCATCACAACACTTACTAGGAGGAGTTTATTTTTATCAAGACTCAAAGTAATTTCATTGGCTAATGGATATGGGTGGGGCCCAATATACGGTAAAGAGGGGAAGTAAGAAGAACACTCCATATGGTGTCATAGTGGTTATCTAAGGTAGAGATTTTTTTGTCAAAACTAGGAGTTGTCCGTTGAAGTGAGTCAGTCCCATTTCCAATAGCATAATAGAGGTAGTTCTAAAAATGAGCATGTGGTGCCATAATGCTTCTCCTAAGCATCATGGCCATCATAAGGCATTATATTTCTACTATATTAAAGATATGAAGATAAATTTCACTCATGAGCTAGAGTCTCTCATTTATTTATAACAACATCATCATAGGCACAAGCATAAGGATTTTTAGGTGTCATTCTCATAAGAGATCATTGTGCCTAGATAAGCAGGACTCTTTTCCTTTGTAGGGGCTAGTTATTGATTACTTTTAATTTTTACTATCTTTAAGAGTAACCATTTGTAATAGTTTTAGAATAGGAGTAGAAATAATTATCATTTTTCTATTTCATGACCTTAGAAGGTGCCCCTCATGGGTTGGATTTAATAATGTATAATGTGCCTTCATGGCCTTTTGTATTTTGTTCTCCACTTGACAATAAAGAGGATGTGGTGTTATATGTCAAACTGAGTGAAGATTTATTACTATCTTTTATTCCCATTCTCAGCTTCTATAGTATTTATTCTTGTTTGTATTATAGACTTAATTCATGCTATCATACTCCTTTAATATTCTATGGTGTTTTAGGATTCAAAATATTTTATGCAATTGTAGGTTAATGCTTTAAATATCTTGGTGCATTGCCTTAATTAGTCTACTTTAGTATTGTTCACATTTTTTCTTACCCCTTTTCATCCCCAAAATTAAATCAAAGAGTTATCTTCTAAAATCTTGGAGGTTACTTTATAGACCACAATTTGGTTCCACACCTGTAAAACTTCTCATAAAAGGTTTTTTCATCGAGAATAAGAGTTTTAGGCATCAATAGTTTATTCTTTTCTATCACACCTGGTGGACCCAAAATACTATTATACCTAAATAGGAACCCAATTTTATGATCCAAAGACTCATTACAAGGTCATAGACAACAAATAATCTAAATTTACTAACACCACCTATGGGAGCTCTAATTCACCAAAAGATCATGGGATCCAATTCTACTCAACAACAATAGAAGATGGCTATCTAGAGACCATCGAGGAACTTCATGGCATGGAATAGTGGCAACTAACTTATCCCTCTAATACCTCTATCTATATGGGACCCCATCCCTATGAATGCCTTAAACACACTCCCTAAATTCTTAGGGGAGGATTTCAAGGGCATAGTAGAACATCTCCAAGATGTCATAAATGTATGCACTATGTATTATTTCATGGAATAGAATGTATCCCTAAGGCTACTAGATGCCTTTTTTAAAGGGTGAGTTCTTGATTAATACCAGTCATTGCCACCTAATTCTATATCCAATTGGAATGACTTAGGCAAAAAAAAATTGAATGGTTTAATGAGAAGTAAAATTGGTCATATCTCTTACAACAACTAATAACTATCAAGAGGGCCCCATAATAAGCTAATATGGATTTTAATACTAGGTTCCATAAGACCTAGCAAAGGATCCTAATAGTATATTGACCTCCCATAGGTATGGCCACTATATTTTACTTCAAGGCCTTCGACTCAAATATTTCTATAATGATTCATTCACTTAGAAGTCAAATGTTATTGAATCCATATGAGCTAGTAGTAAGAACTGAGAAAAACTTGATCGATGTGAGAAATCTTCCTCTTCATCCATCAATGCTAATGTTCCTAGAAATATCAATGTTTCCACCAAAATAAGTCCCAATCACCTCATAGGTGACACATTCTATGTACATATATCCACTTTCTCAAGTGAGCACATCCACTCAACCCTTGCCATCCACAGAGATGAATGGCATGAATAATATCTTTTGAAGCTTTTCTAATGAGATAATAAACCTCAAAAGGTAGAAAAATATACCTCCAAAACCTCCTTTTTAGAACTACCAAGAAATGAGATCACCATATTAATAGAACCAATACCAAGAGAGGCAAAGGCCAAACCACCAAGCACCAAATCATCAAACATCAAACCATCAGGTGTGACCCACAAATCAAATGGTAGTGATTCATGATCCCTTATAAATAGTACACTAGCCAAAATAACAAGGAGGATGATTCTAACTTGTGGTGTTTCTCATTTAATGACACATATACACCCTAAAATTGCCCAAGAGGTAATATATAACAAAAAATTATCAAACTATAGCGATAGGGGAATGCACCATATTCATCCTTTTACAAGTATCGATCCTTAGGAGTTGAGAATGATATCTTAATGGCATAAATGTAAGGGATGTCCCTAGAAAAAGAAGAATAAATAGCCCTAGAACATATAGTTTTCTCTTAGGTATAAGGTGAAGATGTAGTTTATGTGAGCAAATTTATCATGTATAGAGCTCTGCAAGTCCAATCTGACTATTACACGTGCTCTAAGAAGAGATTGGCCAAGATCCTAGAGGCTATCTTGAGGCCTAAAGTGCTTTTTAAAAAGAGTCCAGTACCCAAACCTCCACCTTTAATGTATCAAAAATGAAGATAAAAATTGTTAAACAATTTAAAAGACCCTAAGGTCTCATGTTCAAGGTCATATAATATGTAGGAGTAGTTAAAGAAATTTCCATCCAATGTTTCTCTCTGGGATGTCCTATCTATCCCTGCATAGAAGTCTCTAGTGAAATAAGCCTTGGAGGAATGGAAGAAAGCCACATGAGGAAAACCAACTAAAAAGTTTGCATAGATGAAGGGAAAGGAAGATAGCTCAAGTGTGCAACACTAGGTACCATTTTACATAACTTCATGATTGATTTTGGTGCTAACATGATGGTAATACCTAAGTAGATTGTGGATGTGCTACAATTACAATATGAACCCTTGAATAAAGGGGTAATATAGTTGGATGGAAGAATTTCCAAACCATAGGCATTATCATATCTCTTCCCCTCATATTATATTATTGTCCTAGCATTACTATGTCATAAGATGTTGTAGTGATAGAAATCTCACCCATCTTAAGGCTATGTTTATCTAGAGATTTCACTACCAAGTGGATATCTATCATTGGATTAGTACCATTTAATCCTATGGACCAAAAATGGATTGAAGCTAAAATCATTATCAGAGAAAATCCATCAAGAGCACATAACAAATGAGGCTATGATAAATTTTTAAGTAACAAACACTTCTTTCTCTAAGATAGAGATGTACCACATTGAGATGCTTGAAAAAGAAAAAGTGGTGGATAATAGAATCTCAAAGGAAGATGACCTTGTCAATGAATTCATTTAGATTGATCCATTCACAAAATTTGATGCCACCAACCTTAGAACCTATGTAAGCTATGATGATGATCGAGCCATCCCTGAGGTCATGAGTAAGAAAGAAGAAACTAGCAAAGGGCTTGAAGATGAGTCTAAATTTTGGACTCTACATTTCAATGGCATGAAATGCAAGAACAAATTCAAAGTAGGCATTTGATTGGTATCTCCATCTAGAAAATGGATCCTTTGAGCCTTCTAATTTCAATTTTCTTATACAAAAAATGAATTAGAATACAAAGTGCTAGTCCATGGCCTCAGCCTTGATAAATGGATGGGCATAAATCAGCTAAAAGTATTTGATGATTAAAAATTAGTGTTAAGATAGGTGAGAGGGGTCATGGATGTGAAGAATGTGTGCATGAGGTCCTATTACCACCAGATATGTGATTTGACTAAAAAATTCAAATCTTTCAACATTTATATCATCCCTAGGGCCTTGAATGTAGAGGTAGACAAAATGGAAATAATTGGCTCCCAATTTGACCTAGTGATAGACTTGTTCACCAATGAAAAAGTGGTATGGGTGATTTTTAAACCTACCATTCCTGACAATGACTATGTTCCTACAGTAATCATGTGAATTTATGGAGCAATTGAAACCAAAAATGAAGAGGCCTATAGAAATTAGATTATGTAGTTGAAGACCAACAAACTACTAAAGGGGCTCATTACCTTGGAAATTTTTTTTGACTCTGATGATGAAATAAATGACAAACAAAAGTTTGTCATAAATATAGGTGACTATTCCAAACTTGATGTCAAAGATGGAATAATATTTATGGTTAGGAAGGAAGTTCCATTAGAGAATAAGAAGCATTTGATTTATTTCTATGACAAATATGAAGGGGTCATTGCATGGACCTATAATGATTTGAAATTATATGATCATGAAGTCATTCAACACACCATAAACTTGGTGGAAGGATCCAAACCCATTCAATAAAAGAAAAGGTTGGCTAACTCAAAAATTGAATCTCTCATGCCCTAAGAAATAAGGAAACTAATTGATTCAAGAATCATATACCTGATCAAGAATTCAACATGGGTATCTAATATATTTTTAGTATGAAATAAGAGTGGAGAAATCTAGATATGTGTAGACTTTCAAGATTCAAATAAAGCATCCTTAAAGGATCATTACCCCCTCCCCTTTATGGATAAAATCCTCCAGATAATAGTGGGTGTAGAAATGTTTTCTCTACTATATGAATTCTCTAGATATAATCAGGTATGGGTAAGTGAAGAAGATCAACACAAGACCAATTTCACCATAAAGTGGGGAACCTTACATATGCAAAGATGCCTTTTAGCCTCTCTAATGCCAGGGCTACTTTATAACAAGTTATGGATGTAGTTTTAAAGGGCTTGATCAACAAGATCATCATCATTTATGTGGATGACCTCACTATGTTCTCCAAAAGGAAGGATGACCACTTTAATCATTTGGAGAAGGTCTTCTAAAAGTGCCAGGAATTTACAGTGTCTCTTAACCCTAAGAAATGCATTTTTATAGTCTTGCAAGGTAAGTTGATCAAATATGTGGTATCAAAATAAGGGATCACCATTGATTTAGAAATAGTAAAGGCCGTTAGAGACCTATCTTTACCAATGATCAAGAAAGGGGTTCAATATTTTTTAGGAAAGATCAACTTCATTCGTAGGTTTATATCTAACTTCATAGGATTGGTGAGACAAATTAAACTGATATTGAAAAAGGACCAAACCTTCAAATATACCCCTAAAGGAAGAGAAGTGTTTGATAAAATCAAATATGTGATATCCACTACTCTAGTTCTGATCAACCCTGACTTATCCAAATATTTCATCATGTATGTCTATGAGAGAGAGCACAACCTGGAGACTATGTTAACTCAAAAGGAATAAGGAGGGATAAGTGAACACTTAATAGCATTATACTCAAAAACCCTACATAGATATGAAATCAAATACAAATTTGTAGAAAATAGGATTTTGCCATTGTCAAGGGCCTCAATAAGTTTAGGTACCTTTTGGTAGGAAGCAAAGTAGTGGTGTATGTAGTGTACTCTAGCATCCATGAGTACATAATGGAAGGGAAGATTATAGAAAAATGGGCCAATTAGATAACCAAAATCCTTGGATATAATATCAAAGTTAGGCTGACCAAACTTATCATAGGAAGAGGAATATGTGAATACATAAATAATTACACAAATGTCTTGATGGAAGGATAGGACACATCAAAAATGGTCTTGTTGAATAAATTTGAAGTCAATGAGTCTAGATTGTTGATGAAACATGTTACATGTAAACTAGTTGGTATCCTAATGGTCTTCTTATGCATAAAGGGTGTTTCTATAGATTGTAAAGGGCTATTTATGCTCTAGTCCAAGGGGTCCTATTCAAAAGAAACTTCAATATAGAGCTAATTTGATGCGTCAAAGTACACTAAGTTGAGAAAATCCTCCATAATATGTATTTTTCCCTTCTAAGTGTCCATTTATATATAAAAACCACCACAACTAAGATCATGTGCATGAGGTATTACTATCTAACCATGTTTAAGGATTACCATCAAATAATCAAGAAATGCCAAATATGCTAGTTCTTCATAAGGAAGATAAAGAATTCAACCATGATACTAAACCCAATTATGATTGATGAAACCTTTGCATAGTGGGGCTTAGAATTCATTAAAACGATCAATCACATCTCTCACACCATTCAAAAATAGATAATTATGGCCATCGATTACTTTATTAGGTGAAACCGATGTAGTCCCATTGAGGGAGGCAACTAAAAATGTAATCCTCAACTTCTTGGAGGAACCTTGTAGTAAGGTTTGGCCCATCAAGGATGATCATATCCAATAATGTAAATTCCTTCCTTAGATATAATATTTTTTAATTCACACTCTAGAATAGTATTTTCTTGAAGACTTCATCTAATTATTATCTGCAAGGGAATGGGTTGGTCAAGTTAATGTATAAAAACCTTATAAGGCATATCAAAAGGATGGGTGATGACAAGAAAATGGAGTGGCATATGCACATGAAAATGGATTTGTGGGTGGACCCCATCACTCCTAAAAAAATCCTAAATACATCTTTGTATAAACTCATATACAATAAAGAAGTGTGTTTCTCTCTCTCTCTTTTTCTTAGTTTTGGCAAAAATAAACTAGTGATAAAGGGGTGTGTAAAAAAGCCTATTAAAAGTTCATGCATTTAATCTAGATTATTTTGGAGAAATATTATTTGTCTAGGTAATAATATCTACAAATAATAAAACACTGCCACATACTTTTTTGTTAGACAAGGAGATGGGTGGATAGCCTAGCATAAGCTAGATCCTAGAAATGAAAGCTTTCTAGGAGGTTTTCAATCCACCTAATTTAAAACAAGTTAAGTTTGAAAAAATGAATGAAGGGTAGCATAAAATAATATAAAACTGAAACTAAAAACATAAAATTAATTAAGAAACCAAAATACTTTGCTAATATGATTAAACTTAAGTAAGTAGTATGAATAATGCTAATGCTGAAAATTGGCCAAGTTAAGGGTTATGATTTTGGTTTGGTAATTTGGTAAGCATTAAAAGGATGGTTTATTTGAGTTTGGTAAGTGGTTGAAATGTTAAAATGGTAAGGTTTAAAAATATTTAAATGGTTAAGTAAACAAATATGGTAAAAGGGGTAAATGGGTAAAGGCGTAAACGAATAAATGAGATGAAGTTGAAAATGAAGTAAATGGGATAAATGGGGTAAAGGGATAAAAAGAAGAGGTAAAGGGGTTATAGTTTAGAATTAAATAAATAATATTCCAAGGATGGGTCTTAAAATTTAAGAGATAAGAGACCAAAGGAGATAATAAGTTGAAATGAAATAAACAAACAAGGTTACCTTTGAGATGGTTGTTGATGATATTGTTGATGAAATCTTGGAGTGATTCTGATAGAGATTCAATGATTTAAATTTTTTATGCTTCAATATGAGGATGATCTATTTATCAAGTTGATAACCTCCTCCAAAAACCTATAATAAAATGTTAATAACAAAAAATACTAATTTGCCACTTTCCAACTTAACCCTGGGTGAAGGAAAGGGGTAGATTTATAGCATATGTTATGAAGAGTCATGCCAAAAAATGAATGATATAGGTATGGAACCTTTTTATATGTGGTGGATGAATTATTCAAAATGAGGTGGGTGTGGATTCCCATATGGGTTGGTGAGTGTCCCATTTGGGTCAAGAAGTCAAAAATAGTTGTCCTTTATCTTAAAGAGGTAGGTATCTTATTTTGGAGGTTAATTTCATGTAAAATACATGTTTTCTAATGGTCCCTTGAGTGTAAATTCACCATATTTGAAGGGGTGGTGCCTTGTGATGCTTAAATGAGGTCATCAAGTACTTTGGGAAGGGACTCAAGTGGGGTATGATGTCCCATATCAAGCCACATCAGTTCTAAGCCATGCCACTTGCCATATCACCTCCTAAATTACCTTTTGTGTCACTTGACATGTCATATGCCATGCCACTTTCCATGTCATCATGAATAATTATAGTGGGTCCCATAGTGATTAGTGATAGTGAATAGTACTTTTAAATAGTAATATCAAATAGTATTTCTGAATAGTATTATGTGACTAGGAAAATAGTGATTTAGTTAGGTTAAGAGGGGTTTTTTAAGAGTTAATAAGGTTTATGGGGTATTTATGGGGGTCTCTAGGAATTTTGTTATTGAAAACTAAAAGTGCATAGTTTTCTAGTGTCTACATTTTGCCCCTTTTTGTTATGCAGCTTTGATTTAACAAACTACAAAATAAAAATAAATCACTTGGTCAAAGGTTAGGGTTTGTTGAGTATGGGAGAAGTTGTTCCCCCTCAAACTAAGAGTCGATGAGGGAAGGTTGAATCAAGTGTAGGTTTGATAAATAATTTTTGGGGAGGCACTAGGTGGTGCCACAAGATAGCTGGGCATGTGAAATGCAAATGGGTGTACAAAACATGACTAAGCATGATAGTCAAGATTGCATAAATATTAAAGATACCAATGTTAGTAATAATAAATTTGATCTTATAAATACATGTGATAGGGATAATTGATCCAAATCATTGGTCATATCTTATCAAGTTAGGCCTATCAAGTCATCTAGATAGGTTTGATGTTGGTTGCAGGTATCCAGGGTACGAAGTGCTCTTGTAAAATAACACAATTAGTCAGGTCATGCATGAGGTGGTGAAAACATTAAAAAATTTAACATGGTAAGGTTGGTCATTGCAATCAAATGTTTTTGAAAATTACACCAATGTTTTGGGTTAGAAGCAACCAATATCAAGGTGGACATGATGAAAACATGGGTGGATTAGGTATGGTTTGAAAGGGGATGACTGAGATGACTCCAGATGCATGTGGCAAGTGGATGCTACCTACAGAGTTCCATGGATAGGAATAAAAAATAATGTCAGGCCAAATTTAATTCTTTTGAGGTGAAGAGTGTTGGTTAACTTGGTTGTCCCAATTTGATATCATGTAGTTAGGTCTAGTTGAAGGACATTGGAGAAATGAAAGTTCCAAAAGGGTGAAAAATATGGGTATCAAATAGTTTTCTAATTGTTTTTGTAGAAATAGTGGATGAGATTATCTAGGATGCAATTAGATGATTATGTCAATTATGCAAAAATAATCTATAGCCATGGATAAGCAAGTTTGAGCATGAAATTTTAGTCACCATTTTGAAAAAAGGATAAATATGCTTTACCAAGATTTAGAAAATCTAGCACTACTAAAATTTCTATGGTAATCTGAAGGTTTATTTTATCACCATCCAAATAAGTTGATATTATCCACACTTCACAACAATATCATTAACATGATATGGAAGGGTATGATTCAAAAATTTGGGGAAGTAAAGTAGCAGAGTGGGTAAATAAGAAGTGGCAAAGATTTGAACCCTTGACCTTTGAGTCAGTTGGGCCCCAAAATAAGTAAGCAATGAGTTTTGAGGGAGTTTAGAGAAAGATGCTAAGAGGTTTTGGAATATGAAGTGAGGTGAATAATAATAATATTAATTAAATGAGGGAGTAAGTTTTAGATTACAATTATATAGCAGGGTTATTTTAAGGCATAAGAAGATGTAGTCTAAGAAGGGAGAATCAAGGGAAATTATTGGTTGGAAGTTTAGGGTGTGTGAGAGAGTGTAGCTATCATCCCCATGTAGATATCCCAAATCTTCTATTTAAAGGTGGTTTTAGTTTTTATTCTTACATCTTTGAAGGTTAGAGTAAAATGGGTTTAAAATAGGCAAGATCAGAGGGGGTGGGGTAGGAATCTTCCTCTCGATGGCTTAGCAATACTCAATCTTGCTAGTTGGTCATTTGAGCCCATGGTCCTAATGAATTATGTAATAAATTTATAGGATTGATATATATCTCATAGTAAACCAAAATTGAGTGGAAGATTTTTGAGCCTGTAGCATGTTAAAAATGGGAAAAGGGATTAAAAGGGAGAGAGATGATAGGTAGGGTGAATGGAGTAGCTAAAGAGGTACAAAAAAGAGGGTCTGAGCACAACACATAGAGGAATTAAAGGAAGAAATGGATGCACTTAAAGTAATGAACCTAACCAAATTTCATACATTAATTCAAGGGTATGGAGGACATCAGGAAGTAGACAAGGAGATGTACATAGAAGAATTTTAACTAGTGACCACACTATAATGAGTGAGAATGTGGAATGCCAATGGGATATAATAAAGGAGTGTCAATAAGGGATGAGGTAAAGGTAGAATAGGAGATGGATAAATAAATAGGTAGATAAAATAATAAGATATTAGAAAAAGATGAAGGTGGAGAATCATGAAAGGAGCCAAGCATGGTCATATATGAGGAAAAATAAGGTCAAGAAGAATAAGGAATGTCCTCAAGATGATAAAAATGAAAGGAAATGGAGAAAAGGGAGAGGATGGTGGAAAATAATGAAAGGAAATGAGATGAAGATAAAGGATGAAGATTGGGGATGATAAGAATGAAAAGGAAGAATTGAAGTAGGGATACAAAGCAAGGATACTCACATAGATGCAAAAGATAAGTGAGTACCAAGATGGAAAGAGGAAAATGGGAACGTAACAAGAAAAAGGCAAGAACTGAGAAGAAGAAAATAGGTAATTATGAAAGGATTCTCAAAGGATAAATACCTAGGGAGAAACTAGTTGTGGAGCAAAAAAAGAGGACAAAAAGGATGTAAGGATGGAAAAAAATCAAACAAGAAGAATGGAAAATAGGTATGGTGGGAAAAATGACAACATGGTGGAGAGTGGTAATACACGTAAAGAAAAAGTATAGTAATAGAGGAAATAGAAAGCTTGCAAGATGCATAGTATGATGTGGAATTAGTGAGGAAAAGAGAGTGATAAAGAGGGTATGAAAAATAGCCAAGGGTGAGGGGAGATGATGAGGATGGCGAAAGAAGTTGAAAGGGATAAAGGATGAGGTTGGTAATAAGTGGAGAGAGAGACCAAAAACTTGAAAAGTGGGTGAGGGAATGAGCTATGAAGTATGCATAATGAAGGTGATGGGGAGGCTAGTGGGGCAGAGTAGGTGGTAGTTTTATGGGAGATAAGAGGGGCCAATGAGGAAGGATATAAACCCTTGTGTTAAAAGAGATTGACAAGTTGAGAAAGTGGTTAAAAGACATTGATAAGCTAAAGGGAGGGAGGTGGTGGGGGGATAGGTATAGAAGTAGAGGAAGATATTTTAGGAGAGAAGGGAAAAAAAATAAAGGATGTATCCAAGCTAACCTTAGTAATTGAGTACTACGTACATAGCCCAAAAAGACCTCAAGACAATGTAGTTCTCCCAACAATAAGGGAAAAACTTAAGAGGAAGTATTAGATGGTGTTAAAACATAAGGATGTTGGAGAAAGAATTCAAAGATTCCTTGATGTAGGATGCCCTTAGAAAGACAGTGTTGTTAGTGATAAAAATGAATGACAAGAAAAAGGGGGTGGGAATTAGTTTTTAGTGGTTGAACTACGCTTAGAAGTGAAGCAACACCTACATAGTCCATGAACATCATGTCAATGTAGTTCAACAATGTTTGGGTGAGTGGTGTTCAAATTGGTTTCCCCAATTTGATGGACCACATGGGTTAGTTTGGGATGAGGGAGAAGGATTTGTAAAATAATAGTTTTAGGTTTTGGTTAAGATGTCAATGAAAGTGAATAGTGTATACTAGTAAATAGTTACCATAATGATCTCACATTTAGTAGGATGGGAGATATAGATGGGCAAGGTAGGATAAATTAGAAGGGAACACAATGATAAGTACCAAAAATGATCTTCAATGGAGATAATCCAAATAAGAGGTGCCTTTGTTAGGAGGTTACACCTAAAATTATGCGAGGGTAAGAGTTTAGAGATAGTGTCATCCATTACGAGTTAAGTTTTAGGAGGTGGGCGTCTATCCAGATCTATAGAGTCATTTTAGCCAAGGTTCATCATTGATAAAAGTTAAGTTTTCAAGGAAATAACAAAGTGATGACCTACAAATAATTTCTTTGATGGTCAATTAGATTCTATAAGTAAGGAAGTAGCATGGTGAGCGATAAAGGATGGACTTTGCCTAACCCAAGAGATACATGGGTAGGCTAGAAAAATGGTGGTTATGTTTTTATCCTCTACCCTAATTATGTGGAACTAATGAATTATTGGTTTTTCTAGTTCGGGCCTAACTAATAAAAAGTTGCATGGCCAGGAGAAGATGGTGGTTCCCTTGCTATAGATGAACATTCAGCTAGAAAAAAAGAAAATATTTCCATGTTGGATTAGGTACTACCAATAGTTGGGGTCTGATGCTTAGAGCTTATGACAATGGGATGGTAGGAGGGTAGAGGGGACAAAAATGTGAATGTATTGGAGTGAATTCATGGTGGCCTACTTCTGATGGAAGAGTTTCTATAGTGGAAAGGAGTTGGGAGTTACCACCAATAATAATAGTGGCAGTTTCAAAGGTGTGATCGTTATAGTAGCCCATGATTGGAAGATAATTTATGTCAACCAAGCCAAAGGTGATAATGATGCAAATTACCACTAGTCCTATAAGGGTCACAAGATGACAAAGAAAGGAAAGACATCAGATGTGAATTGGATGATAAGGACAATAAAAAGATATCATGATGGTGCATAATGGCTTTATCAAGATGACCAATCATATCAAGGGTGATGTGTCAATGTCAAAAGGTAGGTAGAGATGACCATTTCCAATGGGAAGACTATTCAAGGCAATGAATAACATCATATGACCTTCCATATTGATATAATGGAGAACTAGATTAGTGAGGAAGAATGAGTAGGTATTCTATTTAAGAATCGTGATAAGGACCAGTACTAGGATCAGATAATGTCCTTTACTTGAGCACATCTACCTTCACACAATCATCATTAAAATTTTCATTGTAAATGGTGGTGTATGTCCCTCCACACACTAATACTACCATCTTCAACCACATTCATCATCAAAAACAATATCAACAACAAATATGAGTGCCATCCCCTCATCCTACACTAATGCTACCATCTAGCTCATGAGGCAAACTTTCTTAAATAAATTATGCCTTCTTCATAAGGTATGTCGATGTATGTAAGTGATTTAGGCCATGTGTAATCTAATGAATATGTATGTGTCAAGCAATTACTCGCACCCTAAATAAAATATTGCATAGTTTATTATGTATAAAATGTCTTGGATGTCACTAGTCGAATGATATTATGCTTAAGGTTGTGTGGATACTTATGAATGTTATGGTTATGGTTATGATTGGTATGGTTTTGGTTATTATAATCTCACTCAATTTAAAAAGAATGATTATTGTTTTTGCAACACTAGATGGTAAAATTCATGAGGAAAACACCAACCAAGAACATTAAGAATAGGGCACAATGCTTTCTTTATGACAAGGACTAAAAATAGACCCAAAGTGAGATCGACTTAATGAATATAAACCATTCAAACATTATGCATGAGTGATCCTTAGTTGATAAAAAAAGGTTTCTTGATCACAAGGTGTCAAGTAAGCTCTAGATCCCCTGATTTATAGATAGTATAAAGGGAATATGGGTGATGGGTGGTGCAAAGGATAATGGGTGATATGTATGATAATTGCATGTGAATTAATTTTACCATTAAATAGGTGACCTAATAATGGTAATAGATAGTCCATGTCATATGCTAGATGTAGACTGATCAATGTGGGAAGTATATATGTAGAAGCCGATGGTGGCTTCCAATTTATTATGTTGTTGGAGAGCTAATTACAGCTTTAGAATTTGTTGTGATAGTGGGTCTTTTGCTTTATTTCTATATATGGGAAATTGATCAATGTGGGAAGCTTCCAAAAAATTACTCTGCTTTTGACAAAGTAAACTTAGCCATCCTTCAAGGGAGTGGTTTAAGCTTATTGGTTTTGTTTAATGATTTTGATAGCTATCCTTCAAAGGAGTAGTCTACCTCACATTTTTTAGTTTTTATTTTATTTTTGGGCAGCTATCCTTTGAGGGAGCAGTCTATAATTATTAAGATATTGACCCAAGTAATTGTTGCAAGATGAAATGTGTTTAGACATTAACCAATCTAATTACGTTAAGAGGTTTACCTTTATGAGGTCAAAAATTTACACAATAAGGTCAATGACATGTGAAAGGGTGTGGTTTTGAGAGATAATGACCATGGGATTCCATCTTTTTAGAGATGAAAAGTATCCATGAGAACCATGCTATGGGTAGAGGTGTGGTACCCATATTTAGGATTAAGCCATGACTATGATAGTTAATCACATGGTCCTATGTTATAGTAAATTATCATTAAAAGGGGAAGACGAAGGTGGGTGAAGGTTAAAATATCATAATCAAGGGATGAGCTTGATCCTTCTTTAACAGAAAAAATGATGTAGATGCAAAGCATTGAGAGGCTCAGGTTCTAGTTTTCATTTAAGAGAGACAAATTATAAGCTCCTGATCCATAATTATGGGTAATGATGTAGGGTTCAATCTAATTCAAATCAAATTTACCTCATTTACTCTTCTCCATCTTGGTCACATATTGGTTTTATTTTAGGATGAGATCTCTAATATTGAATTCCTAATGTTTAAGGTGTTTGTTATAAGCACAGGTAATATGCTCTCGATAGATGAAAAGATGGTTCAGGGTAATAAGGTGATGTTCATCAAATAATTCAAGGTGTGTGAGGTGTTCTTGATAATAATCCTCTTCATAAATGATGTCCTTTAAGGAAATATAAAGAGAGGGAATCTAGACCTCAAGAGGTAGAACAACCTATACACCAAAGACTAGGGGAAAAGGTGTAGCACCTATTGTGGTTTAGATACTAGTGTGATAGGCCCATAAAACAAATGGGATGTGTATGTGCCAATTTTGACCTAAAGCACTTTTAAATTTGGTTAGCATTTTGATGAGATTTTTGTTAGAGGATTCTACCTATCCATTTGCCTATAGATGGTAAGGTGAGGAATGGTTGAGTTTGATGCCAAAATCATCGTAGAAGGCTTGAACTTTTTTGTTTTCGAATGATTTGCCATTATTTGTTATGATTTTGTGAGGGACCCCAAAACAATAGATAATGTGATGATTGATAAAATCTATATTTTTTTGTCTTTAATGGAGATAAGGGGGATGGCCTCCACCCATTTAGTGAAATATTTTGTAGCAGTGATGATATATTGGTGTCACTGAGAAGAGTGAGGATTGATTTATCCAATGAAATCTAACCCCTACTATGAGAAGGGCCAATAATCCATGGATACCTAAAGGCCATGAGTGATAAAATTATGCAAGTTAGCATGTTTTTGGCATTTAACACACTTCTTTGCATAGTCATAGTAGTCCTAATTGAAGGTAGGCCAATAGTAACCCAAGAATAGGATTCTTTTGACGATAGGGAGGACACTAAAATGTCCCCCACAGGCTCCATCATGGGTTTTTTTTATGGCAAGGGGAATCTCATGACTACATAAACAATGGAGGAGAAGACCATCAAAGCCACATTTATATAGGATTCCCCCTAGTATGGTATAATGAGAGGATCCCTACACAAAGGCCTTTCGAGCATTCTTTGAGAGGTCAGGTGGAATAATGCTCAAGTTAAGGTAATTAAAGGTTTGGTCATACAAGATATTAGAAGGATATGCCTCCACATTATAGATGGTTAGAAGGTCTAAATTGATATATGAGGGCCTAATGAAATGGTGGATGGTGACAAATAATTTATATTTCATAGGTTGAGAGGGTATTCAAGATGCAAGGGAGGTCATTATGTCTAAAAATTTGTTAGTAGATCGATGCACTAATTAGATTTTATAATGGTCAAAAGATATTAGGTGCTCATCAATGAGGACCTTATAATTTTGTAAAATATCATTTTTACAATGATAAGACTCATTAAATTTGTTAATCATGAGTTGAGAATCACTGAAGATAGAAATGTTTTTGATTTTTAAGGTGAAAGCAATTTGGAGACTGATAACCAAAGCTTCAAATTCTGCCATATTGTTAGTACATTCAAATTCAAGTTTAAAGGATAGTGGAAGGGCCTCACCATGAAGGGGTATGAGAATTATGCATGCATCCCCACCATGTTGGCATTTAGATCCATAAAAAAACATTGTCATTTGGCAATGGGGTTCTCCTTGAGAAAGAGTTACAATATACTCATCAGGAAATGTTAATGGAATGGGACGATTATCTGGGAGAGGAGCTTCAACTAATTTATCATCAATGACCTACCCCTTAATGTATTTTTGGTGAAGAAACTCAAGATCAAACTTAGCTAGAAGCATGAACAACTTAGCCATACATTGATTTTGGTATGGCTTGGAGTCCATATACTTGAGTGGGTCAGTGTTAGTGATAACATATGTTTTATGACTAAGAAGATAGTGTCAAAGCTTAGAGGTAATAAAAAAGAGTGAGACAAATATTTTCAAGATGGTTATATCATGTCTCATACTTTATAACCACGTGACTGATATAGTAAATGGCTTGCTCTTTATTTTATTCATCCTGATGAGCTAGCATGGAACCTAAAGATTGATCAGTGGTAGATACATAAAGGTAGAAAGGCTGATCATCCCTAGGTGGGATGGGAATAGGTGGAGAAATCAAGTACTCTTTGAGTGAATCAAAGGCATGTTGACAATCTTTGGTCCATCTAAACGAGGTGTCTTTCTTCAAGAGGTGGTGAAAGGGTTAGCATCTATCTAATAATTGAGAGATGAAGTGATGGATAGATTAGAGTTTTCCCTGTAGACTACAAATTTGATTAAGATATGTTAGAGGAGGAATTTATAGGATGGCCTTTAATTTTTTAGGGTAAATCTCAATTCCATGAATGGAGATGATAAAGCCTAGAAGCTTTCTAGATAAAACCCCAAAAATGCATTTTTGGGGATTGAGCCAAACATAGAATTGGATCAGTTGATCAAAAATGATAGTAAGAATAGATAAATGTTCCTTGTGGTGTTTAGATTTTTTGAGGAGATCATCCACATAATCCTCTACAATTTTATGAATAAGATCATTAAAGACATAGGTCATGACCTATTGATATGTTACTCCTATATTTTTTAAGCCAAAAGGAATAACCCAATAGTAGAAGGTTCCCCAAGGAGTAGTGAAGGTAGTTTTATGTTGGTCTAAGGGGGAAATCAAGATCTGATTATATCCTAAAAATCCATCCATGAGGGATAACATCTCATGACCTATGGTAAGGTCAAGTAGTTGGTTGATGCTGGGCAAATGAAAGTCATCTTTGGGGCATGCAAGGTTAAGATCTAAAAAATCCACACAAAGGTAGAGTCTTTCAATGAGCTTGGTAATGGGAATAATATTAGAGACCCAATGTGGGTAGTCAATGGGTTGAATAAAGTTGATAGATAAAATATGTTGAATTTATTCCTTAATAAGAAAAGTTATACGAGGGTGCATTTTATGAAGCTTTTGCCATACTATCTTAACCTCTAGATGGGTAACAATGTTATGAAGGGTGATGGAGGGGTCAATCCTAGGCATATCCTAATAAGACCAAATGAACATGATGCCATGGTCCCAAAGGAAGGTGGGATAATCACATTACTCATTTGAGTCCAAGGATTGGCCAAATTTAATGATATGAGGATTCTCTTGGGTTCCTAAGTTAACATCAAAATTTGATTCATTAAGCATGGTTTGGTTTTTTAGAGGGAAGGATTTATGGATAGGAGAATCTCCTACACCAAGGTAGGTGAGGATAAAATTGTCATCTTGGCACTGAATGGTATAGATGGTGGGTAAATCATAGTTTCTCATTTTGGGGTGGATCAGAGGAAAGGTTTTAGTTTGGCCACTGTAATGATAGGTTAGTGGGCCTAAACTAATGGTACTAATCAAAAAAAATTGGATGGGATTATATCAGAGTCTCCAGATTGAGAAGATGTATTAAGAAAAGATGGAATCTCTTCCATGGGGATATCAATAGGTTTTAGTGAGGTGGGTTCTTTTGGTGGTTCAAACTTGAGCCCAAAGAACTCACAAGGTTTTTGAGTCTTGATAATGGTTAATTCATGAGGTCCTTATTTGTATAGGCCCATACCAAATCCTTTCCAAGTTGTAGACACCAAATATGTGTCTGCACCTTAGTCATCTTTCATTCTCCCCCCTTGTCCACCTCAACCCATGTCCTAACCCCTTGTCCTAGTCCCCTCCATTCATTAAATTAAAATAACTTAAGTATTTTAATTTAGTGGCCCCTCTTCCACCTCACCCTTGCCACCTTGGATCCCCTCCTTGGATCCCCCCACCTCTTTCCTAGCTTTTATTACCCAAATCTCCCCTTTATCCTTCCTCTCGCGTCCATTTATGTCCTCCTTGACTGTTTTCCCATGCCCCCTTGACCCAGCAGCGTGCAAGAATGGACAGATGCTAATTTTAGCCTCTGTGCCCGTTCTAACCTCGCCGTCGTTGGTCATTATTCGGCCAACATCAGCGGTTCTGCCACCATCAGCAACCTTCAAAATAGTTTTCTGCAACCATTCTGCGGTCCCCCACAAACAAAATCCTCTTGGCACTTTGGCATCCACATTCTCCTTTCTCTCAACCTCGTATAGCAGCAGCATCAGGTACAGGCACTCTACATCAGTCATTTCTTCTTGCAATAGGTCTTCCATAGCTCCAACAATAGGGTCCTCCATTCTTCAGTTAACAAGCAGGAGGTAAGCAATTTCATTGTTTTATTTCATTATTTCATTTGATTTCAGTTATCTATTCTATCCACTATTTACCACTAGCCCTGTCCTTTCCCTAAGAGGCTGAAAAGCCTTCTCAGACCCCTGTCTCCCATCCATCTTCCCTTTACCCTGTCACCCTTTCAATCCAGTCCCAGACAATACTCTCAATCCCTCAGAACCAAGACAAATTCCTTAGACCTCCAAGCAATCCTTCAGACCTCTGAACAGACCTCCCTGACCCTCAGACAAAACCACAATCCAACTTGCGCATCCATAGACCCTGGCCATAATCCTAAAACCTGGCCCGACCTATCTCTGACTACTACCCCAACTGACCTTGGCCAGTACCCCTACCGACGTCGGTAGCCTAACTGATGTCGGCGACCTTCCTGATCGATGTTGGCAACATCTCCGACCTCGACGACTGTGCAAAGGCAGACAACTTCTAAATAGGTACGCATTTGTCTTAAGTTCTTTCTTTCTATTTTCCATCATTTATCATTTTCTATTTTTAATCAGCATTCTATTTTAACAGTGGATTGACATCCTCCAAGAAGCCTTTGCACTTCTAGGACCAAGCTCTTGCTTGGCAGTCCACTCTTTTGTCATCTAACATTCTTCGTGTTTAGTGTCTTTCTCTTTCAAGTGTCATTCCTCCACATCCAAAGATGAGTACCTTCTATCATCTAAATTTTGGTGCGCAACATCTACAATCTAGGTACGTACAAACCCTCGTCCTTTTTCTTAGTTTCTCATTTCTCTATCTTTTGAATGTAGAAAGCAATTTAGTGTAGAAACATTCTAGCACGCCCGGTGGGACCCTAGGGTCTCCCTTGGGTTTCTTTTCTTCTTTTCATATAGGGTGCATTAGGATCCTCCCTTTTCACCTCTTCTTTCTTTTCTAAATGACATTATAAACAGGAATAAAAAGAACTTTTCTTTTCTTTTCTTGCATTTCTAGACTAGTCAAGAATCATATTCCTCAACCCTTTCTCGACTTGCTTTCATCTAAACTTAACATTTCGACTTGGGGCTTAAAACACTTTGCATTCCATTTCTGCTTGTGCTTGCATTAGTCCACACTTAGTAATTAACAAAATGCATATTGAATTAATCGTAGATCACTTGATGTTACACAACCTAAACCATGTGCACAAATCAAACATCAAACTTACTTGAGACAAGGCCCGATTGGGATTTCATCCCCCAGTGGATACCTTACCCATCCCGGTGATCTTACTTGGATTTCATCACCAAGGGGAAATCCCACTCTATTTTCTAGCATAGTCTAAACTATAGGGAAAGTATATTTTGGCTAAGCGAGACCAGCTTACCACTGGACTCTTGAAGTGAGGGGAGCTTGCTCCTTAGCACCAGGCCATGTACGGAACCTAACCTAGACTTCTTGAGCGCCTAAACAAAACCTAAAACCATCCATAGACTACGTCTTCTAGGACCCGACTCAAAAGCCAAATCTTCCTACACACATTTCTAAGGCATAAGCCACCATGATCCTAATAAATTTCTAGGGATTTAACGCTTAGGATTTGCTTGTGCTTTTCATCTTTTCTGTTCTTATCTGCTTGTTTGAGCTTGTGAGGATGTCCTTTCTTGCCTTGAATGGTTTTGACTCGTAGTCAAGCCAAGGCTCTAGTCAACCACGTGAGGCATCAACCGCTTCCGTCTACCCCATCCATAACCAATCCTATAATGGAGTTCAACTCAGAGACTGAAAGAACTCCTACTCATCCAACCCCGCCCCAGACTGCCATTGTCCCAGAAGGGGACCAAGATTTTGCATGATTCTTGGACCTCAACATCAAAGCCTTGTAGCACTATCTCGCACATAGCCGAATGTGAGACTCCTTGGGCAATTTGATTTATGGAATGCCAACCTCTCTTGTCGAAACTGCGGCCGTATCGATAGCGTTCATAGTTCAACCTTTAAACACCCAAGCTATCACCTCAACCAATGACCAGACCTTGACCAACCTTCCAAGTATGGCCTCTCCCTCCATCTTTGGGCCCACTTCCATCGGGGTTTCATCCCCTTATCAACCTCAGCCCACTCAACCGCTCTTCACTCCTTTCTGGAATCTGGTCGTCTCTATTCCACCTACCCTGGCCCCTATCAATACCAGGGTGGCTTCCTATCCATTGGCCCCTATTACCACAATCCAACCTCTCATGGCAACATCGAGCCTAGCTATGCCTTCTACCCAACCATCCTTAGCCTTCTCTTTTATCCCTACGACTAGTTGTCCCTACATTGCGCCCTTACAGGGACAACCAACTACGTTGTATGCCTCCTCTAGCCTCTTCCAAGTGCCCTATAACCTAGGGGGTGCTCCACTTGTCAATCCGTCAGCAGATGTCATCAAAATGTTGATGGACAAGATTTATAGCCTAGAGGCCTTTGTTTCTGGCTCACGCAATGCTCTCTCATACGAGCAAATTTGCAATGAGCCCATTCATCCTTCTGTCCCGATCAGACCATATCCCAGCCAGTGGGAACTTCTAAAGTTTTCTCATTTTCAAAGCAAGAAAGACCCAAAACAACACTTACGGGCATTCAGACATGCCTGTTACCTTATTGCCCATGATGATGCATTGCTTTTATGCACGTTTCCTATGTCCCTCTTTGGTGCTACACTTGACTGGTACAGCTCCCTTGCCAGCCATTCCCTCTTCACATTCACACAGCTGGCCCAGCTCTTTCTTGATCATTTCTCCATCAACATCACCAAGAAGGTCTCGATCACAGACCTCTATTCTATCTATAAATTCGAGGACGAATCCATTGCTGACTTTGTTGCTCATTGGAGAGGCCTCATCAATCAAATCTCCTTTTCCTTACCCCAACCCAAACTTATTGAGCTTTTCTCCCAAGCCTGCGCTAGACATATTTCTTCCACCTTGAGGGTTCAGACCTTCTGCACCTTCGACAAAGCCTTCACGATGGCCCACAAACTTGAATTACATGCCATCAAGGAGAATAAAGTCAAGTTGTGGAGCAAGAATCCCAACTCTAAGACCAATGACTCCTCTTCTTCTAAACCATCATCATCTAATCCTAAGTCTAAAGCTTCAGCTAACACTATGGTCGTTAGACCTTCATCCTCTTTGCCTTCAACCAATCAGCTTGAGCCATCCACATCTTAGAGCACCACCCACCAATTCTAGCAGAGATACGTACAATGACAGTATACTCCTCTCAGAGAATCATATACGTCTGTGCTGGAAAAACTTGTTAAACAGGGGGTTCTCACTCTCCCCCAGGCTCGACCACCTCCACAATTTGATCCCTCACACACCATCCCTGTGTGGTATAGGGAACATAACTTCTACAACTTCCACCGTGTTAAAGGACATGACACAAAAAACTACAAAACTTTTAAAAACATAATCCAAGACATGCTTGAAAAGGGTGACCTCACCCTAGACAATCCCAATGCACCTCCTAATCAGGGCATCGATATCTTCAAGCAACCATTCCCTAATCATCTGCCAACCCAAAATAATGTCTGGACCTTAATTGATGACACTCATGAACACAACATTCAAACAGTCAATATGGTCTCGCCCTTCATCCCCGACCAACCTCAAGAGGCTAGTCCATCTATCAGTCCATCACGTGTGCACGAACCTCTTTCCCTGGTTAGTTCTCCATCGACCTCTCTCATCTTGGAGGACGCCTCAACCTTACCAGCACCACCAGTCTCACCATCCTCCTTCCTGCTGCCTATGGAGGACCCGACCCTTCTTACTTCTCGACCGCAAGTGGAGGGCACCATCATCCCTGCCCTTTACCCGCTTGAGGAGCTTCATTCTCTGGTTTCTTCTCCACCCAGCGAAGAACCTGCCTCTCCTTCATCTCCAACCAAGGATGAATCTATCACAACTTCATCATGCCATGGGTCCAAGACTGCTACACCCATCTCATCTTTGGCCCCGCAACCGTCAACATCTTCTCAAGAACTCAAATCTCATCCAACATCTTCTCAGCCATTTTCTCGATTAGTGGAGAAAATTAGACTTCTCCCTTCAAGAAAAGTGACGCATCAGGTATTGTGGGAGCATCTTAAAGCCCTTCAACATGCCCATGCCCCCTCATCTCATGCTGCCAATCCTCCCAAGGCAGAATCTCCCAAGACTCTCAACAAAGACCAAACTCCCAAACCTCAACCAACCCCATCAAAACTGAAACCTGCATCTACCCTATCGAAACCTATCAAGTCACTTGGCATTTGCCCTATCTCTACCCTCACTCACCCACAAGTGAAGGTGGACTTAGACCAGAGCTTGACTAGTAGTAGTCTTCCAACCAAGTCAAAGAAGGCTGCCATACCACAAAAGTGAATGCCTCCTCCCCCGTCACCATTGCCTTCCATTTTGGGCCCCCATCCTTCGACCCTGACAAAAATCCTTCCCACTCTGACCTCCAATCAAAACCAGTTACCTCTTTTGCTTCTTCTTCCTACCTCTAGCCTACCCTCTCCTAAAAAGGCAGCACCTCTCACAAAGAAAGTGCCATCTCTGCCTGTCACCGCACCATCAACCCACAAGGTGGTACGGAAACCTCCTCCAACTTCACCTAAGCAAAAGTCACCTGCATTGCATACATCAACCAGCACAGACCCTTTAGTGGGCTCATACTCATTGATATTGCACCAACTTTTGCAGACTTCCAGCATAACCCTTCCACCCATCAGGCCTTTCCAACCTCTCGGGTCCAAGCCCTCCTGGTTTGACGACATGAAAATTTGCTTATACCATCGTGCGCCAGGACACGATACCGAGACTTGTTGTGCCCTCAAGGCCGTCATTCACCATTATATGGAGAAGGACACTCTTCTCCTTGAGGACACTCTTGACCAAACCCTGACACCTTCCCATCTAACCTCTTCAACCATGTCAACATCTCACCAGCAGGCCATGACCCCTTCTTCACCTCCTATCTTTGAAATCAATGCTATCCATATAACCACTAGGTCCCAAAAGGATAAGGCAAAAGAAAAAGCTGCCATTCCTTGGACCTACCCTTTCATCAAGCCACCTCTAGCACCCAAGCCTAAAATTTCTATCCTTGGCGCATCTCAGCCTTCTTCATCTTCCTCTTTAGGGGTGATTCATGACTCCATGTTGAAACAGCTTCACTAGACGCCCGTGAAGATGTCCCTCTATGACCTCATCCAAACCTCACCTCAGCATCATCAAGCCCTCATCAGAGCCTTATAGGCAGCGAAGGTCCAACCTAAGGACCCCCAACCACTCGCTACCCTCGTCCATTCTTTATCTCCTGTTACCTCCATCACATTCAGCGATTTTGAGATTCCCACATCCAATACGAAAGATCAGGATGCAGCCCTCTTCATCACTGCCTACATTGATCGGACATGCATTAAATGCGTTATGATCGATGGAAGTGCCAGCATCAACATTATCTCCACCCATGCCTTTGATTAGTTAGCTCTTCCCAAGAATTACATCTCCAAAAATGACGCGATCTTGCGCTCTTTCAATGACACCACCGCCACGACCATTGGCACAGTCATCCTTCACATTCGTGTTGGTCCACGCACAGTCCCAGAGCTCTTCTATATCATCGAAGGAGAGTTTCAATACAACATGTTGCTGGGCCGACCCTGGATCCGTGCCATGGCCTGTGTCCCCTCCACCCTGCACCGTTGTGTGAAATTTGAACATGACGAGCAAGTCCACACCATTCTCGCTGACCCTTCACCCTTCAAAACTTGTAACACAACCTACTATCCAATTGATGTTCTTATTCCTATCAAGCCATCAACTCTGACACCACCTCCATCCATGAAAGCTTTGACCAATTCGCAATCGGGGGTCTCCCTCACCCCTCCTCTTCAAGTGACGACCAAAGACCCCATGGAAGACATCTTCCAACGACTTTCTCTTGGGGAATATCGCTTGTTGGCCTTAGACATGTTCCAACCTCTGCAAGAGTATGGACGCCTTCATCTCAACCCCAGTTACGACCATCAGATTGGGATGGTCATGCCTTATGGTCCTCCTCACCTCCAAACCAACCTTGTCTATGGGGGGCTCAATCAAGCTCCTACTAATGGCAATCCTCTCTCTTCACCCCAACCTTTCACATCAGATTTCTCATTTCTTGGCAACCCTGCCTTTGCACACACTTACCTTTACAGGTGTGCATGGAAGGGTTTTGGTTTTGGATGTTATGAGCAGAGCTCCCATCAACCTATTGAGCCTCTCAACGATGATGATGCCAAGAAATGGTATGGCCTGGGATATCATGACCCCACTCAGGCTCCTTCTGACCTTTGTCCTGAGCCAACCATTGACCAATCTCCTCCAAACTCACCCATTTCTCCTTCTTCACCTACGGAGTTGGTGGTTTCCATCCCTCCTAGTTTTTTTTCCATAAACACCATCTGCCTGGAACCCCTGACATATCAACTCAATGGGGTGTCTAGGTCCTTCCCTCTCATTTATCCCAGCATGATAGAGGATGAGTCGGTGACCATTCACACTATCCACTGTGTTGACGATGACGCCATTCTATCCTACATGGGTGCTGATGACTCTTTCATCCAATGTTCCCTCCCTTCTGAGACTCAAGTTATGTTAAATGAATCAACCATTGACATCAACCTCTCTTTTTCTGATGTTCCTCATGTCTTAAAGATTGGCCAATCTTTAGATGCTCAAGAGCAGCTAGACTACACAAAGTTCCTCTCTGACCATAGCAAGGCCTTTGACTGGACTTACAGTGACATGCTTGGCATCGACCCCACCATTGCTACCCATAACATTGTCACCAAACCAGAGGCTAAGCCTATCCGACAAAAGCTTCAAAAGATGCATCCTCGCATTGCACTCCTTGTCAAAGAGGAGCTTTAGCGCCTTCTTTCTGTCTCCTTCATCCAGCCCATCGATTATTCCCAGTGGGTCTCTAACATCGTCCTAGTCACCAAATCAACTGGGGGGATTTAGATCTGCACAGACTATCATGACCTTAACCTAGCCTGTCCCAAAGATGACTTCCCTCTTCCTAACATTGACCAGCTTGTTGATCTCATGATCGGTCATGAGATGATATCTCTCATGGATAGGTTTTCAGGATACAACCAGATCTTGATTGCATCAAAAGATCAGCACAAGACTACCTTTATCACCCCATGGGGGACTTTCTACTATTAGGTCATGCCTTTCGGCTTGAAGAATGTAGGCACCACTTATCAGCATGTCATGACTTACATTTTCCACGATCTCTTCCACAAAATCATGGAGGACTATGTGGATGACCTTCTCGGCAAGTCCAAGCTTCGCCATGACCATTTGACCATTCTCAAGATCATCTTCTCTCACCTTCTTCAATACAATGTCTGCCTTAACCCTAAGAAATGCATCTTTGGGGTCCTCTCAGGCAAGCTCCTCAACTTCATCATTTCCTTCCATGGCATCGAGATAGATCCCACCAAGATCCGTGCTATCCTCGAGATGCCACGTCTGACCAATCTCAAGTAGCTTCGTAGTCTACAAGGGAAGCTCCAGTCCATTCGCCATTTCATCTCATAGCTTTCATACCACTGCCAACCTTTTCATCATCTCCTTAAGAAGGACATCTCCTTTAAATGGGATAAGGATTGTCAAGAGGCTTTTGAAGCCCTCAAAAGCTATCTGATCTCTCCACCAGTCCTCATTCCACCTAAAGACGACCAACCCTTCTATCTTTACATCTCTGCCACCAACCATTTGTTAGGTGCCATGATCGCGCACCGAGACGAGCATCACCATGAGCAAGCGATCTACTATATCAGCCGAACACTGGTCGACTATGAAACTCGGTACACCCATACCGAGAAAATCTATTTAGCGTTAGTCTTTGCTGCTACCAAGCTCCACCATTATCTTCTTAACCACAAAACCTTCATCATCACTCACACTGACCCTCTCAAGTATATGCACTCCAAGCCATATCAGAATCAACGTATGGCTCGGTGGCTCATGCTGCTTGCTGAGTTTGACCTCGAATTCATCCAGCATAAATCTATTAAGGGGCAAACCATCACTAACCAACTAGTAGATGCCCCTCTTCCTAACAATCAACCTTCATAGTGTGAGTTCCCTGACGAGTCTATTGCCACGCTTTCCACCGACGACACCGTCTACCAAATGACCATGTTCTTTGATGGCTCCAAATGTCAACTTGGTGGGGGTGCAGGTGTCATTCTCATCCCACTCAAAGGTGAGCCCATGCCTCTATCTTTCAAGCTCGACTTTGATTACACAAATAATATGGCTGAATATGAGGCCTTAATTTTGGGACTTCAAACCGCCCTTTCTCTCAGCATCAAGTCTATCAACATCTTCAGCAACTCGTAGCTTGTCATCAATCAAGTCAATGGTTCATACCTCTGTAAAAATGAAGTTTTGCAAAGGTATAGAAACCGTGCTGACCTTCTTCTATCATCTTTCAACCATTACCTCTTGCAGACTGTTCCTTGATCCACGAATAAGTTTGCTAACACCATGGCTTCTCTTGCTTCGCATATCCCATCTTCATCATCATCATCTCAACTTTTTATCATGGTGCATCGTGTACCATTTCCTTCATACATCTCTCCTCACATCAATTATATCAACACTGTCAATTCTAGTCCACGAGATGATTGGTATAAGCAACTTGTGGACTTCTTGTCTCTTTCTATCATTCCTCCCAACTTCTCTAGCAATGTGTGGTGAGCTTTCATCAAGCACACAGCTCGCTATACCATACTAGGGGGTCTGATCTATAAGCAAGGCTTCGACGGCCTCCTTCTTCACTATCTCACCTCCACTAAAGCCTTTCAAGCCATTAAGCAAGTCCATGATAGGATTTGTGGCGGACACTTCAGTGGGAACTTAGTTGCCAAGTGCATCCTTTGCCTAGGTTATTATTGGCCCACTCTTCATCAAGACTGTAGCGACTACATTCGATGTTGCATCAAGTGTTATTAGCACTCTAACCTGCTTCATCTCCCTAGCCACGCCTTACAAGTCGCTCAAGATTTTTGGCCTTTTTCTCAGTGGGGCTTAGATCTCATTGGTGAGATTAACCCTCACTCGTCTCTTTGTCATCAGTCCATTATCACCACCACTAAATATTTCACCAAGTGGGTGGAAGCCATTCCTCTCATCTCCATAAAAGTTGATAAAATTGTCAACTTCATCAGCAGCCACATCATCTATCATTTCAGTGATCCTCACAAAATCATCATCAACAACGACAAGTCCTTTAAAAACAAGACTATCTAAAAGCTATGCGACTCATTTGGCATCAAGCTCAGCTTTTCTTCGCCTTACTACCCACAAGTAAATGGGCAGGCTGAGGCTTCCAACAAAATTCTGACTAAAATTCTCATGAAGGTGGTCAATGACATAGGGAGGGATTAGCACATTCACATTCCTTTCGCTTTGTGGGCCTACTGCACTAGCATTTGAACCTCTACGAGTGCTACCCCTTTCTCTCTAGTGTACAGAACAAAGGTTGTCCTACCTCTCAAAGTACATATCCCATCTCTCCGCATCTCTCTACATGACATTCTATCCAATGATGACTTTCATCAAGATCACTTAGCTCAACTTGAGTTACTTGATGAGCATCATCTTGCTGCCCTCACTCATCTCCATGTCTATCAAAATCGCATTAAGCGAGCCTACGACAAAAATCTACAAGAATTAGATTTCAACATCAGAGACCTCATCCTCAAAGAAAACCAACATGTCACCAATATGGAGTGAAGTAAACTAGGCAAATTCACCCCTAATTGGCTCGGACCTTTCATCATCATGCACAAGTATGGGTCAGGGACTTATCGTCTGTCCTCTCTTGATGGACGGCTAGAACCTAAGCCTCTCAATGCATTGCATCTATGACCATTCTTCTGTTAGTCGAGTACTCATCCACTTGACATTTAACTTGAGCTCATCCCTTAAGCAATCCCCATCCTTCTAATCCTCATTCCTTTCAACCCTATTCCCCTTAACAAGTCCTCTATAACCCTTTTATGACGCATGGATGCTTTATCCTAATAAAAGGGAGCCCTTTAACTTCTATAGTCTTATCCATGTCTCCACATTCTGTCAAAAAAAATAAGATGTCAAAATATCCAAGGTCACAAAATCAAATCAAAAGGCAGACTACTCCCTCGAAAGATAGCTATACTATCATTGTTGTAGCTAATAGACTGCTCCCTCGAAGGACAACTATTCAAACTTATATAGAGCACAAATATAGACCACTCCCTCGAAGGATGGCTATGACTAAATATTACTACAAATAGCAACCTTTCTTAGAAGCTTCCCACATCGATCAGCTTCACAAATGACCACAAAGCAAAATGACATCTCTATGTAGACTTCCCGCATCGATCAGTCTGCACCAAAAAAAAAAATGAGTCATGGACTTGGCTTGTAGTTGTCTCAGGGTCTCCTATAAAAAGGGGCAAGGTTATCCCTTCTCTTAAAATGGGTTACCCCATCCTCCTCATAACACTTGCTCAAGGGACTTCAAGCTCACTTTAATGTCAAAGTGATTTGATTACCGTTTTAACACAATTCATGGTCAAAGACACAACGCATGAATGGGGCTCTTGGTTCTAACAACCCCTATCTATGCTGTCATTTTGGTCCTTATCAATGAAAGAGAAATATGCCTTTCACTTCTTCTGCACTTTGGTCACATTCAACTTCATCACTTGTCAAACCTAATCAACTCAACTCTTTTTTTTTTTTTAGACCACCCATCATAGTCCATTTCACATAGTTTCTATGGACAACAATACACATGGAAACTATCAACCAGACACAATTTATGTTAAGCATAAACCAATACTTGCTAAAGCATAAATAGACCTCAATTCATTTTTAGCATACATCCATCACGACTATGGACAATTGCTAGGGATGAAAGACTCTCGACCAATGTTACAGAATACACCATTTGTAGTATCATCTTATCCTCATCATTTCGACACATGACCCAACCAATCATCGACCAATCTTCTCAACTAGTTCAAACTACATTGGTTTGAGGCCCTAAGACCAGGGCTATGTAGGCAGCACTAAGATAACATGATGTCTTCTAGGGTTAGCTCGACCACCCTCGTTTGTTCATCTCTCTGATGGGTAAACCATTCCTCCTCTTGATCGTGACCTTGACCTCAACCAAAACCAATCCTTGACCTTGACCTTGACCAAGACCAGTCTATCAACCATTTCGACCAAGTCCAATCCATCCCTTTGACCCTTCCTCCCTTTGTGGGAGAACTACATTGGCCTGAGGCCCTTCACACAAGGGCTATGTAGGCAGCACTTAAATCACATGACGTCTTCTGAGGTTAGCTCGGCCACATCCTTTCGTCCATCCATCCACCTTGACCAAAGACCATTGGAGATCATGCCTATCTCCTCTGACCATGACCACTTCCAAGACAATGTTGCCTTGGTTGTTTTTGCATGTATGCTACCCCATGACTGATTAGCAAATTGTTCGTAGACCCTATTTTTTGACCTTCACAAGTATAGGATTGCGAGCCGTTTGATCCCTACTACTTGTGGCATTTTCATGTTTTTGGGAACACTTCTTGAGCCCAGGATACCTGGAACATGACAACCATTTGGAGCTTCAGCTTAGATTGAATAACCCAATCAGTAGATGACTAAATGTTGGGGCCCAGTTATTTCAATTTTGGGACTCCTCGACCCTTAACATGCGATAATTTAACCCGACCATCTCGTGAAGTGGTATACGCACAATCACGACTATTGCAGCATTCACACTCACCCTCTCTCTATCCATCTCTCTGTCAAATTGACACTCGATCTCTGGTTCCCTTCTCCTGACTCTCGCTTTGAGGGGGAACACCTCATCCCATTCCTGGGGCAACCAACTCCTGTTTTTGTCTTGCAATTCGTCAAGAACAACCAACAAGACAAAAAGGGGCAAATGTAGACACCAAAAATGTGTCTGCACCTTGGTCATCTTTCATTCTCCCCCCTTGTCTGCCTCAACCCATGTCTTAACCCCTTGTCCTAGTCCCCTCCATTCATTAAATTAAAATAACTTAAGTATTTTAATTTAGTGGCCCCTCTTCCACCTCACCCTTGCCACCTTGGATCCCCTCTTTGGATCCCCCCACCTCTTTCCTAGCTTTTATTACCCAAATCTCCCCTTTATTCTTCCTCCCACATCCATTTATGTCCTCCTCGACCATTTTCCCATGCCCCCTTGACCTGGCAGCATGCAAGAATAGACAGATGCTAATTTTAGCCTCTGTGCTCGTTCTGACCTCGCTGATGTCGGTCATTATTCAGCCAATGTCAAAGATTCTACCACTGTCGGCAACCTTCAAAAGGGTTTTTTGTAACCATTCTGCAACCCCCCATGAACAAAATCCTCTTGGCACTTTGGCATCCACATTCTCCTTTCTCTCGACCTCGTACAGCAGCAGTAGGTACAGGCACTCTACATCAGTCATTTCTTCTTACAACAGGTCTTCCATAGCTCTAAAAATAGGGTCCTCCATTCTTTAGTCAACAAGCAGGAGGTAAGCAATTTAATTGTTTTATTTCATTATTTCATCTGATTTCAGTTATCTATTCTATCCACTATCTACCACTGGCCCTGTCCTTTCCCTGAGAGGCTGAAAAGCCTTCTCAGACCCCTATCTCCCATCTATCTTCCCTTTGCCCTGTCACCCTTTCAGTCCAGTCCCAGACAATACTCTCAGTATCTCAAACCCAAGACAAATTCCTTAGACCTCCAAGCAATCCTTCAGACCTCTGAACAGACCTCCCTGACACTCAGACAAAACCACAGTCCAACCTGTGTGTCCATAGACCTTGGCCATAGTCCTGAAACCTGGCCCAACCCGTCTCTGACTACTGCCCCGACTAACCTCGGCCAGTACCCCTACCGACATCGGCAGCCTAACAGACATCGACGACCTTCCTGACCGACGCCGGCAACATCCCCGACCTCAGCAATTATGCAAAGGCAGACAGCTTCTAAATAGGTATGCATTTGTCTTAAGTTCTTTCTTTCTATTTTCCATCATTTATCATTTTCTATTTTTAATCAGCATTCTATTTTGATAGTGGACTGACATCCTCCAAGAAGCCTTTGCGCTTCTAAGACCAAGCTCTTGCTTGGCAGTCCACTCTTTTATCATCTAACATTCTTCGTGTTTAGTGTCTTTCTCTTTCAGGTGTCATTCCTCCACAGCCAAAGAGGAGTGCCTTCTATCATCTGAATTCTGGTGCACAACATCTACAATTTGGGTATGTACAAACCCTCGTCCTTCTTCTTAGTTTCTCATTTCTCTATCTTTTGAATGTAGAAAGTGATTTAGCGTAGAAACACAAGTATAATGGTGAAGATAGGTTCTTACAAAGGTTGGGTTGCTTAGATAGGAGAAATCAAAATTGAAAGGTTGAATATATGGAGTGGTGATAAAAGTGAGGAGTGGTCAAACAAGTCCCCCATAGACAAAGTATGTTCAATTGTTGGGAAGTCTAAAGGGGATGATGGTACCTATGTTTGGGTCATAAAAAGGGTCATTTTGAAGGTTCCCATATTTTTGGGGAGTGAGAAAGGCATCTAAGGATAAAAATCAGTACTCCCCAAGAGAAAGGCATTGGAAATTTTGTGTTAAGGAGTCCTCAATAGGAATATGAGAAGAAGGGATATATATACTAGTTGAGGCTTCATCATTATTAAGGGTACAAACATTGTGGGCATTGGTTGATTATGTAGTTATGTTAATGGGATTGGTTGACTATGAGGGAGATGAAGGTAGAAGAAGGACATCATTAGGCCTATAGGTCATGTTACAACATGTAAAAGGACTGGGATCAACCTTGATGTTTATGACTCTCCCTTCATGTTTAAACTTAACACAACAGTGTAAAGTAGAGGGGATGCAACTCATAGCCTAGATCCAGGGGCGTCTAAGTAAAATGTTATAGAAGAATTCACCCTCTACAACATAAAATATCTCAGGGATGGTGTGAGGTCCCAAGCGTATTTAAATAACACTAGTCCCTAAGGTAGTGGCCATGGTGTCATTGAAGGAGTGAAGAACCCTTGTGCTTTTAGTCATGATATTCTTTGGTGAATATAGATGATCAAAATCATGGGAGGAGATTATGTTGATGTTGGCTCCTCTATAAATCATCACCCTTTTGATGCAAATGTGATCAAAATAAACAATGAAAAATAGAGGTGGGTCAAATTCCTTAGAGCATGTTGGAGGCATCTCAAAATCTTGGAAGGTGACAATGGAAAATTGTTGGAGTGTCCCAAAAAAGGAGGCAAGGGGTTGAGGATCATCTAGTTAAACCTTAATGGATTTTAGGGTGTATATTAATGCTTGATGATGATGAGGCAAGGTGTTGATTAAGTCATAAAGGCTCATCTTCACTGATGCTTGATGAATTTGATTCAACATGGTTTGTTGAATGGATGCAAAGGAATTGGTGGGAGGTACACCTAGGATGGATACTTTGGGTCTTGGTGATGGCCTAGGTAGTGGTGTTAGTGTTTGGTCCTAGTTAGGAGGTTGAGAATCTGAAGGATATGTCCATGAAATGGACATATTGGCTCTTCCTTTACCCCTTTTTTATGCTCAAGATTAGGTAATCATGTAGATGGTATAGATAATGGGCTCAGTTGAAATGGATGATTGCTTTGGCTCCTCACCCTTACCTATAAATGAGAATGATTAAGTTAGTATAGTTTGGGATAGTGGTGGGATTGGTTGGGTTGGTAGTTGGGTTAGTAAGGTAGGTGACAATAGTTTACCTAATGACATATCAGCATCCTCATATAATCAATGAACAAGAGCTTGGAGAGATTTGTAATTCTTTGTTTTATGTCCTAGTGTCCTATGGTACACACAAATTTGAGTATCATTCAACCAAGAGGGTTTGGTGTTATAAGGGGTGAATGGTTTAATAGGTATAAGTTTAATGGAGGAGGTTTACAACATCCTCTATAAAATAATAGATTAAGATTCTTTCAGAGGTGTTGAGATGCTAATTACAGAAATAAGAAACTTCTTAGGGGTGTTATTAACCTTAGAGAGGGTTGGTAGTTGGGCAATGTTGGTAGATGGTTTAGATTAGGTTTTCTTAACTATGATAAAGTTAACGGTAGATGGTTTTGAAGTAGAGGATGGGGGTTTGATAATAGGTGTAAAAGTAGAGGGGGATAAATTATTTAAGAATGATGAATAAGTTGATGGTGTAGGTGATGGTGAGGTAGGCATAAAAAAGGGTGTTGGTTTAATTGAAGTAGAATAAGAGACTACGATGTGTTGATGTAAAAGATTGCACCTGGGGCAAGGAGGCCTAGCTCTTGCCTTTTGCTCACAACATGGAAAATCCCCTCTTGCCTATGGGACCGGTGAAGCTGGAGGGGAGAGTCTCTAAATAAGGGCTAGCTCCCTTTGATGCATCATGTTTGTTCTAGCAAGTGCTAAAGCATACATATATATAGATATATAAAAGTGGGGGGTGAAAAGGGAGAAAGATGTAGGAAAACAAACTACTCTAAAAAGGTGATGCACCAAAATAAAGGTGACCTTCACACACCACACTAAAACCAGACAAACACATACATACACTACACATTTGGCAGAAGGACCAGGCTAGTGGAAACTAGCGGGGAGGCCTTAATGGAAGATACAAAAAAAGAAAGAGATCACCAAAGGTGTTATGAGATGCACACTTATGTAGTAAATTCCTCTTTTTCACACTTCTCAAATACTACTCTTCTCCTGTCAGCTACAGAGATGGAACCTTGTAGATAACAGGTATGCTAGTGCTAAACCTATGAGAGCATCAAGAAAATAATGACTAGACATAGAACAAACACTCAAGACATACTCGGATATATCTATCCAAATAGAGGTAAAAACTAGTTTTATTTGATTCAAGTGGAAATTTCACCAGGGCTACGCCTTAGCAAAATGTGGAAGATCCGTTTTATAAATGACAAGTCTTTCATATATAGGAGAAACAAGGAGGCCATTTGGCATTCTCTTTTTTACAAGTGGCATACACATCCCTTCATGGGAAGAACAAGTCACTCAAAACATTAATGATTTATTCACTTTGTCTGCTCGAAATCTACATTTTCAAGGTCAATACACAGTTTGTCCACTCATTAAATGTAATATGGAGAAAACTAGCTACTTTACTAACTATTTACCTCCTCTCATGATCAATTGAAACCACTATTTCACCTACTAGAGTCACTTCTCAAATTGATGCTTCCTCTTGCCACTTGGATTGACTGCTTACTCATTCCTTGCTTATCACTTTATCTTTCCTCAATTTTGTCTCTTCTGACTCCTTCAGCCCCTTTAGGCAAACATTCTTGCGAGTTGCTGCATTTTAAGCTTTTTTTTAATGGTTAGCGCTCTCCTTTGCTTTTGAAGACAAATGGCCATTTCTTTTTGTGAAAGTTGACATTCATATGGCTGTCATGTTTTGAAAGCCAATGGCTACTCTATTCTGCTAAATTTAATGTCCTCTAGGATGTCTTTGTTCATATTAAAACATTATCAGGTCCCTTGCTGGCCTTCATGGCTTGCTTTAGTCTTAGCACCCTCTCGAGCAGCTCCTCTACCTTGTATACTTCGATGGGTCCTTTGGATGGTCTCTCGGGTCCTCGCGGACTCTATTCGCTTTGTGTTTTATGTGGGCTTTTGTTCGCAAACAATTTCCTGCAAACAAAAAGTCTACAAAAATTTTGCTTAATCCCTTTGCTTTGTATTTTGACTGTGCCTGAATTCCTTTTGAAGTGTCGGCCCTTCGGAAGGGCCCTTAAACCTTTAAACTACACTTCGGCCAAGGGCATACCCTTGAACCAAGCATTGAACCAGGCCTGTTGAACTAAGCCACTTTGAACCAAGAGATTGAACCATGGTTGCATGAAAATTGTGTTGAACTCATGCAATCTGAAGATGATTGGCATTAAAATAGTAGGGGAGGAAGGTGACCAAAATTTTGCTTGTGGGCAAAATTGGTCAATGGATTGGTGACTCATAGGGGAAGCATGCCTACTATGCTTAGAATCTAATTGCCTTGCAGTCCATTGGGCACAGAGTCATATGCAGCTATGAAATAATTAGCAATGGCCTCAAAAGATCCAAGAATCAAACATGAAGCCTTCTTACCCCACACGCAAAGGGAAACACACAAGGCTAAAAACACTATCTATGCAATTGCACTTAGGGAAAGCAGGAAAAGAAACTAAAAACAAACTACTATATACAGCTGACCAGGAATATTTGCTTCCCTCCTAGATTAAAGGGAAATTTTCTTAAGTCCCCTTCCAAGTAAGAAGACTTATGGTGCCAGGCAAGTAGTTGACTAAAAAAGAGATTTGGTGACTTGATCCTCTTTCCTGTCACCTGGTTTGGCTGGAACCTGAGTGGAGATTCAAACATGCTCCCAATGTATACATACTTTGTTTGTTCTTAGAAGCTTGCCTCCTACTGGTTCTTGAAGCTAGTGTTTCCCATCAAGAAATTGATTGTTGCCAGCTCATCACCATAAGCCCCTTGATATGCACCCTTGACTGGCTTGCTCTCCTCTGCCTCATGCTCGGGTTCCATGGTATGGCCATCTTCCTTGATGATTTCAAAGAAGATATCTTCAGATTCACTAACCTCCTAAAGGGGTAAATCTAAAAAACTAGAGCCTCTTTGCATGCTTGTTAGAACCCCAATGCTACCTTCTCCAATCTTATCTAGCTCATAGCCTCCTTGAAAACTAGTGCAGCCTGCCTCAATGGCTTCAAATGAATCATCCAAAACATGAACAAGAGGTTGTCCATGCTTCTCCATGTTACCTAAGGTGATCTCCTCCTCATCCATACTCATGAAGTCTCCCTAGTTAGTCTTAGATTGAGCATAATCTATATTAGGCAATGCCTAATAGCTTTCTTGGAGGTGTGTGGATGAAGTGTATTCAGACATGGAATCTGTTATTTGGTCTGAAACATCCATCACACGTTCATTGAGGAGACCTGCTCTAGATTCCAATTTTGCAATTTGCCTATCCATATCTTCTTGAAAAAGCCTATCCTAGAAGTCACAACCATCTTTAGGAGTGGGAGCAGCCCCATCTTCTTCAAGTTTTTGTGCAAAACCCTGCTCTTCTTCTTCCTTTCTATCCTAAGATTCCATTGTTTGCTTCCAACTCATGATCTTGGGATTGGAATCTTGCTTCTGTGAACAGGCAGCAACTTTATCCTCTTCAAGGTCCCAAGCTGGTTCATGATGTTCCTTCTTCTAGCTTAGAATTTGGATATCATGTTGAAAGACTTGAGGAGGTTGTTGAGGATTTGAGAGGGTCTGCTCATGTACAGGAAGAGCTATCTAAAAAGAGGCATGTTGAAAAGCTAGGTTAACAGGATTGAGGGTAAGATCGATTGATGCATTGGATGAGCTAGAATGAGAAAGTGTCATCTGATAGAAAGGATTTGGCATACAAGAGGGAGTTTTCTCTAGAATAGGAGGGGGTAGACCTTGGGGCAAAATTTCTTAACTTTTGTCCCTCCACTTTACCAACATTTCATCAATATTGAAATTAGCCTATGGATTGGTGGAAGGGGTATCTTTTGGCATCAGCTCCTCTACAAGGTCTAAAAACTCCAACTCTCTTTTTCCCAATAGTCTCATCTTAGCCTCTAATTCCTCAATCCACTTAGCTAGATAATCCTCACCTTGTACTTCTTGGAGCTTGTGGGAAACACCATAGAGATGGGGAGTGCATGAAGGTTGCCATGAAGTGCAAGGAGCTTCTTGAGGAAGGGTGGGGGGGACTTGAAAAGGACTAACCTCATCTTGTACCTCACACTCTTGGACAATGTCTTTTGCCCCCTTACTGTTATGTGACTCAACCACTTGATTTCAGCTCAAGAAATTTAGACTAGGCATCTCCTTTAGGGGTGATGGGGCCATAGTGTGAGAGGGTAGTGAAGATTTAAATTCCACTTCCCTCACTACCAAGATGGACTAATACATCTGAAGGTTTGCCAATTTGATTTGTCTATCAAGATTAGCCTTAAAGACAAGGTTTGTTATTTCAGAACTTTCCTCAACATAATTGGGGAAAGGACTTTGACAGGCTTGATCTGGCTTATAAGCAGGGACTGTATATGATGGATATGATGCTTGGGGTAGCGAGTATGCAGGTTGATAGAATTGGTAATGCTGCCTCTCATGTATACTTAGCTTCTCCTCCAAAGATGCAATCAAACCACCCACATCTAACATCTCACTTGTAAGCCTGTGCCAATTGGATCTTTCAATGCCTTCTTACCCTGATTTAGTGCATTTCTCACTTGATGGATGACATGATTAGGAACTTCTTGGCCACATCCCCTTCTTGTGTCAAGATCTATTACATATTTTTTAGATCCCAGTAGTGTTCGCTTGAACGCAAAAATGGGTTGATTGGCAAAGAGATTAGGTTGAGTGGGAATAGTGGCATATTGAGAAGACTGGGCATAAGGCTGATATGGCTCATGAATGGGCTAGGACTAGCCATATTGAACCTAATGAGGATCAACATAAGGCTGGTAAGGATCATAGCCATGCTGGCCAAGGAAAATAGGGTCCATGGCTTTGAACGATGGGATTATACATACCCAAATGCTATTTCTTGATGGTATGGTACCAAAACTACTTAACCAATTGACTTAACTCAGAGTTGCCATTGGTGTTTGATGTAGAAGCCTCCAAAGGTTGGTTGGTTGAAGAACACACCAAAATTCTTCAACTCTTTTGGATAAAACCTATCCTAGTTGGTCCAACCAGGCGTGCCAAAAAATATTGATGCAGAAGATTGCACCCAGGACAAGGAGGCCTAGCTCCTGCCTTCTCCTTGCAACATGGAAGCTCCCCTCTCACTTGTGGGACCAGCGAAGCTAGAGGGGAGAGTCTGTAGATAAGGGCTAGCTCCCTTTGATGCATCATGTTTGTTCCAGTAAGTGCTAAAGCATACATATATATAGATATATAAAAGGGGGGGATGAAAAGGGAGAAAGATGCAGGAAAATAAACTACTCTAAAGATGTGATGCACCAAAATAAAGGTGACCTTCACACACCCACACTGAAACCAGACAAACACATACATACACTACACATTTGGTAGAAGGACTAGGCTACTAGAAACTGGTGGGGAGGCCTTAATGGAAGATACAAAAAATGAAAGAGATCACCAAAGGTGCTGTGAGATGCACAATTATGTAGTAACTTCCTCTATTTCACACTTCTCAAATACTACTCTTCTCCTATCAGCTACAGAGATGGTGCCTTGTAAATAATAGGTATGTTGGTGTTGAACCTGTGAGAGCATCAAGAAAATAATGACTAGACACAAAACAAACACTCAAGACATACTCAGATATATCTATCCAAATGGAGGTAAAAACTACTTTTATTTGATTCAGGTGGAAATTTTGCCAGGGCTACGCCTTAGCAAAATGTGGAAGATCCCTTTTACAAATGACAAGTCTTTCATATATAGGAGAAATAAGGAGGCCATTTGGTGCTCTCTTTTTTACAAGTGGCATATGTGTCCCTTCATGGGAAGAACAAGTTACTCAAAACATTAATGAGCTGTTCATTTTGTCTACTTGAAATCTACATTTTTAAGGTTAATACACCATTTGTCCACTCATTAAATGTAATATGGAGAAAACTGGTTGCTTTACTTGCTATTTGTGTCCTCTCATGATCAATTAAAACCACTATTTCACCTACTGGAGTCACTTCTCAAATTGATGCTTCCTCTTGCCACTTGGACTGACTACTTACTCATTCCTTGCATGTCACTTTGTCTTTCCTCAGTTTTGTCTCTTTTGACTCCTTCGGCCCCTTTGGGTGAACATTCTGGCGAGTCACTACATTCTGAGCTTTTTTTATGGTTAGCGTTCTCCTTTGCTTTTGAAGACAAATGGCCATTTCTTTTTGTGAAAGTTGGCGTTCATATGGCCATCATGTTTTGAAAGCCAATGGCTACTCTATTCTGCTAAATTTGATGTCCTCTAGGATGTCCTTATTCCTGTTAAAACATTATCAGGTCCCTTGCTAGCCTTCATGGCTTGTTTTAGTCTTAGCACCCTCCCAAGTAGCTCTTCTACCTTGTATACTTTGGTGGGTCCTTTGGATGGTCTCTCGGGTCCCCACAGACTCTATTCGCTTTGTGTTTTTTGTGGGCTTTTGTTCACAGACAATTTCTTGTAGACAAAAAGTCCACAAAAATTTTGTTCGGTCCCTTTTCTTTGTATTTATAAATTCCTTTTAAAGTGTCATCCCTTCAGAAGGGCCCTTGAACCTTTGAACTACCCTTCGGCCAAGGGCATACCCTTGAACCAAGCATTGAACCAGGCCCATTGAACTAAGCCACTTTGAACCAAGAGATTGAACCAAAGACACATGAAAACTACGTTGAACTTGTGCAATCTGAAGATGACTAACATTAAAATAGCAGGGGAGGAAGGTGACCGAAATTTTGCCTGTGGGCAAAATTGGTCAATAGGATGGTAAAGGGGTGGGGTCCCAAAATAGATGGCAAATGAGAAAGAGGTAGCAAATGTCTAACTTGGGGATGAGGTTTAAGTAATTATACCCTTTGGTCCATCTTGGTTGGTGGTTTATTTGGTAGCCTAGAGGGGGTTAGGCCTGATTTAATGGGGGGATGGGTGATGCTAGGTGTGGGAAAGACACCCAAATTCTTAGTTGGTTTAGATAGAAGATTATGAGATGATCTAGGTGTAGGTGGGTGATATGGTTCCCTCAAGTCTTGGGGGAAAGAGATTTTTTATTATGGGCTAGTAATAGGTTGGAAAGTGGATGTTAATGAAGTTTAGGGTTTGGTTCTATTTTGGTGTGGGAGCCCTAAACAATGGTAGGAAGTGGTTCTATCCAGGTTAGGTTGTGAGGAAAATTCCAAAATTTTCACTAACTAAGAAAAGGGCTTATAAATGGGTTTTGTTCCTTGATCTATTGTTTCAAATGTCAAGCCCTTGGGTGAAGAAGGGGTGATGGCTCCTTCATCTCTACTTGAGCTATAAGGTTCTAAAATAATGGTTGTTTGTGGGGTGATTAAGAGAGGGGATGTTTAATTGATCAAGGATGTAGGTATGGTCCTAATTCCTTCCTTTGCTAGGGTGTCCAAAGGAGAGGATGGTAGTTATACCATTTCACTTTGTGGGGCAGAGGAAGGGGTGGTTAGATCAATGGCTAGTTCTATGAAAAGAGAGGTGGGCATGGATATGGTTTGATCAAGCAGAGAAGCGGGGTCTATAGATCCTTCTACTTGGGTCTCCAAAGGGGTAAGAGGTGAATTTGCTTCTTCCATAGGTGAGGTTGGTAAAGAGGAAATGGAAATATGAGGATCATCCTCTATGGGCTCATTTATGATGATGTTTTTAATGTGTGCCTCATGAGATGAAGATGGTTGAAATTGATTGTCATGGGTTTGGGTAGGTGGAAGATGGTTAGGGAATGGTTTGCAAAAAATATCAAGATAATGGTTAGGGGGTGCATTAGGGTTATTTAATTTCAATTCACCATTGTCAATCAAGTTTTAGATAAGACTTTTAAAAGTGTTACATCAATTTATGTCATGTACAATGACCTGATGGAAATCACAGTGGTCATTTTCATCATACCACCTAGGCTCAGGGTGAGAGGGGTCAAATTTTTGAGGTGGATTGATTGGTAAGAGTTGAATAACATTAGATTTTATAAATTTATCCAACATAAAGGCATAAGATTCCAATATAGGGGTGAATTTTTTAGGGGGAACCTAGTTTTGATTTTAGTTTGGTGGCTAAGAAGGATTATAAGGTATGTTTTGACATGGCTGGTTAATGGATGGAGGTGGGGTAGTTCTCAAGACAACTACATTTATAGATGTTTTGACTCTAGAATTAGTTTGGTTAGTTTTTTTAAAGGAAGAGGGATCATTGGGTTTAAAATTGGAATTCTTATTCCTCCATTTCAATTTACCCTCATCTATGGCTTGGTTCTCACTTTTGCACGCCATTGTGAACACTTCATCAAAGGTTATAAATGTTTGCACCTAAAGGGTCAGAGCGATGTGTTTTATGCATCCTCAAGACAAAAATTAAATTATTTCCATTTGGGATAGTGAAAATTATAATTGATTAATGAGGCCTTGTCATCGTGCAATGAAGTAAGTAATTGATTCATCATCAAACTGCCTGATAGAATAGAGGTCAGTTATGGAGACCTTCTTGTATATGTTGAAAAAAAAATGTTCTAAGAAAATTTGGGTGAGTTGGGAAAATGAGAAGATAGAATGTCTAGGAAGGGCATTGTACCAATCTAGGGTGGGCCTTGATAATACATAGGTAAGGTTTGGAGAAGGAGGGCATCATCATAGGCAATCAAGTAATAAGAGTGGTGAAACACCCTCAAATGTTGTTGAGGATCTTCCTTCCCCTAAAACTTAGATAATTTAGAAATCTTCCATTAATGATGATAAGCATGAATTAGGATAGAAGGGTTGATAGGTTCATTATAGATTTTGTCATAGGATAAAATATTTTAAGACCTAGAGATAGATGATTCAAGTTGGGTCATCTTATCTATAATCATCTTGATCAGGTCAAGTTGGGGTTAGGAAACTGCATATTTGGTGGCAAGTTTTGTTAAGGTTGGGTTGTAGCTATGAATTGGTATGTGGTAGGAGGTTCAAAAGTAGGCACATATTGGTATGTGGTAACTTGAGGTTGGGATAGTGTCCTCGCAAGACTAATAGACATTAAGGGTTAGGTGGGAGGTGCAATATATCCCAATGGGTTATGGATATATTGATAGGAGGCCATAGGGGCTTGTAGAAGAACTAATAATGGTTGGTTTAAGGCACATTTGGGTTGGTTGATGGGGGCATGGTTTGGGTTGGTAATTATAAATTGTTTATGGTTTGTTGAGGGATAGTGATCTTAGTGATAATAGGGGGAAGTGTCTATGATATGGAGAGTACGAGGTTCTAAAATGTAGTTGAGGTCAGTATATTGGTTAAGATAAAGGGAATGATATAAATGGATGTGGAAGACACCACACTGGTAAAAGAGGTAGAAGTGACAAGAGGTAAAGTTAAGACATTGTTAAAAGTATTAATTTGGGTAATAGGTGTTTGGGTGGTAGTGGTAGATGGACCAATAGTAGAAGATGAAGCTTGGCTAACAGAAGGGTGGGATGATTCAATACCAACCATGAGGTGGTGTGGCATACCATAGGGTGGATCCATAGGAAGAACTGAAGCCATTGAATGTAGTAGGCTAAGGTATTAAGATAGTGTTGTAAAGCAATCAAATTATTATTAGAAAGGTGGAAAATTTTAAATTGCTTTTAGGGATTATTGAAGGCATCGTAGGTGGGGGTGAATAGTGTGGTGAAGCATGGGGTGATCTATTAACGTCCAAGGTATAATCCATGATGGGGATGAAGAAGAAGATGGTGGTGGGTTGTTTTGGTTTTTCACTTGTTATCTAGTTAAGACCATATAATAAATTTAGAAATGGATAAATAACCTCTCACCTCCCACAATGAGAAAATAAAAATAAAAAAAACCAAAGCAAACAAAGCACACACTAAAATCATAATTAATCATAGGATTTATTTTAAATCATTTTTGGCTTATGTCTTAAAGAGTGTGAAAGGGAAAATTTGATTGTAAGTCAAGTACTATAAAATCCATATAAGGATGGTTTTGGGCTAAATTTTGGTTCTCAAATAATCTACACTAGATTAGGTATGTGGCCTAGTACTGGGGACTTGCTCCCCTAAGTTCATGATCCTACAACTAGTGTAGGCACTTAGCCAATATCTATTATTTGTCTAGAGTTTATACTCTATTGGAGAATGGAGTGGTTCCTCCCCTTCTTGATGAAGTCAAATTTGGTTTTATATATCAGGTAAGGTGATCTAAAGGGTGATGAAATCCCAATGGGCCTTATCTCAAATAATTTTGATGTTTAATTTGTGCATGTAGTTTGGTAGTGTAACATATGTGTGTTACGATTAATTCATAATGTGTTTAACTAATCTAGGTGAGCTAAATATTATGTAGGAAATAAAATGAATTCACTCAATTTTAACCTAAACTAAGAGTTTGGTGTCTTTTCATGCAAACAAGGAATAGCAAAAATGTACTTAAATGCAAGATGTAAAATGCAACCAATCCCTAAGATGATTTTTTTTTTTAAAAGAAGAAAGGAAAGAATTTTTTCTTTTTTAAAATTTAGAAATAACATAAATGCAATAGCATTTAACTTTCACTAATGAAACTATATGCCTAAAAATCTATGAACCTATAAGGGGTCCCACCAGGTGTGCCAAAATGTTTCTCTCTATTTATTTATTTTGTTATTTCTTAGTTTTGGAAGAAAGAAACTATTGATAAAGGGGTGTATAGAAAAACCTATTAAAAGTGCATGTGTTAAATATAGATTATTGTGGATAACTCTTCTTTGTATAGGAAAGAATCCCTGTAAATAAGAAAACACTACCACACACTTGTTTTTTATACAAGGAGATGGGTGGATTGCCTAGCATAAGCTAGATCCTAGAAGTGAAAGCTTTCAAGGAGGTTGTCAATCCACCTAATTTAAAATAAGTTAAGTTTGATAAAATGAATGAAGGTTAGCATAAAATAATATAAAACTATGACTTAAAATAGTAAATTAATTAAGAAACCAAAATACTTTTCTAAGATGATTAAACTTAAGTAAGTAGTTTGAATAATGATAATGCTAAAAATTGGCCAAGTTAAGGGTTATGATTTTGGTTTGGTAATTTGGTAAGGGTCAAAAGGATGGTTATTTGAGGTTGGTAAGTGGTTGAAATGGTAAAAGGGTAAGGCTTTAAAAGAGGTAAATGGTCAAGAGAACAAATATGGGAAAAGGGGGAAATGGGTAAAGGGGCAATAGGATAAATGGGGTAAAGAGATAAAAGAAAATGTAAAGGGGTTATAGTTTAGAATTCAAGAATTAATATTCAAAGGATGGGGTTTATAATTCAAGAGAGAAGAGACCAAAGGAGATAATAAGTTGAAATGAAATAAACAAACAAGATTACCTTTGAGATGGTTGTCGATACCAGTGTTGTTCATGATATTGTTGATGAAATCCTAGAGTGATTCTAACAGAGCTTCAATGATTTGAATATTTTATCTTTCAATATTAGGATGACCTCCTTCTCAAGTGTATAACCTCCTCCAAAAACATGCAATAAAATGTTAATAACAAAAAATACTAATTTTCCACTTTCTAAATTAACCCTGGTTGAAGAAAAGGAGGGGATTTATAGCATATGTTTTGAAGAGTCATGCCAAAAGAGTAATAATAGAGGTATGGCACAATTTTATATGTGGTGGATGAATTAGTAAAAATAAGGTGGGTGGGGATTCCCATTTGGTTGGTGAGTGTCCCATTTGGGTTAAGAAGTCAAAAATGGGTGCCCTTTGTCTTAAAGAGGTAGGTATCTTATTTTGGAGGTTAGTTTCATGTAAGATACATGTTGACTAATGGTATCTTGAGTGTAAATTCACCATATTTCAAGGGGGGCCTTATAATTCTTAAATGAGGTCACCAAGTACTTTGGGAAGGGTCCCAAGTGGGGTATGATATCCCACATCAAGCCACATCAGTTCTAATCCATGTCACTTGCCATATCACATCCCAAATCACCTTTAATGTCACTTGCCATTTCACATGCCATGCCACTTTTCATGTCATCATGAATAGTGATAGTGGGTCCCATAGTGAGTAGTGATAGTGAATAGTACTTTTGAATTATAATTTCAAATAGTATTTTTGAATATTATTATGTGACTAGTAAAATAGTGATTTAGTTAGGTTAAGAGGGGTTTGTTAAGGGTTATGAAGTTTTAGGGGGTCTTTAAGGGGGTCTTAAGGAATTCAGTCATTGAAAACTACAAGTGCATAGTTTTCTAGTGTCTATAAAGTGGTCATGCCTATGTCATAAAAAATTTTCACCCTACAACATTAGAGAGCTATCACAATTGTGAAAAATGGATCAATAGAGGTTAGGCTGGTAGAGTTACTCAACCTCTAAGAATCAAGAGAGTAGGTGAGTGATGCAAATATCACCTAGTAGCAAGTGATCAAATGGTGGTTTGACAAAAAAATCATTGGACCCAAGATCTATGCCTAGAGATTTGCTTCTCAAGTACGATCAAAGGGACATGAAACCAAACTAACATGATAAGTTTGTTAATGGAATTAACTTGAAACACTTCAACCAACTTACTGGCCTTCCCCTTATACATAGTTAGTTTCCATTTTGAATGTGTGTTTCCCTTCATTGTTGTTGTTTCCCTTTATTTCATTCTTTCCCCTTTCCTTTGTTGTTTCTTTTTGAATAAGTGTTGTCAGCACAATTATCATGTCTTGCTACCATGTGTCATCACCCTAGCTCTCCTAAATTTTAAAACTTTTTATTAAATACCGTTATCTACTCACCTCTCATACCATTAATATTAGACACTTCAATTGCACCATTCCCCAAAAGGATCACTACAAATCTCTTTCAAGTTTCTCCCCAAGCATGTGTGCCACCCTTGACATTTATAAGATAGTCAAATCAAAAAAATAATGATGATTGCACTTAGGATCATTGGCTTATAAATACCCCTCTCTTTAATAAGCTAAACACTTAGACAAATTGAGATTTTGAGATAATTGAATGATTTAAGAGAGCATAATGAGTTGAGAGAGTTGAGCCAAGAATTGTGAAATTATGTGAGTAGAATTGGGCATCTAATGCTTTCATTATAATAGAGAGTGAGTTTGATGAGAATTTGTGGGATGAATACTTCTACATCCTCACTAAGAATTGAAATGCACCCAAAAAATCATAAAACCCATGGGTTGGGTAGCCATGGAAACCTTCCCCAACCATATGCAATAAGCAAGTCATATGTTTTTACCCCTACCTAGACAATGATAAAGGTGTCAAATGTCAAGAGCATAACCAAGATATGTTGTAGAGACAACACACTAGTCATGAATTATGTGGATGATATCTATGATCCCAAATTGACTAGAAACCCCAAAATCTTGAAAGAGGGTGAACATGCTTAAATGATTGAGAAGGTTAAGAGGAATGACTATGAGTCATTTGAATACAAAATTAGAGATCAACACTGGCCTAGTACATGGTGCCTCTTGTACACCCATGATTGGAGCTTATTTCCCTTTATGTAGTTAGGTATGATGCCCACATAGGCACTATTATGGTCACTACCCATTTAAAGGTAGGTATTAGTGCAGACATTATAAGGGAAATGTTCTAGATCCCAAGCAACCCCAAAGCTAACATTTGTAGCATGGAGAGCTTACAAAATTTCTAGGATACCTATGTCTACAAGACTAACTTCCTCAATTTTATCCTCAATAACAGCTACATAAAAGCACCTCCCCTACCCATTCCCCTAGTGAGAATCCTTATGAAGGACTTGAATGATGCCCTATCTATATTGGCTTTCATCTTTAACATGGACTTTGATGCCAACACCTTCAATTTCCAATTGGGAGTGATCTTCCTCCTAAATATGGTAAGGAGGAGGTGTATAAGATGGATTTATCTGATGTCATCACCACCACCATGTGAAATGAGATGTCAAACTTTTCAATGTGGATTGCCATTTGGTATTCCTCCTTCCTCCTTCACCTCATCTTGTTTCAGCACTCCAAGTTCTTCTTTGTATACCTCACCCTCAACTCCTTTGAAAAAAGCATGTTCCATCACATGGTGACCCCCATCACAATATATAGACATGTCCTATCAATAAGATTACTATTATTTTTTAGAACTCTTTTTATCTCCAATCCTCATCAACCTCAATTGAGAGGCCATTACATTTAAGATGATGGACTTATAATGAGAATGGCTCACTGAAACAAGATTCTAGTTGAATGGTTCTTTAAGAACCATTTTACCTTAATTCAAGCACATAGATTCAAAGAGGAGTCCTTTTGGTTTCCACACTTACTCATAGATAGGACCCTAGCCTTAGAGTTATCTTGCTAGCTCAATGTTATTGACTCTATGTATGACATTGGTTATAAGAAGTAGGGCCTTTATGATGTCCCCTTCATAAGAAGAGGCATCATGATGGTAAAGAGGTTATAGGAGCACCTAATCACATCTAAATTTGTGGATCTTGGCCTCAACATGATTGATGAAATATGGAGCTACAACCTATTTAGTTATATAGCCTCTTTGAAGACTACATGACTACCCATTCATGAGCCCAACCCAATCACAAGCCTGGCCCATACCTCAAGTAATGGAGGTCACCCATGGAAGATGACTTCAAATATTACATGGATCTATCCTATATCTCTTTGGATGCTTGAAATCCATGGGAGTCCTTTTATGATGTGGTTCATAAGTTTGACCCTTATAAGAAATTAACAAAGGGACTGAAGGCATAGCTCACCTAGAAGAGACTAGATCTAAGAAAAGATATATGCCTATTGGAAATATAGGTAGGATATTGGCAAGCCATTCTCAAATTTTGAGGATGAAGAGATAGATTTAAATTTTCAAAATATTTGGGTTGAGAACCATCTGATAGAGGCCCTAGAAAAAGGAGAATTCTTTACCAAAGAAGAAGGAGAAGAAGAAGAAGAAGAAGAAGAAGAAGAAGAAGAAGAAGAAAAAGAAAAAGAAAAAGAAGACACCCCTAGATAGGAATAGGAGATGTGCCTCTAGAGAAGGAATTATAATTCATATTAGTACCAAAGATATCAACCTAGACATCACCTTTATACCCATACCCTACCACCCCACAATAGTAGCAATCTTATTTAGGGCACCTCACAACTAGATCATTTCGATTAAAGTACCCTAAGGCACCAATATCTATCCCTTTATTAGACCCCCTCAAAAGAATGTACACTTTTATTAGACCCTTTTTTCTACCTCTACCTCTTTCTTCACTCCTTCATCTCCTTTTATAGTTTCACCTATGGTAGCAACACTTTCTACTACCTAACCAATCACTTCTCTAGCCCTACTCTCCTCTTCATCCACATAGCCTACCACTGAGCTTGTACCACTTTCCTCTATGATCTTTAACTCTTCCCATGAACCTTTCCTTACTCCTCCATCATCATTGAAATCATATTCCATCATGGTGTAATCACCTTCCACCCCACTCTATGGCCTTCTAACTTTCCCTCCTTTGACCCTCACCCTTCACCCACTCACTAATGGAGGAATAATGATCGTTACTTCATAGTAGAAAGTGACCATTCCATTTGGGTTACCCCAAGGATTCCCATTCATAAGGGGAAATATAAAATTGTATTATCAATTCTATTAGTAGATGGATATTATAAGGAAATCTTGAGAGGCTTGAGTAGAGAATAGGAAGGGAAAATAAGATAAGGCCCTAGTAGTGCCCCACATGTGGTTATTCTTTGACCTAGAATAGCAATCTCTCATTATTATGCATATGGCACTTGAGGTGGTCAAACCCTAAAACTAAATATAGTTGGGAGAATATGCACTATAAGTCATTGACCTCAATCTTAGCCAAGCTAGGCCTACTGATAGGGTTGAGGTAATGGAGGAAACATAGAATTTCATTCATACAAACTATATCAAAGTGAGCCAAAAGTTGGTGAATACGAAGCTGGAACTTACCAAGGTGAAGGCTACAGTCGACCACCTAAACATTGAGGCTAAATCAAAGGATTTAGAGATCAACAAATTAAGGTTTGACCTTCAAAGCTATGTCTCTAATGAGAGCTTCTAGGTAGAATCCAATTTATGAGTGGCTATAGAGGCCAAGATGTAAAAAAAGGAGGAAGAACTTATGTAGACCCATCAAAATATCTTAGGTTATAATTAATTATATCTATAATTTCAATAGTAGACACAACAACATTTCTCAACTAAGGACCAATAAATCTTGCAGCTAAAGAATGACCTTACCACCTACTCTCAGACTATAGGGATCCTCCCAATGGTTTAATAGATATATGTATCTTAATGGGAGAGGATTAAAGGCACAACCATAATCCTAAAGCTAATACTTAGTTTCATCATGGATTTGTATAGGTTGATCTCCCAAGTAAGTATACCCATCAACCAAGTCATTACCTTCTTATCCCCCAAGGTTTAGGATTCATAGCTCCTTGTCCAAAACCTTTAGGGAATTATGGATGAGACACTACAAGAATTAGGGGTGACTAAACAAAGGAAAATAGTAAAAAAGGTCAATGAATTTCCAAGATCCAACAAAATAGCTACCAAGTGCAAGGCATTCCTCAATGCCTTAGAAAATGTAGTCTAGGATAGGAGGGTGCACATTGAATAACTAGTCCAATTGGGACTCCCCTCTCTATTCTTGGAAGATAACACCATCCTCCTAGAGGATAATATCAAAGCATTACTAGAGTAGAAGTAGAATGACCAGGTTGTGTTCATGGATCTTAGTCAATCACCAAGCATCTCCAAGCTGGAGAAAATATTATAGCCACTCACCTAGGTGGAGTTTTAAATGTTGGTAGTAGCTCAACATTTGGGAAACATCTCCTTCAAGGAGATCCTCTTTCTAAACAAAACCTTTGAGGATCTCAATAATAAATCCTATCCTAAGGAGGAAGAGTGAACACTTCTTAAAGTCTCCCTTCAAAAGTTATAAGTTACAAGCCTTCCTCCATTTTTCAAAAAAATTCCATGACTAGTCTATGAAACTAGGATTTTTGGGTTCTCTCATCTATAGGTAGATGCCCCTATGAGTCACCAATAATTATGGATCAAAATCCACTTTTTGTTATTTTAGAGCAATCATCTTTTAGCCTTGAACTTTCTTGATGGAATTTAGTAGTTGTGATCTCAACCTCCTTCGTGGGGTCCCTTTTGCATATTTTGCCTAAGTATCATTCCCCTTCCACTTCACCACATGATAGCCTAGTGTTCACTATCCAAAAAATGTTTTTATCTTTCCCAAGAGGGGCTCCAACACTCCAATGGTAGTCAGATGCTCTTTGGGTCTATTACTCTTTTTTTAGGACTCAAAGTATCACCATTGGTTGGTAGATTTGGAAGGGGGACTGACCATTTTAGTTTTAAAGAGGGACACAAAATTCTCTACATGGCATCACAATGCTTACTAGGAGGATTTTATTTTTATCAAGATTCAAATTAGTGCCATTGGTCGATAGATATGAACAGGGCCCACTACATGATAAAGAGGGGAAGCAAGTAGATAACTCCACGTGGCATCATGAAACTTGGCTAAGGTAGAGTTTTTCCTATTAGAACTAGGAGTTACACCATTGGTCTAAGTGAGTTAGTCCCTATTTACAATGGCATAACCAATGTATTTCCAAAAATGAACACATGGTGCCATGATGCTTCTCTTAAGTGTCATGGCAATCACAAGGCATTATAGTTGTGCCATATCTAAAATCTAAAGATCAACTATACTCATGAGTTGGAGTCCCTTGTTTATTTGTAATGACATCCTTATAGGCATAAACATCACTATTTATAGGTGTCATTCCCATAAGAGACTATTGTTCCTATGTAAGTGGGACTATTTTCCTTTGTAGGGGCTGGCTATTGATTACTTATAATTTTTACTATCTTTGAGAGTAGTTATTTGTAATAGTTTTAGAATAGGAGTAGTAGAAACTATCATTTTTCTGTTTCAAGACCTTAGCAAGTGCCTCTCATGGTTTGGATTGAATACTATATATTGTGCCTTTATGGCCTTTTGTATTTTGTTCTCCACCTAACTATGAAGAGGATGTGGTGTTGTATGTCAAATTGAGTGAAGATTTATTACAATTTATTTTTTCCACTCTCAACTTTTGTACTATTGATTCTAATTTGTGTTATATACTTTAATTCATGCTTTCTTTTTTCTTTAATAGTCTATGGTATTTGAGGATTCAAGCTATTTTATGAAATTATAGGTTACTGTTTTAAATATATCAGTGCATCACCTTAGTTATTCTACTTTAGTATTATTTTCATTTATTTCTTACACCTTTTCATCACCCAAATTAAATTGAAGAGCTAGCTTCTAAATTGTTAGAGGTTACTTTACAAACCAAAATTTGGCCCAACACCTGCAAAGCTTCCCATAGAAGGTTATTTCACCTAGAATGAGAGTTTTAGGCATCAATAGGTACATTTATTTAAGTCTTTTAGTCATTTAGTAGCCTTGGATTTTAGGTTACCTGATTTACTCCCTTACATGTTCCTCCAAGAATTTCATTGCCTCAAATATCCCCTACTTAATCTAAACCTATTTTTACCATCCTCCAAACATAGTCAAATCAATTGACCATATTATGGAAAATAAACACATTAAAAGACTAAGTCAGCCAAGCTAACTTAGTCTGGGACCTTATTATTTTATTTCCTAAATAACTAGGTCAACTAGGTCAATTGTGTTAGCTAATTTTTTTTAATGGTTTAGGGTTAGATATAGCTATATAAACACATCATTCACTCCATTTCCAATAGAGATAATCATTCATTTGTGTATGTTTATCTACTTATTTTCCATTCCACTTGAGGAGGAATTACTTAGGGTTTCATACTTCTTTTGGAGAGAAGAATCTTGTCTTGTGGGAAGAGTCTTTTGGATGCATAGGAGAAGTCTTGTAACCTAGAGATGACATATATTTTTTATCCTTAACAACCAAAATAACCTCTTGTAGAGTACCATTATTTAAGGGAGATATTGAGGCTCAACATGTATGTCTTCAAGGTAAGTATCCTAACTCTTACTCCTCTTTTATTAATAGTTATATTTGCATGTATTGGATTATGAATGTATTTATCTCTCCATGCTTAATATTACCTCTATATTGACTTAAGTAGATTTCTTATTTTCATGTTTAATATTTATGTTTATTATCCCCCATTTGTGCCACAAGCTTTGGTGAGAACAATATTAGATTTACTTTTACTTTATTATAAAAGCATAGGACCTAGCTAGGGTTATTATGTGGTTTTTACTCGACTAGAGGATTTGGAGCCCTTTATAATTATATTGTGCAGTAACATATCCCTTAATTAGGTTTAATGGATCCATATTGGTCATGACCCTGATTGTCTAAATATAAAAACATATAGAATGAATAGTTTGATTTAACTTCTTTGAGTTAGGATTGATTTATAGATCAACTTCACTTTCCCTTGTATATAAATAATATGGATATTGTGACTACTCTTGATGATAATCCAAACCAAGAAGGAGGGAACCTAGACATGGCTTTTATATTAGAGACTTACAAATTTCCATTTGAAGATGAAAATGAGCCCAAAGATAACCTATAGGGGTTATATACTTATATACAATTACAAAGAGGTAATAATTACCAATTGAAGAGTAAGTCAACCAACCCATTGAGCACCTCTACTTCCCTAAATAACACTCAGGTTCCACTTGATGTGAATTTAGGTAATAATACTCCTCCACCTAAAGGACCTCTAACCTCTTATGCAACCAAAAATCTTACTATAAATACCATAAATAATAAGGAACTAGAGAAGACCAAACTTAGTTATGGTATTATTGGCCAATTTCCACACCCAGGTTTTCACCTTTCAAATTTGGCCAAGTCCAGTACTTAGATTTTATTTAAAGGAATTTTTTTTTGGTAAAGCTTGAAAAAATACCAAGTGTTATTTCTTCTGGAAAGTCCATTTTGGCCTTTGTTCTAAGCCTTTGCCTAATTCTTATAGGTTTTTTGTCTAAAGCATTTTGCCAAATTCTTTTAGACTTTTTATTTGAGGCTTTTCCTTAAGATTATTTCTTTTAGTTTTCTTTTGACCAAGTGACAAATTCTTTTGTACAATTTGTCAACATAATTTTTCTGAAGGTACTTTACAATTTCTCTAAAAGACTCTTTCAAGCCAAAAGGGACCCTTGTAATTTTTTGGAAGGGCACTTTTCAAGCAAAATAGACCAAACAAAAAGTCTAAAAGGTACATTTCACTTTTTTCAAAGGGCACTATCATTTTTCCAAAGGGTATCTTTTTTTGGGAAAAGGTCCACTTCAATTTTTCTAAAGGATCATTCACAACTTTCCTGAAGGGTATTTTCTTTGGAAAGTGGCCACTTTCATTTTTTTGAAGGGGCACTTGCATTTTTGAAGGACCATTTCCAAATACCTGAAGGACCATTTCCAAAATCTTGAAGGACCATTTCTAAAATCCTGAAGGACCATTTTGAAAATCCTAAAGGACCATTTCAAAAATCTTGAATGACCATTACAACTTCTCTAAAGAGACCAATCAAAAATCCATAGGAAAGGAAATGAAGAGAAGTAACTCTAAAAGAATTCCTTCAAACTTTTTGTTTAAAGAAATTAAATAGGAAGAACTCCTTCAAACTTTTTGCCTGAAGGAAATGAGCAAGCAATGAGCCCAAAGGAAAAGACTCAACAAAAGGTCTGAGTAAGTAAATAGATTTCTCAAAGACATGAATTCTTTTGGAAATATTGTCTGATGAATTCTTGTGGGAAAATTGTCCATACGAAAAGGTCAAGATAAAAAGTTCAAAGGAAATACCCAAAGGAGTGATGGCAAATAGGAAGTCAATTTTAAAATTTGGAGAACAATTATTTCTATTCAAAAGAATTGATGGGAAAATAAGAACAAACATGGAGGTGGTAAATGGTTAAATCTTGAGCATCTAGAGTGCATTAAGTGAGAAAAATGGACAAGTTGATGGAGTGATTCATTATTGGCAGCTGACCAAGTCAAAGAGATTATATGAAATCAAAAAATATAAGTGTATAGAGAATAAATAACAGTTAGAAAGAGCATTTTATAATTATCATCATGAGTTCTAACAATGTAATGTTTCAACTTTTCTATTTTGAATTTCAAACTCTCATGGATGATCTTTGATAGAAGCAGTTTCCTATACCACTCCTAAAGATTTGATGCCACTTGCCACCATTCTCATGACTTTTTTGGAAAAGTAAGACTCTTGACATGGCATGGCTTACTAATCCATCTCTCTCATGGATATATAGCTAATTTTCATGTCTATGACACATGCCCTTGTGCCTCTTCAGCTTCTCCTTTCTTGTTATTCCTTAAAGTTATATAAATTGGGTCATTTTAACCATTGCAAATAACCACATTTTTGGTATGGTGAAGCACTGCTAAAATGACATTGCACTTTGCTTTTAAACATTAAATAAAAGACTAATTCTAAGTTGTGAATTTATGTCTGAGTATGTGAGTGACGTGTAGTAGAGTTGAGTGATAGCATTATCCTTACTCCCTTATCCTTCATGTTTGAACAAAGGTTCTAATGTTAATAGGTCATGTGAAGTGTGTTGAATTTATCAAACTCTCTTTCAAGTATGCAATTGTATCTATGGTGTGAAATCTAACCCTTAGGTTGATTATCTTGTTGATTGTCTCAAGCATGTTACCTTCACATTGAAACACTATGTTAGTATCTTTCAATGCATGCAATTAGTCTTGGAAAACATTGTTACTCAATAGAAGTGTGATATTTGATGGGACAAATTCTTGGTGGATCACCTCTTTAGCATAGTTTTATTATTTTATGCAAATTCTTGACTCTTTTCATGAACTAGTATTTAGGTGATAGAAACTTAGAGAAGAATTTAGGGAGCTAGCCCTTTTTAATCCTAGAGACTCATATCTCTTACAAGCTCTCATAAACTTGAGGGATGATTCAATGTTGTATAAAATTAAAATAATTTAATATAATGTCCTAGGGTGCACAATATAATGATTATAGTTTTGGCACACCCAGTAGGATAGTTGTTCTTAATTATTTTCATGTCAAGGTGAATGTTGACCTTGACAAGTCCATGGTTGTAGAAGAATTCTAATCTAGCATTTGGTGACTCTAAAAGGTGAGAATCTTTGTTTTTAGGTCAATTTTTCCATAATATATTTCATGATCCTCAATATATAATCTTATAGTAGGCTTTTCAATCAAGTTCCTCAGCCTAAAACTCCTCTTGAAGAATGACACCCTGATCCATTCCTAACCTTTAGAGATCCTGAACAAGAAGGTTTTGGAGAGGAAGAAGAGGAGGTTAAATAAATATTAGATTAAGAGGAAGAAGAAATGGCTAGAAGACATCCTTTCCTAGCCTTCAACACCTAACATCCAATTAACCTTCCTAGGTTTGATCGTATACCTCCTATGCTACCAAAAGCCTCCCCAATTTCAATGGAGATGGTCTTATTACCCCATCTAAGCATATTAGGGACATTTAAATTTTTTGCAATTTCCATAATATCACCCAAGCTAACATAGCTATTAGACTACTTGCCATGTCTCTAAAGGGGAAGGCACTTGATTGGTATGGGACATTAGAGGGTGGTTATTATACTAATTGGGATAGTTTTGGAGAGTTGTTAGTAAATAGGTTCAAAAATAAAAGTGACCATACTTCACTAATTCACCAACTGAATGTGATAAAGAGAGGTCCTACTAAATCCATGGGAGATTTCAATGAGAGATTTCAAAGAACATGGCATAAACTACCACGTATTATTAGGCCTCCTCCAAGCTTTGTATTCCCCACCTATCTTAAGGCTATTGGAATTGATGTAGTAGTAATGTTGTAGTTAATGGGAGGATTTACTTTACTTGAGGCATATGAGATAGCCATTGAAGCTAAGAATAATTTGATACAAGCTGGGAAACTAATTCTAAGAGTATCCATGCCTTTATTGTCTCATAATTTAGTTGAAACCCTAAGCATAGCACAAGTTCCCAATATTAATGCCAAACCTATAACTACTCCCAAGAAGGTGGATGATGCTATAAATAAGGATGAGATGATTTGATCTTTGCAAGCCCAACTCAAGCAAGCACAAATGTATGCAAATGTTCCACCCAATCCTTAATATTATCCTCAATAAGGCTATAGACCTTCACCCCAATACACTAACCAAGGAAGAGGATAAGGCCAACAAGGTTTCAATAGGCAGCCCAATGCCTATAATCCTAATTCCATTCCATCAACAAAGGTTGTTGTTCTAGTGCACACCAATCTAGTTCATGGAGAGGAGCATTTAGATCATTGGGGGAAATCTCAAGGTTAGTTTATGCATAATGGTGGAGAAGGTAATCAAGACTTGGTAACTTAAGAACGAGCTACTCCTTATGTTACATCATAAGAATCAAATATCATGCAAAGAGATGTTCAAGGAGAAGGTAGTAGCCAAAGTACTAGTTCTATGAATTTCCAAGTAGAAGATGATTATGTGTTGAATCAAAATACATCAGTTATAGCCAACACAAGGGATAAAAAGAGGGTTTTTGGAGATATTCCATCAGCATAAGTGATTCCAAGTAGTAATTCTCTAAGGTCACAAAGTGTAAGTACCAATGTGGTAGATCCTAATAGTCACACTACTCCTCAAAGTTAGAATGTGAGCAAAGCTACCAAACCTCCAGTACAACAAGTTCAAGTTACATTATTGCCTTAAATAATTCAAGACAAGGTGAATACTTCCTCTTTAAATATTATTAACTCTTTTAAGAATACCAAAACTAGCATTTCTCTTTTGGAAGTATTGCATATGCCTGATCAAAAGGAAATCCTACAAGAACAACTTGATAATATAAATGTCACTCCTCAAGCTCTAAAGTACAATGGTGTATCCCTTACCCACACACCTAATTATGTTTTCAGGACCTCCACCAGATCTAAAAATCCTCCATCCTTCTACCTCATGCTCATTATGGTAGACAAATTGGTTCACAACTGCATTGTGGATAGTGGGGCTAGTACCATAGTTATGCCTAAAGTGGTTGCTGATAAATTGGGACTAAAATATGAGCCTCATAGCAAGGCTGTGTTGTATCTTGATGGAAATATAGCCAAGAGTATGGGTTTTTTTAAAGGTTTTAAATTTTTCTTGCATGATTATCTAAGCTTCCCCATCCTACAAGATATTGTGGTGGTTGATCTTCTAGCCCATTTCACTATTTACTTGTCAAGAGACTTCATGGCTAAGATTGGAGGGTACCTTATAGATGATTGGTCTTTTCTAGATTTTAAAATAAGATATGGAGCTAAAGTGACTATAAGAACATAGCCCTTGGCAAGGTTCCACATTGAACCATATATGGAGATAAGTTCAAATCAGAATTGTATGATTAGTGAGCAGGAAGAAGGTACCATTGGTGGTGAAACATCCTTTCCCCTTGAAGGTATTTTTGACCTTTTTCTTGATGAGTATGGTACTAAAACTTATGAGAATTATCCCTATGAATTCATAGAAGAAACTAAATTAGCAGTATATTGTATGCATGAGAAGAACACTCCTATACCATCACTCACTAATGAAGATCTTGAACTTGAAGGGATATGGGAAATGTTTTTTTATAGTTTTAAAAGCAAGGTAGGGGTAAGATCTAGTGTCATGTTGGTTTATCCTTCAAATAAATAGTATTATTATTCATATATATTCCATTTTAGTTATACTTGTAATGCAGCTGAATATGAAGGCTTGATTCATGGCCTCTAATGGGTAAAGAGAAAGGGAATTAAGAATTTGAAGGTGAATGGAGATAACGAATTGATTTTACATCAAATGATAAACCAAGTTACAAATAATAACCCTTTGCTTAAGTCTTACATGCATAGGGTGTGGGATTTAATTAAGGACTTTGATGCTTTCAATATCTAACCTATACCAAGAGACTCATATAAACATGCTAATAGGTTGGTTGTGATAGGATCACATTTTGATATAGTTGTTGATGTAAGCAAAGAGAAGGACCAACCTCACATCAAGGTAATTATGAGACCTTCTATTCTAGATAATCAAGTGTCTTGGCAAGTTTTTGAGAGTGATAAACACATTATACACTTCATTCAAAATGACGTAGAATTTTCCTCAAAGAATAAAAAGAAGCTTCACAATCAATATGAAGAACAAGTTATCCAGCTAAAGACAAATAAAATACCAAAAGGGTTGGTTGATTTGGAGAGTGTGTTCAATTAAGATGATCAAATAAGGAATGAAAGGGTAAGCATGTCTACAAAGTAAGATAATTATGAAAGAATCTTGATATTTAAGGACAAACTTCTAAAAATTGGTAAGATATGTTCTCTTTTCGAAAGACAAGCCATCATTGAATTATGTAAGGAATTTCATGATATATTTTCTTGGGAATACAAGGATTTGAAAGGTTTTGATCTAGGTATAGCACATCACACCATTGAGTTCGAACCTAGAGCTAAATTAGTTAGGATAAAATAGAGGCCTATCAATCCCAAGATAGAGGAACTCATGAAGAGAGAGCTTACCAAATTGACTGAGTCTAATATTTTCTTTCCTATCAATCACTGGACTTGGGTAGCTAACCTTGCACCTATTTGAAGTAAGAGTGGAGAGATCAGACTTTGTGTGGAATTTAGGGATATAAATAGAGTTTCACTCAAAGACCATTAACCACTACCTTCCATGGAATAGATTTTTCAAGTGGTATCAAGTTCTCAATGCTTTTCACTACTTGATGGCTATTCAAGTTATAACCAAATATTGGTGAATGAGGAGGATCAGTTCAAGATAGAATTCACCATAAAATGGGAAAAATTTTCATATAGAAAGATGCCTTTTAGTTTGTCTAATGTTGGTTTTACCTTCCAAAGCATAATGGGCATGGCCTTTAAAGGTTTTAACAATGAGTTTTTGCTTATATACCTTGATGATATAACTATTTTTTATAAGGATGCTAATGACCACATGAAACATCTAAGGTAAGTCTTTGATAAGTGTAGAGAGTTTCTCTTAATCCAAAAAAATGTATTTTTTTTTTCATGCAGGTAAATTACTAGGTCATGTTGTGTCAAAGGAAGGCATGTCTATTGATCCTAAATGGATTGAAGCCATTCTAAGCATGTCTTTACCTCTATGCAAGAAATGCTTGCAAAGTTTCTTATGCAAAATTAACTTTTTAAGAAGGTTTATTCCAATATTTTCTACTTTGGTGAAGCCTATTACAACTATGCTCAAGAATAACTAAGCTTTTGCTTGGACAAAGGAAGGTAAGAATAGTTTTAAGGAAATCAAACAAGAAATTGCCCAATATCCTACTTTGTTTAACCCAAAATTTGAAAAGGATTTCATAATCTATACTTTTTCTAACCTTGACATAATCTTAACTATGCTTATGCAAAATAATGATGAGGAAATTGAACAACCCATTGCATTCTTTAGTCAAAGATTGGAAGATTATGAGGTCAAGTCACATTTGTTGAGAAGCAAGATATAACTATTATAAGATGTTTGAAAAATTTTAGGCACATGGTTTCAAACAATAGGATACATGTCATGGTCTCTCATCGTAGCACCAAAGAGTTCCTCTTAAGCAAAGACCTCAATGAGAAGAGAGTTGGGTGGATCACAAAGATAATGGAGTGTGATGTTGATATCAAGGTAACCAACTTGGTAAGAGGAAAGTGGTTGTGTGAACATTTGGATTCAAATATTCAAGGTCCAAAGGAAGAGGTCTTGGTCAATCAAGTTTAACGCAACTAACTGGTCACATACCAATTCAAAGTTGGACATAAGACATCATTGGTTTCCTCCAAAATGGTGATTGTCCTAATGGTTTGAACAAGTCACAAAGAAGGTATTTTAGATTGTAAACCATTCATTATTGTCTTGTATATGGTATTATCTTTTGGAAGGATGTGAATGGTGTACTATTAAGGTGTATTGACAATGATTAGTTTGGCATCTTGCTAGAAAAGTTTCACAATGGTGTAGATAGAGGTCATTTCTCCCCAAAAACAATAGCTACAAAGATAATGAGGGTAGGGTATTATTGGCCTAGCCTTTTCAAGGATTGATACTCTTGGGTTATGAGTTGTCCTCAAAGTTCCTTCTTTATAGGAAAATAAGAACTTACAGCCCTTCCATTGAATCATATTCAAGTGGACCAACCTTTCATGAAATGGGGACTTGATTTCATTGGTACGATCAACCCTCCATCAAGTGCTAGACACAAATGGATATTGACTGCTACTGACTACTTTACAAGGTGGGTAGAGGCTATTGCATTGAAGGAGGCAAATGAAAATCCAATATTAGAGTTTTATGAGAGTATCACAATAAGATTTAGGGTCCCCTATACTATCATTTCTGATAATGCGCTTGCTTTTATGAGTGCTAAAAATTTTGAGTGGGAAAATAAGAATGGAATTTACTTGAGTGCCTCATCTAACTATTACCCTCAAGTAATGGGTTGACTAAGTCTACTAATAATAACCTCATCAAGGTGATGAAGAGGACATTGGAGAATAATAAAAGAGCATGGCACACTAATTTGAAGATAGCCTTATGGGCTGATAGGATTACTCTTAAGAGATCAATTGGTAACTCTCCTTTTGTGCTTGTCTATGGAAGAGAAGCTATGTTGTCCATCTCTCAAGAGATCCCTACTCTAGTACTTGCACATTAGCTAGAACTAATAGAAAATACTATAATGGAAGTCAAATTGATAGAAATAATGTAACTAAAATAAGCAAGGGATAATGCACATAAGACCATGGAACACCACCAAATACTCATGAAGAAATGCTTTGATAAAAGAACAAGTACAATATTGTTCAAGGAAGGTGACTTGATTCTAAAATGGGATGAGGATAGAGAAAAATCAAGTAAACATATAAATTTTAATGCTTTGTGGAGTGGCCCTTACATCATTAGCAAGTACAAGAAAAGAAACTCCATTCAACTAACCAAGATGAATGGAGAAGAATTTCCTATCCCTGTGAATGGGATACCTCTAAAGTTCTGTTATTAGTCTTTATAGGTCCATCTTGTAAATAGTAGCATAGGTATGTGTGTTTAGTCTAATTTTGTTTTCATTGTTGTGTTTCCTAAGTGTTTTAATTGACACATGCATGTTTTCTTTATTTTTCTTTGTATTCCCTAAGTGCTTAGTAACACAAGTGTGTCTTTGCCTGTGAGTGTTTTATTTAATGTCATTATCTTGTGGTCAATTCAAGGTTTTTTCATGAGAATCTAAGTGCTCATTTTTTATGACTCCATGCCTAATGGAAGGATTTAGGTAAATGGTCTTAGGCATAATAGGCATGCCATACCCAAGAATCACCAAGAATGTTGGCCAATTTCCACCCCCAAGTTTGCACCTTTCAAATTTGGCCAAGTCTAGTACTTAGATTTTATTTAGAATAAATGTTCTTTGGAAAAGCCCACCAAAAAACCAAGTGTTATTTATTTTGGAAAGTCCATTTTGGCCTTTATTCTAATCCTTTACCTAATTCTTTTAGGTTTTTTGTCTGAAGCATTTTACCAAATTCTTTCAAACTTTTTGTTTGAGGTTTTTCCTTAATAGTATTTGTTTGGGTTTTGTTCTAGCCAAGTGATGAATTCTTTTGGACAATTTTTATAAATAATTTTTCTAAAGGTACTTTACAATTTCTCTGAAAGACTCTTTCAAGCCAAAAGGGACCCTTATAATTTTTTTGAAGGGCACTTTTCAAGCAAAATGGACAAAATAAAAAGTTTGAAAGGTACATTTCACTTTTTTCAAAGGGAAATTTAATTTTTTTGAAGGGCACTTTCATTTTTATGAATGGTATATTTTGTCAAGATAAGGTCTACTTTAGTTTTCCAAAGGATAATTTTCAACTTTCCTAAAGGGTATTTTCTTTAGAAAGCGATCACTTTCATTTTTCTAAAGGGGCACTTGTATTTTCGAAGGACCATTTCCAAAATCTCAAAGGACCATTTACAGAATCCCAAAGGAACATTTTTAAAATATATAAGGACCATTTAAAAAATATTTAAGGACCATTACAACTTTTCCAAAGAGACCAATCAAAAAGCTATAAGAAAGGAAATGAAGAGAAGGAACTCTGAAAGAATTCCTTCAAACTTTTTGTCCAAAGCAATTAAACAAGAAGAATTCCTTTAGACTATTTATCTAAAGGAAATGAACAAGTAATGATCCTAAAGTAAAATACTTTACAAAAGGTCTAAGGAAGTAAATAAAGCTCTCAAAGACATGAATTCTTTTATAAATATTGTTTGATGAATTCTTGCGAGAAAACTGTCCACAAGAAAGGGTCAAGATAAAAAGTTTGAAGAAAATACCCAAAGGAGTGATGGCCCACAAGAATTAAATTTTAAACTATGGATGATATCCATTTATATTCAAAATATTTGATGGGAAAATAAGAACAGACATGGAGGTGGCAAATGGTCAAATCCAGAGCATCTAGAGCAGACTAAGTGAGCAAAATAGATAGGTTGATGAAGTGATTCATTGTTGGCAGTTAACCAAGTCAAGGAGCTTCTATGAAATTGATAAATATAGGTTTTTAGATAATAAATAGTATTTATAAAGAGCATTTTCTAACTATCATCATGAGTTTCATTAGTGTAATGTGTCAACTTTTTTGTTTTCAATTTTGAACTCTCATAGATGATCTTTGATAGAAGCAGTTTCTTGTGCCACTCTTGAAGGTTTGATACCACTTGACACCATTATCATGATTTTTTTACAAGACTCTTGACATGGCATAGATCACTCATCCATCTCTCTCATGGATCTATAATTAATTTTCATGTCTATGACACATGTCCTTGTGCCTCTACAACTTTTCCTTCCTTTCTCTTCCTCAAAGTTCTATAAATTGGGCCATTTTGACCATTGTAGATAACCACAATTTTTGGTATGGTTAATCCCTACTAAAATGACATTGTAATTTTCTTTTAAACACTGAATACAAGACTAATTATGAGTTGCAAATTTATATCTGAGTATGTGAGTGATGTATAGTGGAGCTGAGTGATAGCATTATCCTTACTCCCTTTATCCTTCATGTTTGAACAAAGGTTATTATGTTAATAGGTCATGTGAAGTGTGTTAAATGTATCAAACTCTCTTTAAATTATTCAATTGTATCTATGGTATGCAATCTACCCCTTAGGTTGATTATCTTGTTGATTGTCTCAAGCATGTTACCTTCACATTGAAACACTATGTTAGTATCTTTCATTGCATGGAATTATTCTTGGAAAACATTATTACTTAGTAGAAGTGTGATAGTTAGTGGGATAAATTCTTGGTGGATCACCTCTTCAGCATAGTCTTTCTATTTTATGAAAATTCTTGACTCTTTTCATGAACAAGTAGTAGATTAGGTGATAAACACTTAGAGTAGAATTCAAGGAACTAGCCCTTTTCAATCCTGGAGACTCATCTCTCTTACAAGTTCCCAAAAACTTGAGGGATGATTCAATGTTTCATTAAATTGAAATAATTTCATATAATGTCCTAGGGTGCACAATTTGATGACAACATGTACCATCAAATATCTTAAGAAAACTAAAGCCAATATAGCTATGTTTGAGTTGATTTAGATTTATAATCAAAGGGGATTAATTTTTAAATATTTTTTTGGTAAAAAATAGAAGGAATCCACTAGTTTTCCCATAAACATGTTTATCTCTATAATGAGAATACTTGAACTCCTCATTTTCTCTTAACTGTTAGGATATTCAATAAAAACTTACATAACTATAGGGTTGATTCAAGTGCCTCAGGGAATGTCATACCTTATTCCATCTACCATAAATTAGGCCTAACACCTATGAAGTCAAATAAAAAGGTTGTAAAACTAGATAAAATAGAGGTAAAGATGGTTGGAGAGCTAAACAATGTCCACATTAAATTGGCTTCTAATCTAAGGATTCAATAATTCATCAATATCTAAGTGTTGGATATCCTAGATGCTTATGATATGTTGCAAGTAAAAAATGGTCAAAGACTTTGAATGGATATGTGGAAAATAATTTTATCCACATGTGGATACCTTGGCATGGTTTTCCCAACCAAATTAGGATATAATGAGAACCCAAGGTGGTTCATATGACCACTAAGTATAATAGAACAAATGAGATCCCCTATGAGGAATCTAAAATGGGAGTGTATATGTTGGCAAAATATTAAGTAACACATAATGAACTCTCTATTAACATGCTTTGTGTGAAACCAATCCCAAATATGGAAGAGTTAGATTTTCTAGATGAAGAAGACTTATGTGAAATTATTGAGTTAGTATCCTTATCAGATATCTCTCTCACATACGATAGCCTAGGATGTGATGAATCAGACAAGTGAAGAATATTTGTTCTCTTTAGAAATAAATCAAATTTATGGCATAACTAGGGATGATGGTTTGAGGTTGACTATTTATTCATAGGTAAATGTAGTAACAACATTGCCCATGCCTAAGACACTAGTCCTAATAATAGTATCAGACTTGTGGATTTAAAATTTGAATGTCCAAAGTTTAAAAATAGATGTGGTGCTAGGATGGAATTAATTAATCCAAAAGGGAGTATTATCTAGTGGCCTACCATATGTTTTTCAATCACACTAATAGTTTGGATAAATACAATGCATTGTTCCATCATATCCTTTTTGCCCTAAAAAATAAAGTAAATAATATCAAAGTATTGGATGACTTTGAATTAGTAGTAAGATAGGTGAGAAACTAGTATTCTTATAATAACAAATTCTTTTCCAGGTATCACATAGATTTTAAAAATTGATCTAATACTTTTATGACTTTTACATTCAAATGCTACCTAGATAAAATAATTATATATTGGATGTGGTGGACACTACTGTGAGTACTTTTGAACCCATTGCCTATTCGAGAATGAGAAGGTTCTTAGTAGAACTAGTCTCTACCCCTTCAATCATGCATAACATTAATAATATCCAAGTCTTTAATTATGACCAACATATATTTTAACTCATCACCAATGTTTAAGTGTTCATAAATCAAATTATTGATGAGGATGGTCAAGAAGATTTTGAATTGGATAAGGATGAGATGATGAACCTAAAAACAAAGAGCATACCCAAAAGAATGAGCTATATTAAAAGTTTATTCTATATGTATTATCAAGATAATGAGGATTTTACCCCTATTAAAGGTATGTATAATGATCAATGTAAATTAGGTAGTGTAAATCACATGAAGGACATGCTTTTAGGAACCAATTATACCCTAAAAGAGAAATGAGATTTTGCACAAACTCACAAAGAATTTAGGGACATAATATCATGGGGTTATGAAGATATCAAGGTCTTAAACACTTCCAATTTGATACACACTATTCCCCTTAAGCTTGGATTCAATTTATTTAAGCAAAGATAAAGACTTGTAAATGTTCTGCTATAGCCCCTAATTTTTAAATAAGTACATAAACTACTGGTAGTAAGGATCATCTTCCTAATAAGTCACACTAAATGGGTAAAAAATCTAGTAGCGATGAGGAAAAATAATGGGGAGATAATAATATGTGTTGATTTATATAACCTCAACAAAGCTTTAAAAAAGTATAACTACCCTTTGCCTTCATTGGATGAAGTGTTGTCTACTATAAATGGTGCCCAAATGGTGTCCTTACTTCATGGGTATTCAGGATACAATCAAGTGGTGATCAATTATGAATATGGAATCAAAACAATGTTTGCTACCAAGTGGGACACTTATACATACAAAAAAATGCCTTTTGGCTTGATCAATGTAGGTGACACCTTTTATAAGGTTATGGATATTGCATTCAAGGAATTAATGGGAAAGTGCATAGTTGTGTATATGGACAATCTTAAAATATTGTCCAAGAGGAGACCATAACATATAAAATACCTGAGGAAAGTGTTTTAGAGATGTAGAGACCATGGGATTTCATTAAATCCCAAGAAATATATATTTGGGGTAACTAGAGGTAAACTACTAGACCATGTTATTTTTTATTATTGTTATTATATATATATATATATATATATATATTTAATGAGTGGAGGAAATATTAAAAATTCCACATCCCAACACTAAGAAAGAACTGGAGAGTTTCTTCAACAAAACCAATTTCATAAGAAACTTTCTCAATTTTTATTGAGATAATCAAACCACTTAATAACATGTTGAATAAGAATTCCAAGGTTAGTTATACTACTAAAGAAAATATATCCTTTGACCAAATAAATGCCACCATTAAAAACACACCTGTACTCATCATCCCAAACTACACACAACCCTTCTACCTTTACTTGTTTGCCTTATAGCATTCTATGATTGTCGTGTTAACATAAAAGGAGTTAGGAGATGTAAGGTCAATGTATTTCATGAGAATCACACTAAATAATTTTGAACTTATATAATCCATGCTTGATAAACAATCTTTTTATTTTATCAAGGCTATTAAAAAATTTAGGCATTACATTCTATGCAGCAAGGTATTTGTTGTGGTACTTGATATGACCATGAAGGCCTTACTAATGAAGAATGAATTATCAGAATTATGTGGTAAATTTATTACCATAATATATTATGTATACATATATCTATATTTAATTAATATTTTATGAGGATAAGGAATATACAAAACTATCACTAGGGTAAAACCCCAAAGCATTTATCAAGAATACTCGATGCATGACATCATAAATGATGACTTCTACACCAATATAGTCAGATATTTGATAAATAATGAGTGTCTAGAGAACTTTAATTCCATGTATCATAGGTAAATATTCTAAATAAGTAGTCATTTCATTATCAAAGATGGCAATCTATATTAAAAAACCACAAAGTCTTATATTTGAGGTGCCTAAATAAAGAAGAAGCAGTCATAATACTCAAATATTTCCATGGGAAATATGAGATTGAACATGATTCAAAAAATACTACCACTCATCAAATGTTATGGATAGGTTACTATTAGCCACATATTTACAAGGATACACATCTACATGTGAGGAATTGCCACACCTGCTAAGTTATTTCACCGTATGAACACACCCCAACTATGCTATTAATGTCAGTCAGTGAGGCCTAACCTTTTTATAAATGGGGATTGGATTTTGTGGGGGCCATCAATTCCAATTATTATGTTGGCCACAATTTATTTCTTATAGCAACAAATTATTATACTCATTAGACTAAAGTCTAACCATTATAGAATTACACCATAGATGTAGTCATTTAATTCTTGGAGGAACACATTACTACAAGGTTTGGTGTGCCCACCATGTTGGTATGTGATAATGGCCATGTTTTTTCCTCATAATTATTTGAATGAGATTTTTATCATTAGATAACTCTTAAACTTTCTTAAAATCATTGTTTATAAGGTAATGGGCTGGTTGAATAAAAAATATATATTTTTGAATGTAATTAATAAAATTTTAGGAAGAAACCTAATGGATTGTCATAATATGCTTAAATTTGATTTATGGTTGAATAAAACTAGGACCAAGTCTTCTTTAGGGACCTCCCCTATCATCTGGTATATGACCAAGATCTTATCTTATCAACCAATCTAAATTTTCCTACCTTGTTGTTCACTAAATAGTACCTAGAAACTAATGATCCAATAGAGGCTTGCCTCTTAAACCTCATGCAACTAGAACAAAAGTGAGATTCAATATTATTGTACTTCAGTAGACATAAAGAGGTATTCAAATGATGGTTTGATAAAAGGGACAAAGTGAAGGCCTTATGGATCTCAAATTTGGTCCTCTTATGGGATAGGGATCACAAACAAAAGGGACAACATGGAAAATTTGATGCATTATGGCTTTGTCCTTACCAAATATCTAAAATCTTGGGTGTGAATGCATTTAATCTAAGGTGCCTCACTAATGAGGATGTTCCATTTCCTAGCAATAAATAATTTTTAAAGCATTAATTTCAAGCTTGAGTGGCTTGGAAGCCCCTATAAATAACTTCTCTTTTTATTTCTATTTTTTCTTTCTTATCCCTTGTTTGTTAGCTTAGGTTTTAGTTTACTAATTTTCTATTTTTATTACTCATTGTGTTTATCCCAACTAGTTTTTCCCTAATGTATCCCTTATTGATCAAATAAATGAAATGAAAGGTTCTTGCAAAAATAACATGGATGGCACTCAAAGAGCCTAATTATAATTTTACTCAAAAAATTTATGTGAAACTACTATAATTTCATGGTTCATTTCCTAATTTATAAAGGTCAATGATCTATAATGGAACTTTTCAATTTTATAATAAATATTTTCTTGTTTGAGTTTATCTAATGCACTTAAATAAATATCTAAAGAAAAATGTAGCATTACTTCAATTTTGGTTTGTATTGAGTCGTCATGACCTTTTTGATTTTGTTTTACCAGTGTCTTAGTCCCCAACCCTCTATGGATGAATTTTAAACCCTCATTTCAAAATAATTGAGTTAAAATTTAAAATCTAAAATTTTCCTTGAAAGATTAATTTTGGCAACCTCCACCATAGTCTTTATGGTTGGTTGGTAGTGGAGTAAGGCCTTTGGAAGGGACCATAGGTATCTCTATCAAGGTTATAAATGCCTAACTAAAAACAAAGCAATGCCCACACCACTTCCCCCCACCCAAGTTAAATTTTAAAACCTTTTTCTTTGAACAGCTCTAGCCTTATACAAATTTGAATCACTATATGTAAATGTAAATAAAATGAATTAATCAATAAATCACACACAGATGGTTTTGGAAAAATTATATCTTAGTATGTCACCCATTATTATAGGCTTTAGTGCCTTTAAATTTTAGTTTTTCTAAGTGATATATTATAGCCAATGCTTTTTATTCTTGTGAAATCAAAGATTCTAAAATTCTTGAAATACTCAGGAGTATTTCCAAGGTTTCCAAGGAGGAGTTACTATTTTGTATTGCTTTCACAACACACCTTATTTTCAATCTAAAAATGGGGACCATATTTTTTATTTGGAGTCTAATCTTATACTTTTTAGGAGTTCATTATGGTTGTTTGTTTAAATCAACCTTTTGAGATGCCTATTTTTCTAGATGTGTTTCATGGTTTTAGACAAACCTGCAATAGTAAGTCTGCATGGAAATTCATATCTTGGGTTACTTTGATTCTAATATCTAAATTTGCATAGATCTACTAAGTCTTGGTTTATTTTTATTCTTATGTTTTGAAACACATTTTATAGCTTCCTCTTAGACTATTTTACCTTAGGTTTGTGTAAATTATCTAACTATTCTAGAGTTTTTTCCCTCTTTTCCTAAATAATTTCCATCCATTTATGATATAATTTCAATATTAATGACTAAATATTTATAAGTTTTTAATTTTTAACTTAGTCACTTCTCATTAAAATAGATGAAATTATTTTTGGAATCAAGCAAATGACTAAGTTATGCAGTTTCTAGTTTACACTTAGTCATTTTTCAGCTTTTGCCATAGCCATTTTATTCAAAAACTTAGCTATTTATTTTTAAATGCTTAACCATTGGTTTTTAAAACTAAATTCATAGACTGTGCCTTTTCATATTATGCCTTTAGGTGCCCAAATATAGTAGTCATAGGTTTTACTTGAAGGAGAGTTTACAAAAAACTTGAAGACTTCACGAGAATTGTATAAGTATTTTACTCTTCAGGAAAAATGTTGATATTTTTTTAGAACTTTTGTACACAAAATTTGTAAAGAATTTAGGCCCAAATAAAATTTTTGAAGAATTGGGTCTTCAAGATAAATCTTCACAACATTTTTCTGAAAGCAAGGCTCTTAGAAACAAAAATCTCAAAATCAATTTACATAGAGACTAAGGCTTGGGTCTTTGAAATTCAAAAAAATTTTGCATCTAAAATTTTTGAAGACTTTGGTCTTTAGAAAAATTTTGTGACAACAATTTTTTTGAAAATAGTCCCAAAAAATTAAATAAGGTAAAAGAGGCTCACACTTTCACAAGAATTATGTCAAAAAATTTATGCAAGTGAGAGTTTATAAAAAAAATTAAGACTTCATAAAAATTATTCAAATTTTTAGGCCTTTAAAGAACATGTTGTGAAGACTAATCAAAACTTTTTATATGAACAAAAATTTTGAATACCAATGCCTAGACAAAAACTATGAACAAAAGAACTAAAGACTAAATCAAAAGTCAAAAAAGATAAGAACACAAAATTTATGAATAAATGTCATGAAAGCTTGTGTCTTTGGAGTTCTTCAGAATAGAATTTATGAAATCAATTTTCACAACACAATATTCAAAGACTTCAATCTTTAGAATGAATGAGTTAGGGGTCTTGCAAAAATCATGAAATATGAAGGAAAGTCTCACCCTTTCATGATAATTTTCATCACATCTTTTGTGTGATAAGTCTTCATCAAAGAACACAAAGATAAAAAAATGTGAAGAGTTGAGGGAGTGACTCATGGTAGAGAAAAATCAAAAATATCAAGTGCCTAAGAAGATCCATTTTTAGAGCTTGATCAAATGAAAAGATTCCATGTGGCATATGATAAGAACTACCTAGGTAAATGTGGGGGTGATGTGGCCTTACACCCACATTTCAGGCATTGATGAAGTGTCAAAATAGGTCCTTTGGAAGCAAAACCAACCATGTAGTGAGGGTAAAGTAGAGGGGGATCCAAAGGGAAGCCATGTGGTAGTAACCCATCAGAGCTAAGGACACATTGGATACAAAACCAACAAAGCATGATTTTACACTTTATATCTCATTTGGATGTCAAAAGCATTAAAATATAATATTGAACTATGCATTCAATTAGATTTGTAGAATTAACTATTGAGTATCCCTAATTGGTGAATTAGTTGAGGCAAATGATAGGATTCATTGGGGATGTGAATATAATCATTAAAAAATCATGGCCTATACCTCAGGATTAAGCATGAAGCATAAAGGATAAAATACATACCTTAAATATGCATGGCTCTAACTACATAGGACAAGGGTGACTAACTATCCTAATGCAATCTCAACTACATTCCTTCATGGTCATTCAATCTTGATTTAGTCCATCAAGGTCCCCACTATTTTCATGATGTAACTAAGTGGGATTCATTCCTAATGAACCTCAAGTGGGATGACCAAATTTATGATTATTGAAAATACCCCATTAGTGGGTAAATTTGAATATGAATTTGAATTTTAATTCCTTAGGCATGTGTGCTTATATAAGATCAGCTCTTATACCATAATAAGGGATGACTCTTTATGATTATGAGAGAGACAAATAGAACCAGACTTTGCTTTTACTTCTTAGGATATTCTCTTCCCTCTTCCTATTTTAACCTTGTTGTTACATGGTTTTTTTATGTCTTTGATGAGTGTATGAATTCCAAATAGTGTTAATCAAAATTGGAAATCTTGATAATTGGAAAAGTGGTAAGTCTCTATGGTCATTCCCTACATATTTTTATGGTAGTTATGTCCTTCCTTATTACATTCACTCTCCCCTAGACTCTTGCATTATCTTTATTTTAGGTTACGTTAGGTTTGGTTCAAATTAATATTGGTTTCATGAGATTTAATCAATCATATAACTTAGGGTTCATCTATGTTCATGGAATGCATTTTATCTCTTTATCCCAAATATTTTTGTTAGACACAATGTGTTCTAAATTGAAATAGTACTAATTTTTTTAGTACAATAAAATCCCATTTCTTATATATAATTGATCAGAAATTTGGTTTTAAAAAAGGTTTCAAGTCAAAGTTTCAGTGGTGACACATTGTAGAGCTCATCGAAAGCTTTTTGATGCTTTTTATGGTTCACAAAATAGATTCTAGATGCTCAAGATATGGTCATTTTAAGATTTGTTGAAAAAAATCACTTACAACATTTGGCACGTGATTCAAAAATGTATCGACATTTGGACCTATCAGAGGTTGACACGTGGCACTATTGAAAAGCCAAGTGGGCCAATAGCCATTTGACATGTGGCAAAAAAATTAGCTTAGGTGTTTTATTCACATGTCATTTGATATTTTCAAACCTATCAAAGGTGCTAAAGGAGGAACCTCCATGCCACCCAAGGAAATATTCAAACTTGGCACCCAAGAAGGAGTCAAAGCACCTAGAAAGGAGAACCTGAGCACCTAGAAAGGTGGAGGAGGTTTTAAACTCAAGACTTGGTGCCTAAAAGGGATAGGCCTTGACCACTTCAGCCATAGGTCTTGAAGTGTTATATAAGACACTAATTTTTACTTGAATTTATCAAGTTCTGGACTGTGTTTTTATTTTTAAAGGCTGAGACTTTGTAAATGCTTTGGGAAAGCTTATGTAATGGATTTTTATCCATTTTTCAGCCATAATACTCAGTCTTAATACTCTTTTTATCCAATTTGAATATTGGAAGAGTATTATTAATCCCATAGAGGAGAGTTTTAGGACTTTTGAAGCAACTTTGTAGGTGTGAAGACTCACAAAATTCAAAGGTGCTGGGCTTGATTATCAGTCACAATGAAGGTGAATTTTTGCATTGAGAGATCAACTTGCAGGAAAGTGGTTTATTGTTTCCAGGTTTTTGAAATGCCCTTAATGGAAATGGTCCACTCCTTTGGAGAACCCAGAGATGTAGGCATCATTTGTTGAGCCGAACTCTGTTATCACGTTTCATTTTTTTGATAATTGTCATTTTTGTGCATGATTTTGATTCAGTTTGCTGATATGATTTTAATTAAAAAATGAACTCATGCAAGTAATTCAAATTTTGATACTTATAAAACAATGTTATTAAAAAAATTGGTTCAATAACCGAGAACATTTTATGCCAAAACATTTTTCAAGTTCTTTTGAGTTTTTCAAGAATTTGATAAGTTTTGAGAAATTCAGTATTCATATTTTAAACTTCACTTTGAATTTATCAGTGGATTTTATGGATCAATAATATAGATATTAATTTAAAATAGATAACTAAATGAATTACATATAATATATGCATGCAATACATCAACCCACTAGCATATTAATCATCATTTAGTAATCAATAATTAAACATAATATTAAGTTGTGTAATTAATAATGTAATCATTAAGGCATATCAATCACCTTAAATATGGATAAAAATAATGAATCCATCAAGATTACAAATACAACCACTATCATTTATAAATCGTAAGGTTTTATACAATTAAACAACCACTACTATGTTAATAATACATCTAAAATCAAGGTACAATAAAAGATGTAAAAAATATAAGTGGAGATGTAGGTATAGCTATATAATTCATCACATAATCTAAGTGTAATTATATATGGTTGTATCAACTTCAAATGTAAAATATCATCTAGTTGATTTACCTCCAACTATATACCTACGGTCTCGCACACACCTCCCTTTTGGGAGTGGCCCTGCCCTTCACAGAAGAGTAGATAAAAATAATGTGGATAAAAAGAAACAATCAGAACCCATGTGTGTACTAACACTATTACATGTAGTAATAAAAAACACCATAAAATTCCATTCCTCTATCTAAATGATAACAACAAGCATGTAAACTAGAAGTACAATGAAATGGCAATGTCTCAACTATAAATTACTCATTTATAGAATTTAGATATTATAATGAATCATTTTTACTCACACAAAAATCTCTACTATAAGATCATAACATATGATATCAGGAAGTATGTATACAAGTCACCTATTATTATACTCATATAAGTACTTCCTATTATTGATAATATAATAATATCAAGAGTTACGTATATGAGTCACTCACTGGCATATTTGTATAAGTACTTCATGTTATTTACCATAGCATACAACTAAAGAGTCAATAACATATCATAAATATTATCACATTAAAATATATGTATTTATAGCTAAATATCCAATTTGACCTCATACAGATATGTTAACAAACAACAATGGAAATCAAGACTTTCTATGTTTATCCTTAATATACCTTTTTATTATAATTACATATATTTAATTTTAAATCAAAAGAATAAGTATATGTTTTTATTTTGTTTACATTTGGTCATTATAAATTATGTTTGCACAGTCAAAACACTATATACATAAATGTACAACCAACCTTAATATCTCTTCAAAATTACATTCTAGGAAATCATATATTATACTTGACAACTTCATATATAATTATCAAATATCAAATAAATCCATCACCCAAATAATATTAATAATCATAATGGGTATAGGTAGGTACTATATTTATAAACATATAGTCAACCTTATTAATACCTCTATCAATGTATAATTAAAATACTATGGATACAAGGTCATCACTTATCAAATTCTATGGCTTTATATTCATAGTTATGTTACCATTTAATACAAAGCAAAATCATACTCAAAAAGGTAAATTTGATCCTTATTTTTAACACATACTTCAATGCTTATATAGGCCTTAATAACACAATAATTCAATTGAGTATCATACAACTCACATCTTTGTTACATGTTTACTTATCAACCCTTCTCTGGATTTTGTTTATACTTCCCTTAACCAATACATCTTATATGTGTTTTCCCTCATTAATAACTATTTATATAATAATGACACATTAACCAAGAAAAAAATTATTACCTCGTCAAACATTTAGATCATATCTTGAATAAAATATTCATACTAAAATAATTTATACTTTATTGTATTCAAGTAAACAAAAAATTACATATCCATAACCTATTCTTCATACTTCCCTTCCTCTATAATTAACCTACATATTATACTATATTCAAACTATGAAACAAGAAATACTTCACACACAAGTCTCGTTAATATAGGTAGAATAAATACTTCCAGCTTTGAGTTTTTACCCTAAAAGGTTAACTAAATACACAGTTAAACCATTTTATTTTATAATATTTCTAGATCCCCTTTTTACAATTCTATCTTTTTTAAAATAAAATCATTGAGCTATATACATTGAATACATGTCAATAATAAATAGGTAAATACTTCTCATGTAGCCACCTAGTCATACCTTTGAAAAGAATGAGGATCTTAACTGTAGCCTAGTTTACTAAGGATTGATTCATATAACAATTGTAAAAAGGTAATTGACTAAAATCTGGTTTGTAATCATGTTTATATATAAACCATCTAAAATATCATTTTTAAAACTCATTAAGTTCAACCTTTACCCAAAATAAGAAACCTAGAATATTATTTATCTTATTTTAACAAGCAAATCCGAATTGACTACTAAAGATAAGGATTTGCTTCTATGGCCTCTTATGTATATATATATTTATTATAATAATTAATTAGTACAATGGGTGTGTGTGTGTGTGTGTGTGTGTGTGTATCCTCATGTAAATTTTAACATCCAAACTTTTCTACGTAGTCAAAATATAGCTCGATTGAGTCATTTTTAAAAAAATATAATTTTAGAGTAATAGCTCTAAGGGTGGAGCATAGCTCCCTCCTTAGGTCTCTAACCCTAAACCCTAGGGTCTTGTTTTTATGGGTTTAATCAAATAATTAACCATAATATTAACCCCAAATAAAAACCCTATTTTTACTACATATTAATTTATGACAAGAAGAGACCAACCTATAGATTCAGATATCTTGCTTGAGCCACCTATTAGCAAGTCTTTCACCCACGTCATGAGCTAATGCCTTCCTTTATTATTTCATAATTACACTTGAAGATGTAACCTAATCCCCTTTACATTATATCCTCTCCTATTTACTTATTTTTCCATTTTTTTCATGGCCACCAAAATCAAATCCTCTGATTATAACCTCTCCTCCACATGCACATTCTTCATCAATGAGAGAAAAATTCCATTCACTATTCCACTCATAGTCCTATCTCCTTTGCATGGAATCTAGGCAACCTAAGACCATCATGCATACCACCTAGTCAAATAAACCCATCATACAAAATCCATAAAATTAATTTCCCTTTTTTTAAAATAAAACACATTATACATCTCAAAAGCCTCAAATATTCTCAAAATAAAAGATTTTCAACAAGAAAAATAGTTTTAATACAAATGTTTGATTTTTCCAACAAATAATTACATTAGGGGGAGAAAATTAATTTACCCCTGACTTCTTTTACCAAAGAGACCCTTCAAGGGTATATCATACTAAAATTTTTAATATAACAACTAGTATTTTAAGACCATCTAACTTATTATAACTTAAACATTCACATATGTAGGTTGAAGTGTAGATCTAAATGTCATTTTTTAGGATAATCACAAACATAACTCTATGAGACTTATTCATCCATAGTAATGTAAAATTTTAGATAACATTCTTATAACATTACAACTACTCAAATACCATCATAAAACAACAACATTAATAATAATGTAAGCATGTATCAATGAAGATAGTTATACAAAGAAATCATAATGAATTCATTCAACTTGTTAGATCAACCATAGGGTTATAAATAAAACAAGCACTCAATCCATTTCTATTGTGGTGTGTGCAGGTTCTCGACATATTTATTTTTATGCCTAAATGTAATCATCTACTTCTCCCCTCTGATGATATTCTCCCTACACATTATGATTGAGGGTGGAAAATATCCCACACCAAAATCACCAAACAAAACTATATTTATTATGTGACATGATAAAAACTAGCATGAAATCATAACATCTATTAATTATCATTAATCAATAAAATATAATTCAACATCTCATTAAGCAAAATATGTATGCTAAAAAAATATCATAACTGATTCAAATCATAGTCATCATCAAATATACTAATAAATATGACATAATAAAATGAATAATGTCTCAAACAGTCATAGGGAGAAATGGGATGTAACACTTTTTCTCTTTCTTTATGATCAGGTTAATCTAGGAACATATTATTCTAAATTTAATTATTTATCTTGATTATATGTATGTATGTATGCATATATGCATGAATTTATATATGAATGTATCGAAGTTTATCATCATTATTACATTTTTGAATTCATAGACATAATAAACTAATGAGGGAATTTAGCTTGTGTTAGGAAGTAAATCTTAGAAGCTATACTTCTGAGAGAGGTCAGACCCTAAAAACTTATCCCAAGATAAGTGTGTGGCCTATTTTTTAATTACTTAGTCAGAGTTAACTATGCCTTGAATCATTAAAATAGGCCCCTTATAATGGAATAGTTCACATCAACCAAGTGAAGACCAATATACTAAGACTTGGGACATTTAGACATTGGGGAGGTATTTTCTTCATGATATCCCCCTTCTTTCAAGAGAGGATAAGGATTGACAACCCTACCTAATTATTGGTTATGTCAAAACACACATCAACAACATGGACCTCATTTTTGATCAAATAATGTTGTAGTTTTTGTGTATAAAAAACCAAGGTTAAACATAATTTTTCCATGGTTGTATATTTCTCTTCATAATCAATCAGTTGGTAACTAATGTAATAAATTACTTGTTCTTTATTATTATCATCATATTATACTAATGATGTTTTAAAATCCTTAGGATTAGCTGAGATATACATAATTAATGGATTATCTAGAATAGGAGGCTTGAATATCAGTGGGTTTCCAAAATATTCTTTGATTTTATCAAAACTTTGTTTAAAAACAGCATCTTATTCAAATTTGGTGTCCTTTTTTAACAAACATGTAAAGGGAATTGTTTTATCAACCAACTGAATGATGAATCATTAGATAGACTAAATCATGCTCTATAAAAATTTTAACTACTTTATATTAGTTGGTGGTATCATCTCAATAATAGATTTTATCTTTTTAGGTTCAACCTTGATATCTCATTAGGAAATAATGTTCTTGAGGAACTTTCTAGAAGACACTTATAAAACACATTTTAATGGATTTTAATAGATGTTAAACTTATGTAAATAATAAAATATTTATCATAAGTCATTAGCATGGTATTTTCAATGCTTTAATTCAACAAGAAAATATTTGACATAATATTAAATAGTTTTGTGAATAAAATAATGAAATATATGAGTCATGGCCCTTTGATAGGTGGTTATATAATTTTGAATTCCAAATGGCATGATCATATAACAAAATTTTCCCCATGAAGTGGTAAATGTTAACTTTTCTCGATCTACTGGGTTGATTTTTATTTGGTTATATGTCATAAACCCATCCATACATGAAAATGTTTCATATCTAGTTGTATAATCAAAAATAGTGTTGATGTTAGGTAATGGAAAGTTGTCTTTTAGACAATCCTTGTTTAGGTCATGATAATCAATGCAACATCAAATTTCACCATTAGGATTAATAACAAGAAAAATGTTAGGCACCCAATCAGAATGTGCAATGGCTCAGATGAATTTGACATCTAAAATATTTTGAATCTCTTTTTTGACTATAAAAACCACTTTAAGATGCATTTTATAGATCTTTTTCTTAACAAGCTTTTCATTGAGATATAATATTATCTTTTGCATTGCCACTGATGGGTCAATCCTAGATATATACAAATAAAACTAAGAAAATAGTTATGGATAATCATGTAGGACTTGTTAATAGGCCTTTTATTCATCATATTGAATCATTATTTCAATCAATATTGGTTGAGTATGTTTTTCTATTCCATAGCTAAATTGCATTGTTTATTCATTTAGCAATATAGACCACTCCACAATAAATGGTATTCTAGGAATAGTATTATGTGCATAATTTTGGATATTAGCATCACTAATTTCACCAAAATAAGCATGAGTAGATGTATTATGAGGAAACCTATTATTGTGGTATAAGGAAGGGATATCCTTATATACCCCTAAGTACTCTAATAATGACTCATCATTTAATAATTATTCAAATGTCAAAAAAATTGGTGAAGTGACCTCATCAATCAAATGAGGGTGAGCCACAAAAAAAATTATTGTGTAAATGTGCATACATTTGTATTTTACTTTATGTAAACAAGGCATGGTCCAAGTAGATTTCTTACATGTTGTAAATTTATCTAAAGACCCCAAGCCTTGTTGATTTATGTTATTTGTAGGAATGATGGTTTGATCTATACCATGCTCATGTTTTCCAAACCCTTTTTATGAGAAAATATTGAGATCAAAAATTAGGTTTATAGGATTATGGCAAAGGACTATCTATTATTTGGATTAAGGCACAATGTTTAAAGGGATTAGTATCCATTATACATGTTTATGTCGAACATCCTTCTTGGATGACTCAATTTGATGTTATTTATCAATTTTAGTGTGAACAAGTATTTAATTTTCAATTATCAGGTTTAGAGTGGGTATAATGGTGTTATTAATCTAAACATACACTTTTTAATGTTCTCCAAGTGTTTAGAAGTGTCTAGGTAATCTAGATTTTCAAATTGGTGTTTTCCTGTTATTTTGTCTAATTTTAATTTTTGAATAATTTAGCCTAAAATAGGTGTTATGGGGGGTTTTTAATAAGTAATCAAGGCTTAAAATGAATTTTTAATGTTAATAAAGTTGTCATATGTCTATATACATGGGCATAGGTCACATTGTATGGATAATCAACCTTGACAATAGTGTAAATGAACATTCTTGCAAGTGATTGTTGGAAGGTCAAGAAGTAGTTAAAATAGTTATTAGAGATATAAAACATGAAATTTTTGGTTTTTTAGATAGTGGTCATAATTTAATTGAATAATAATGTAATATATACCCAATAAATAAATAATTAAGATTCCCAATTTTTGAAAAATAGGTCTACAACTTTATATTCTTGTGTTTGCATAAGATGAAGACTATGTTAGGGTGATCAAGAAAGGAAGACCTCATAATTCTATGTTTATGATGATTGATATGGAATTGGTGAGTCCATTTATTTTTTATTGAATGTTTTTTGTTAATTTCATTTGTTTGTTTACACTATTCTATTAGAAGAACATGTAACTCTATTGTAAAAATGTAAATATAGACAGTCCAAACATAAAACATTGTAAATTTGTTGAGCAAAGGCATTAAGGGTGGTTCCCAATGAGTGGAATATGTGTGTAATTATTTAATAGAGCCTAATAAATCTCTTATATATTATATAAACCTTTATTTTAAGGTCAAGTCTCAAAACCTTGTTAACAAACCCCTATAGACTATAATTGTATTCATAATGAGACTAAGAATGTCATAAAAATATTGAATAGAGGAGTGATTATGATTAAATAATGATTGAAAAATGTTATTATTAGTTACACAAACCTTAAACAAGTTTCACAAAAGTTTTTATCCCTTTTTGGAGTCTAAAACTTCAATTTGTCTCCTCTCAAGCACTCACAGGCTTAATTAACCCTAAACTAGGGTTTCAACAATCAAACACAAATTATAGACATTATAACTAATGAAATATCCTCAAATTTTGTATTTTAATAGGTTTTAATTTATGTTAAAATATTTTGGTGTTTTTGGTTTGGTTCCATACATATTCATACAATTACAGGAGACTGTATATAGTTGGATGCAAGAAAGGCCTAATTAGGCCTAATAGTGACCTAAAAAGGTCAATAAGAAGGTCTTTAAAGTAGAGTTTGAAGTTGAAATTTCATATAGATAATTACAAAGATAGAAGGTGTTTGAGTTTTTCATTGGTTTATTTTGAGGCCAACATGCCCCCATATTTGAAAATTGAGACCCTTGAGAAACCCCAAGAATAAACATGAATATATGGCATGTTAAGATCATTTTTAGAATTTAAAGATCATCCACTTTATCAAAAATAAGCTTAGTTATTTTTCACTTTAATTTTGTCTAACATTTTTGATAAATTGTCTTCATGGCTGTTAGTTGTAGTTTTCATGATGTATTTTCATGACAAGTTCATGTTCCAAAACCCTGGTAAAACCCTCAGTTTGAATTTAAATATTGGCAAGAACTAAATTGTTAGGAACCCTTTAAAAATATGTTTTAGACCTAAGTATAAAATCCATGTTTTAAGCTTAGTCATGTTTTAAACACAACTCTAACTTAGCCTAAAATACTTGGTCCCCTTTATTATTTCCCATTTTAAGTTCCTTGTGTGCCTAACTAATATTCATTTTGCAAGGTCCTTTTAAAATTTCCTAGTTTGGTCCCTTTGAAATATACCTTAGCATAACATTTTAATCCTAAGGCCCAATTATATTTATTAATACAAACTAGACCTTAGTCTTAAACATCTTAACCTAAGCTCCAGTTCTCAAGTCTAATTTTATGTCAAATGCCTTAGCCTAAATTTTTAATCATAAGGCCCCCATTGTATTTATTGATACAAATGAGACCTCAACCTTAACACCTTATCCTAAGTATTTTATATCATCATGGGTCCTAACTTAAATTCCTTACATCTCATAGATTTAATGATCCTCACTTTATTATAGAATTTAGTCCAATGGAGTGAGGAAGGCCTGAGCGAAGACTTAAATAGCATGCATATTAAAAGATCTAATGATCCACACTTTATCACAAGAAAAGGATCCAATGGCATGAAGGCCCTATCAAATTTTCACCCTTGGCCTTCATCTAATAGTTCTTGCTTCATCTTGAAGACCCGATTAGATAAAGTAAAACATAATTAAAAATTCAAAAGATTACAAAAGGCCTACAAGATTGACATGCGATGCCCTTACATTCAAAGATTAAAAGTAAAGGGACCCATCTGATAGAAAAACCAATCATAAGCAAACTCCTAGATCATAATCCTAAATCTCTTGCTTCATCATAGATCTTTATCCAATGGAGTGAATTAAGTCCAAGATCTTAGGAAGCCCCATGAAAGTGCCAAGTGGCACTTATGCATTGGGTTATAGGAATTTTATGAGCTTAAATTTGATGCTCACACGACCATCATTTGATGTCTGTGAGGACGTATTTGAAACCCATGCAACTATCAACTTTAAGCCCATTAAATCAAAAGCTTCACTAGATTAAAAATTGATGCTTACACGACCATCATTTGACGTCCATGAGGATGTATTTGATGTTCATGAGACCACAAAAATTAAGCTAATGATTCATTCTACTTATGATCAAAATGCACTCTAAAATGTTGCTATAAATCTCATGAATTACCATGCAGACTAATGGAATCCATCGAAAGATGCTCAAACATTGAAACTCTTCAATCTACAAATATGGAAATGGTCTTATGGTCTAAATTAAATACAAAATAAACTTGGTCTAAGTCTATAATTTAAGGTCCCCATTGCATTTTTCTCAAATACCGTGAACCTTAAACTATAGACTTATACTAAGTCTTTCTTTTTAAAAGGTTTTGATAACATAGAACTTAGACCAAGTGTTTCTAACCAAAGGTTTTAGTGTGTTTGTTAATACAATAAAACTCTATTTGACATTAGACCATCATATCATTTAAAACCCCTTTGAGCATGTTTTATAGGTTTGGCATAAATACTTTATCCCAAAGTATGCATCATGTTTATTAAACAAAGTGTAAAATTTTGCTTAAAAACATTTAACCATGGTCCCCTTTATATGAATCTAGAAAACTTAGGCATAAAATTCTCAACCTTTATTTTGTGTTTTAATAAAACACAAAATAAACCTTAGCCTAAGAGATTTAAGCCTAAGTCTTGCCTTAATAATAATATGCTTACTTAAATCTTTGGAATATTTATAGATCAATGGCTCACACTTCATCATGGGAGGATGATCTAATGATGTAAAGATACTGTGGACTTTTCAATGGAGTCCTAAGAGCCCATTGGCTTGACACGTGGCAAAATCCCATTGGAAGTGAAACTGATAGATGATCTAACAGTCTATGCTTCATTGTGCTTCATGATCCAATGGTGCAAAAGTGCCAATTACTTTTTAAAGGCCCATGAGCTTACTGCATGGACAATACTCATTAAAATAATGATTGATGTAGGATGCAAAACATGGGAAGGCACACAAAGATGCCAAGTGGCACAACTATGAGGCTTGGTGCAGAAAGGAGACAATCATAAATAAAGACCCAAATCATGATAAAAAATTCATGGTCACTTGAGGGATCCTTATCTAATGGTGTGAAATAAAAGAAGGAATTTTAAATGCCAATAGTTAGTGCTCAAAATGCATTTATGAAAAATGTCATGAAAGGTCCAGATCATTATCACATAAGCACCATGTAAATAAGAAAAGACAAAATAAGAGATCTTGCGGGCTTGAAAATGCAAAAGTATAAAGGCAAAATTCCAAATCAAATCCCAAGCATGTATGAGCCAAAGTATAGGTATATCCTACCATTAAAGTTCTAAAACCCTAAACCCTGCATAAAGAGGCCCTAATTTGATTCATTTGATTACAAGTTGATCTAAGATAATCTCAATTACATTTTTGAGCATGAAAGATATTTCAAAGAGATCAATTACAATATAGTGTGAATAAATTGCTAAATTAGGAACCATGGTGGCTCATAGGCAACAACTGATGGAGGAGGTAGAAATTTACCTCTCAAATGACAACAAATAAAGGACCTTCAAAGACACTAAATTAGATGTTGCGGCCCTAAACTCCCCAAGCATCAAGAATTGGTCTAAACTCTTCTTCACCATGGAAGAGCTAAAACCCATCACCAAAGAGGAGTAGATAATTACCATAATTAGTAGGAAATACTAAAACCTAGTCATAGTTTAGATGGTCAAATTTCATTCTGCCACTACCAATCTTGAGGTACTTCATTGTATTAATGTACTCACTTCTATCATTTTAAACTATAGGATAGACAATGAATGGATCATCTATGAGGGAAGTTATAATAAGGTAGCCTATATTTCCCCTATGGCCTTCAAAAAATAGTACAAGCTCCCAATCCCCCATGTTGACTTGCCCAAAATCAAGGAGTGGAACTCTAATCATGACCCAGACACCATCCTTAGACCCTGATTGCACCAAGAAACCCATGTCTTTAGAGACTTTGAGGGTAATATCCAAATATTTTAGTTTAGGGAGGGCATTTGGGTGATCATGACCCTATTAAACTAAGCATTAGGAGCCCCCTCAACTACCTATGTAAACAAGACTTGGGTCCCATATGTGTATTTAATGGTGCAAGAAAATCTCACCCCTCTAACTAGAGACTTGATCAATGTCTTCTTAACTAGGCAATTCATTGCCATCAAAAGGAAAACATCCAGGTAATTCTATATGATGTCATATTTACTGGATTCCCTTCATTCTTCCATCAACTTCCCTAGCATTAAAAAATTGGTCTCTAGAAGGGAGAACCACCATTTTCCACCATTACTCAAAACTACACATCTTTAAGTACAAGAACCACATGCACTTTATATGTGACTATGTCTACCCAGCCATAAAGGAGTATATTATAGGTGTTCCCATGCCTAGATACTATCCACTAATCAAAAACTAGGTCAATATGATGGGTGACATATGGTTCTATTTGGATTTCACAGTTATCAAGATTGAGGGAGTCTTGTCTTAAACCTACATATTTATTGTACATATTCCTAGAAAGCTAGCTGAACAAGAGATTACCTCCCAACTCATCAATGGAGATGATGGAATTAGTAAGGACAAGAGGAAAGGTCTTCTCCAACCCTTCCCTCTAATCATTATAAGGATTGTACTACAATATTGGAAGTAGATTGAAACCATGTCCAAGCATAGGGACTTATTTGGATTCCAATTGGATGAACTCAAAATGTGGGATCCAAAGAATATAGTATGTAATCATTTGAAGGAGAAGAAGATGCCCAAACTTGAGTAAATGCATTAGCTTAATATTCATGACACCATTTCCATTAAATCCAAGAACTATGAAGAGGTGTTGTCCAGGATCAAAGGGCATAACATTAAGCTAGGTGCAGGTTAACAATCAAAGATACACTAGCAGGATAGGTGTGGAAAATGCATCCTCTCTATTATCATTTGTTTCCCTCATCTTCTAGACCACCTTAATATCAGCCTCAAGTGAAGTAGTTACAACCTCAAAATCAAATTGAACAAGGGCATGAAAAGGAAAAGCTATAAGAGAGACCTGAAGAGGGGCCCTAATCTTTAGCACTACCCTAAAGACCACCTTCACCAATTGAGTATTTGGAAATGATTGCCCTAGGGCTAGATGAGACACTTGAATATGCCCTTAAAGGACTTGTGGAGGTATATGGCACTGATGGGGAAGAAGGATAGAATGAGGAGGCCCAAGTCCAAGATGAAGGACCTAATGAAGATAAAGGGAAAGAGCTTGCTCTTGAAATAGTCATAGTGGCACCCCAAGAGAAGAGGAAAGTAGAAATGCCATTGGTTCCTATTAGACCAAGTCATAAGCCAAAATTTACCCTCACTCACCCCACTAATGAAGTCAATCTATTTAGTGATGATTTCCCCATCCATGGACCAATAATTCCTAATTGGTTTGTCTATGGAAAATTGTAGAAAATCATGTTTCTCTCCCACTCATGGGCACTGACAAAGGCTGGTGACATAGAAGTGCACAATGACATCAAGCCAAGGATAAAGGTTTTGATGAGATAAGAAGAAGAAGAAAGAAGGATAATGGCCAATGGGGGGAAAATTAATAAAATGGATGATCTAGGAGCATCTAATATCATAGGAATTGATGTCCTAGAACCTCCCAAATTCATAGAGCTATTTAGGGCTAGATGAGACACTTGATTGTGCCCTTAAAGAACTTGTGGAGGTATATGGCATTGATGGTGAAGAAGGATAGATTGAGGAGGCCCAAGTCCAAGCTGAAGGACCTAAGGAAGAGAAATGGAAAGAGCTTGCTCTTGAAATAGTCATAGTGGCACCCCAAGAGAAGAGGAAAGTAGAAATGGCATTGGTTCCTATTAGACCAAGTCATAAGCCAAAATTTACCCTCACTCACCCCACTAATGAAGTCAATCTATTCAATGATGAGTTCCCCATCCATGGACCAATAATTCCTAATTGCTTTGTCTATGGAAAATTGTAGAAGATCATGTTTCTCTCCCACTCATGGGCACTGACAAAGGCTGGTGACATAGAAGTGCACAATGACATCAAGCCAAGGATAAAGGTTGTGATGAGAGAAGAAGAAGAAAAAGAAGAAGAAAGAAGGATAATGGCAAATGGGGGGAAAAAATTAATAAAATGGATGATCTAGGAGCATCTAATATCATAGGAATTGATGTCCTAAAACCTCCTAAATTCACAGAGCTATTCACCACTATCCAATTTAATCCAAAGACAGCTGGATTGGAAAGAGTCACCACCAGGAAGGCCATGGTGGGAAATAAGGAGTTCACCTTTAAAAAGGTGGAATATTTTTTAGTCTTGACTCCAGTTGAAGGGAAACAACTAAGATAGTATCCTATACAAGGAGGATGTAGAGAGCTTAATTGAGGCTCAGTCAGCTCAAATGAAGGCTGAGATCTAGGGGATGAAATAGATAATCCACAATTTGGAAAGAGAAAAGGAGAACCTAGAAACACAAGCCATTTTGTCAGTACCTAACTCCATGATGGATATATTTGAAAAATCATTCTTTGATATGTTTAATTCTTTGAGTTAAATAAGCTAAGGCAGGATGCCCTAAGGCAATAAGGTGAAGTAGTCAGGGGCTTAATAATAGAAAGGTTAAAAGTAGAGACCCAAGTAAGGGATCTCATTAACATTTTGATTAGGAAAAATATTCCTAACTTCAAAACTATCATCTTAGCTCATTTGAATGCCATATTGGGAGTAATAGTGGACAAGGTCCAAAGTCTAAGTGCTTGGATAAAAAAATTTAATAGGTTTTTGATGGATGCTAAAGGATTGATCATTAGAATTGGGTATCTCCTAGGAACTATGTTGGTAAATCCTACTAAGACCACTAACCTCAGAATCAATGATGAATTTTAATACAAACATAGGGTCATTTTGGTAATTTAATAAATTAGGAGCAAAAGCCAAGGCCATTTTGGTAGGGATAATAGAAGAATCTTGGACATGATCTTCATAGATGAAGAGAAAATTACAGAGACAAGGAGCATAAAGGAAGCTATGGCCAGGGATGATAGGAACCTAGATGACTTTGTTGATAAAAAAAGTCAGCCTCATGAAGCCAATTGTGGACCTAGATCTCATCAAAGACCAACAACAGAAAGTAATGGAGCTTCTACAAAATCAATAAGGGGACCCTTCAGCAATGGGCCCACCCAATAATTAATATTGATTTTGTAAAAAAACATTATACTATTTATAATAGGAATATTATTTTGTAAGGCATATGCTAGTTTGTTAGCATATTGCCCCTAGGTCAATCTAATTATGAAAAACAAGTGTATACTAGAACTTTCTAAAGAAGGATAGTTATCCTTATCTTTTGTACTCCTATATGTTGTAACTGATTGGTGTACTACTTTACCCTTCTATAAAAGGCATGTATCACCATATTTTAAAGGGGGATACTTTTGAGAAAATTTTTTATATATGAAGAAATTAATAAAAATCAAAGAGTTCTAAAAATATTGTCCATATTTGATATGTCAATTGCTAACATAGCTTTTCTCTCAATTGTTAGTTTTATGTCTTGAATTTGAATAGTTTCTTTAAATTTTGTGATGCATTTTCCAATCAAAGGGTTTATAATTTATGCATATGCTATATTAGTTGAAGGATATTAGGTTTGATTCACTTAATTTTTATCTGTATTCAAATTTGCAAATGCTATTTGATTATGTAATAAATCTTTAAAATTAAATATGATTCCTACTTGTGATTTTTTACATTGTTCTTCAAAGTTTGCCTTGTATATAATGAAATATGAGCTTAGGCTATTTTGCATTATGTATTGGTTTGATTGTGTAATTAGTTGCAATTGATGATTTTTCATAATATTAGAGACTACGATAGGTAATCACTCATTTTATTTTCTACCTTACCCTTCTCTTTGCTCCTTTTTTACACCAGATCACTATAGTTTTAGCTTCGTTATAAATATACACCTAAATTAACTTGTAGCTTAAGTTTAGATCATAATTCATGAAGTTGACATAGATCCTCTATAATTCATAAGGAATAGACCATGATGGCTCCTAACCATCACTTATTATAAATTTGTGAAATAGTCATACATATTTCTACCATTATTTCACCATAGGTGACATCAAGTTGCCACAACTTGCTACTCATGCCTTGAATTATTAGAATTCTAAAATGAGAAGTGTTATTTAAACACTAAGAACCTCTATGGTACATTTAGAGACATCAATAGGCATCTCCACTACCACTAGAAGGAGGGCCATCTTTGTGAATTCTTTAAATCTTTGTTAGTCTTAACATGTTTCAATCTGAGATTAGTGTATCTTTATGTTTTTGAGTGAATTATTTAATTATAATTATAAGGATCATTAATCTTTGTGGTTTGTGGCATATATTTATGCTTCCTTAGGCAAAGATCAAAGTTCTTTGAGATTTGATGTGTGGTCTTGGTAAATTTAACTTGAAAATTAAAAAATCTATAGTATTTAAGGTTATGGTAGTTTGTTTTGATCACAAATTGACATATCTTTCATAGATTTGAGTTTATTTAAGATTAAACTTGTAAATATAGATCATATTAGCATAATTGGATACATCTTTGAGCTATTTTAGGCAAATATCAACATCCTTTATTATTTTTTATGCAATCTTTGTAAAATGAGCTTGATGTACAAGTTTAATCCTTATTTATTATAAATATTATCCTGATACATCATATTTCAAACATGATCTTCAACTTTCAAGCTGGAATTGCCAAAGATTCGAACTAGATCAACTCAGAGACAAGGGAAACTTTGCTTGAGCTTGAGGTCCATTGAAAGGCATGGTAAAGGTAGGTACAAGAGATCCAAATCTTTTCCAACTTCACCTCTTCAAGGTACCTTTGCCTTCAACCTTCATCTAGGTATGGCTTAGTTGGGAGAATCTTCAATTAATGTGTCAGGTGTGGTACATGATCTCCCACCTAACCTTGAGAAGTATTTTCCTACATTTAGTCCAATTGGTATTATAACTATTGAAGATCACATTAAGTCTTTTAAAGCTACCTTAAGGTTGTTAAATGGTGTGCATGATAATGTGGCTTTCAAATTATTCCAATTTACCTTTAAGGATGCTACATATGGACGTTTCTTAAAATTTCTTGATAATTACATAATTAGTTGGGATGGTTTCACCAATATTTTTATAGATCAATTTGGTAAGATTATCATTCATTGTGTTATTTACCATTAGTTCACCACCATTAGAAGGGATGCAAGTGAACCTATTAGGTCCTTTAATACTAGATTTTTAAAAATGTATAGTAGGACCATAGAACCCTATAAGCTTGATGATGTTTTAGCTCTATAAATCTACAAGGATGTAGTAGATCCCATGACCTCTATATTCTTGAAGAGATCCATGCCATCTATAACCTCATTATCAAGGGCCTATTCTAAGGTAGTAACCATTAATGATCAGATGCAAACCCAGGGGAAAATGGCATATTATGTTCCAAACATTAACCCACAAATGCCTGTGTTAAACTTATTCCCTAATAATAACCAAAATATCCCATCTTTAAATCAACTTTCAAACTTAAATCAATTACGATTGAGTCATGTCACTCCTAATCAAAACTTAGGATTCTTAGATCATCCTACTAATGGATTTAATACAAATGATCAAAGGTATTTAATACCATATACTAATAATAACTAGATACATAATTTTGAAACCCCTAAAAATGAGAATGAATCTATCCTTAAAATGGTCCAAAAGTTGAGCACTAATTTTCTTCAGCTACAAAAGCAAGTTATAAATACTGCTAAACGATCTAGTAGGAACTTCTCATTTCAAAGCTATAATAGGCCAAATAATAGGTTTTGAATGATAGTTTTCATAATAATAAGAATAATGAGCCATATTCTAAAAATAAGACCATGGGCATTAACCTTATCAATATTTCATTACCTAATTATTGTAGAGTATATTGTATAGCCAAGCATGGTGAAATTGACTACATCAAATTTTGCAAAGCCTTTGAGGCTTTACAAGAGGATTTGGATAGATTTAAAGTAATCCCTAACAAGGGAAGTGGTACAAGTTATTCTAGGTCCAAGTCATCTAATCAAGCCTTCATGATGGATAATTTTGATTTCCTTTTCTAATAAGAAAATGAACTTGATGAGATCCTTGAGGAGATCCAAGCCTTTCAATAGTTCTTGAAGAATACCTATCCCTTGAGGAATAGAGACTAGAGGTAGCCTTTGAATACTTCAACACCTCTAAAAAAATTTGGAACACCTCCATATACTTCTTCAAGAAACAATCCTAAGCCACCTAAAGGGAGTACTTCTAAACCTAACATTGATATTCCTAGTTCTTCTAAAACTGGATATAACATTATTGAGGATATGAAGAAGATAAAGGCTAATATTACATTACATGAACTTATGTATATTATAGATAAAAGGGACCTCTTGTTGGATTCATTATCAAAGAAGTCTAATAAGCCACCCAAGGCTGACCATGCTAATGTGACTGTACACAAAGCCAAGGGTGAATCTCCTACTTTCTTTCTCACTATTAGGATGTTTGGTAAGAACTTACATAATTTCTTTCTAGATTCAAGTACATCTACCAACATCATGCTAGTAGGTATATGCAAATAGCTTGGATTAACACCTATAAAGTCTGATAGGGTTGCCACCCAATTAGACAAATATAAGGTTAAAGTTATTGGGTAACTTTTAAATGTATATATGTAACTAGATTTTAAACCTAGAGTGCAGTAATTCATTGATATTCAAGTTAATGATATACCTATTTTTTATGGAATCTTATTAAATAGGGAATAGACCAAGGCCCTGAATGGTTACATGTCCATATATTTCTCACATTTGTGGCTACCTTGGAAGGGATTTCCTAATCAAATCAGGGTTGAGAGAGAACCAAGGATGAAACACATGATAATGGAGTACAATGTTGTGAATGAGAGGGTGAATATAATTGACTCAAACTTATGATTTTTCACCCTAGAAACTAATAAGGTATATGATCTTAAGAGTGTTCATGTTGTTCCTAGACTATGGAAATTGCATTCTGATAGTGCTAGGTGTAAGGTTGAGTTTGGAGTAGGTATTGTCCTTACTAACCCCATTGGTGAGAATTACCATGCTTCCTATGGACTCTAATTCCCTTATACTAACAACCTTGTTAAATATGAAGCCCATATCCTAGGTTTATAATTTTCTATAAAGAATAAGGTCAAAGAACTGTTAGTTTATGGGGATTCAAAACTATTAGTCAACTAAGTAAAAAGTAAATACCAATGCAAGATCTCATATCTTAAGAGATATAAGTTTGGGGTTTGGGATTTTATTGAGTCCTTTGATGCTTTTAGCATTATCTCCATCCCAAGAGATGAAAACTAGGTTGTTGATGAGTTGGAATCTACTATAGCCAACCTCATGCCCAACCAAGATTTTCCCAACTTTAGCATTGAGCTAGTCCCTTATCCTTTAATTCATAATAATGTTAACCATTTTCAAGTTTTCAATGATGATAATTAGATATTAGATTTCATGACCAATTTTGGATCATTTGATGCTCATATTATTGATGAGACTAATGAAAATGCATCTAAGGAATATAAATTTGATGGTAAAGTCATTCAATTGAATGACAATAAGATCCCTAAAAATATGATTACTTTAGAGAGATTTTTTTATTAGGACAAACTATCTAAGGTTTCTAATATTCCCAAGGTAAGTGGGAAGGACTATAACATTGTTGATCTTGGCCTCCAAGATCAACCCCAACTAGTAAATGTTGGAAAAAATTGCACAAACATTGAGAATAATAAAGCTAAAGATCTCCTTACCTAATATAGGGATGTCATAGCATGGTTTTATGATTATTTGAAGATATTTCATCCAAGGGTCATTACCCATACTATACCCCTTACAAAAATTTGTAAACCATTCAGGGAGAAACAAAGACCTATAAACCTTGTCTTAGAGTCAATGATTTTTATAGAGGTTGAGAGACTTCTGGATGTTAGGATAATCTTACCCATTAGGCATTCTACTTAGGTGGCTAATTAAGTGCCAGTCAGGAAGAATAATTATAATATTAGGCTCTGTATTAACTTTAGGAACTTAAATAAATCCTCTGAGAAAGATAACTATCCTCTTCCCTCTCTTGACCAGGTTATATAAGTTGTTTCAGGTTCAACCATGATGTCTTTTCTTAATGGCTTTTTCGGTTATAACTAGGTATTGGTTGACATAAAGATAGGATAAAGATAACCTTCACCAGTAAGTGGGGAACCTTTGCTTACAAGAGGATGCCCTTTAGGCTAATTAATGTAAGAGCTACTTTTTAAAGAGCTATGGATCATACTTTCCTAGGCCTAATATGTAAATGCATCATTATTTATATGGATGATCTAATAGTTTTTTTATAAAAATAAGGAAGATCACTTCATGCATTTACATCAAGTGTTTGAAATATGTAGAAGGTATGGGATTTCCTTAAACCCTAAAAAAAGTATTTTTTATGTTATTGAAGGTAAACTATTAGGATATGTTATAACCAAGGATGGGATCTCTATAGATCCTAAAAGGGTAGAGGATATATCCAAAATAGAGCCCCCAAATAATAGGAAAGAGATAAAATCATTTTTGGGTAAGATAAACTTTGTAAGAAAATTCATTTCTAGATTTACAGAGATTGTCAAGCCACTAAATTACATACTCAAGAAGGATGCCAAGGTCACATGGAATGAAGAATCTAGAAGGGCATTCAATGACATTAAGGAGGCCATTAGCCAGGATCTAGTCTTGATAAGTCTTGACTTTTCAAAGGAATTATACCTATATTCAATTGCCTTTGATCATACCATGGCTACTGTGTTGACTTAAAAAGTTGAGGGGTGTGATCACCCAATAGCTTTCATGAGCACTAATTTTAAGAATGTTGAGTTAAACTATTCATTGACTGATAAGCAAACATATGCATTGGTAAAGGTTGTAAATAAATTTAGGCATTATATCCTTATAAATAAGGTGCATTTTATTCTACCCTAACCCTACTACAAATCTTATGTTAAGATAGAATGAGGTTATAAAATGCAGAGGTAAGTGGAATTTAGTTTTGTAAGAGTATGACATAAAATGAAAAAAACAAAACCAATAAGCTACCAAGGTCTGATCTAAATTATTTCTAATACCAACCCTAAGTTATGTATTATTCAAATTGATCAATAGAAATTTCAAGCTAGTGAATGGTATGATTCTATTATACATTTCCTAATTCATGGTACTTGTCTTACAAGATTGACAAGGGAACAAAAGATGGATCTAAGGCTCAAGGTTTCTCATTATCTAATTAAGAATAGAGTCTTATATAGGAAATTTTTTTAGGGAGTCTATCTCAGGTGTGTTTCAAAAGAAGAAGTTGTTCAAATCATGAGTACCTTCCATGATAAGTTTGGTAATGGACACCCCTCAAGGAAGACTACTACACATAATATTCTTAGAGCGAGATACTATTGGCTATATATCTTCAAGAGTTCTCATAATCATGTAAGAGAATGCCAATATTTCCATATTTTTAATACCATAGAATCTAAGGTAGCAATGCCTCTACAACCAGTCGTGGCTAACAAACCATTTGCATAATGGGAGTTGGACTTTGTAGGAGTGATCAACCCAAATTCATTTGAAGGTCACAAATTCATCCTGAATACTATATATTAATGTACAATGTGGGTGGAAGTATAGCCACTCAACAATGTAGAATAGAGGAAGTGATCAACTTCCTTGAAGATAACATTTTTATTAGATTTAAAACTCCAATATTTTTAGTGTGTGACAATGGGTCTACATTTTCATCCATAGAGATGACTGAATGGGCTTATGATAATGGTATCTATCTAAAGTTTTCATCCAACCATTATCCCATATGGAATGGAGTTTCTAAGTCTACCAATAAAAATTTGATGAAAACAATCAAGAAATTTACTAAAGAGAAACCTATGACTTGGCATAAGTTGCTCAAGTACGCATTATGGGTAGATAGGATCAAGATTAAACAATCATTGAAGGCATCACATTTTCTATTGGTTTATGGCCAAGAACCAATCTTACCTATCACTCTTAAGTTTCTTATGTATAGATTCATGTAGGAATATATGGAAGAGGGTTAGGATTTAGCAAACTCAAGATTGCTAGACATAATTCAGATGGAAGATGCAAGGGAGAAAGCCTTTATTGATTTTATTAGGCATCAAACCATAATGAAAATATGGTTTGATAAAAGATCAAAAATTAAGGTGTTCAAAAAAGGGGACCTAGTTCTCCTTTGGGACAAAACATCTTAGCCTAAAGGTAAACATGGAAAATTCACACCTTTGTGCATTGGCCCCTATCAGATTGTAGAAACACTAGGGAACAACACCTTCAAGCTCAAATATCAATAAGGAGCAGAGTTCACACTACCCACCAATGGATAGTACCTCAAGCACTACTTATCTACTACTCCCCCTAAGGTCTTTATGGATTAAACTATAAAATGGTTAGATTTAGTGTAGGTCAACTAGTTAGTTTATTTCAAGTTCTTTCCTTCTTGTCCCTTATTTATATATTCTCATGTATATAGTTATTTATTTTCCTTTGATTTCTTGCTTTCCTAATTTTTGTTATGTGTCTATTTTTTTTTCTTTGTTCCTTGATTCAAATAAGTCCTTTTGAAGAATCCTAAGCTCAAAGTTGGGTAGTTTGCTTGAAATTTCCCAAAATTTAGGTGTATACCTCATACATATGATGGCTATGGTTCTGAAATATAAGCCTAATGTTGTAAGTTGAAGAAACTATTAAAGACTAATGGAAGAAGCCAATCATTTCATTATAACTTAATCATTATCTTGACCTCAAATTTGTTTTAAGAAGATTTACACTTGTAGGGTGAGAGCTCAAACTATCATTGTATAGCCACTCTAGCACTTAATCAACATCCTTGCCTAGTGTAAAGGTTACAACCATAGGTGATTCTATGAAAATTAAGAACTTGAATAAATCTTAAAACCTGGCTATTTTGGTTCCCAACCTTGTTGAAAGCATAAAGATATAAATAAAATATAGAAAAGAAGAATTCAATCCAAAATCAAAAGCGTTATAGGCATAGGTGATTTTGGTAATCTCCACTGAGGCTATGGATGCCTAGATAGTAGTGGAGTAAGGCCTTGAGTGGAGCCAAAGGCATATTTTTTAGGGCTATGTATGCTTGGTTAGTATTAGATCAATTCCCAAGCCTTCCCTGAGCTAAAATCATAATTATTAATAAACATCTAAACATGTTATAAGTTTGTGTTAGTGATTAAGGACGTGAAACCTAGAAGTTGTTTCTTGAACCCCATGAAAAATAGTAAGTGGAATCAAAGCACACAAAAATTATGGCTATGTATTGATATTTGGCCCTAATTTTGTAAGTGGAAGGTTTGTTTCAACCATAATCTGATATGGATAATGGCATTGATCAAGTGTAGTGAATGGCCTAATTATTTGTCTAAGTCAAAGTCTCTAGGTTATAACATATTTCTATGTTTCCCCCATGAGTCACCATTTATTGAGGCCAACATACCCCCATTATTAAAAATTAGGACCCTTGAGAAACCCTAAGAATAAACATGAAAATATGGCATGCTAAGATTAATTATAGAATATGAAGATCATCCACTTTATCAAAAATAAGCTTAGTTATGTTTTGCTTTAATTTTGTCTAACATTGCTAATAAATGGTATTCATGGCTTTTATTTATAGGTTCCATGGTGTATTTTCATGATAAGTTCATGTTCTAAAACTTTGGTAAAAACCTTAGTTCTAATTTAAATATTGGCAAGAACTAAATTGGTGGGAACCTTTTAAAAATTCATTGTGGATGTAAGTACAAAATTCATTTTTTAAGCTTAGTCATATTTTAAACACAACTCAAACTTAGCCTAAAACACTTGGTCCCATTCATTATTTCCCTTTTTAAGTTCCTTGTGTGCCTAACTAATATTAATTTTGTAGGGTCCTTTTAAAATTTCCTATCTTGATCCCTTTGAAATATACCTTAGCCTAGCATTTTAATCATAAGGTCACATAGTATTTATTAATATAAACCAGACCTTAGTCTTAAACACCTTACCTAAGCTTCAATTATCGAGTCCAATTTTATGTTAATCTCCTTATCCTAACATTTTAATCATAGGGCCCCCATTATATTTATTGATACAAATGAGACCCTAGCCTTAACACCTTAGCCTAAGTCTTTTATATCACCGTGGGTCCTAACTTAACTTCCTTGCATCTCATAGATCCAATGATCCATATTTTATCATGGCATTTGATCTAATAGAGAGAGGAATTCCTAAGTGAAGATCTAATTATCTATGCTTCATCATAAGCAAAGGATCCAACAACATGAAGGCCCATCAAATATATGCCCTTAGCCTTCATCCAATAATTCTCACTTCATCATGAAGACTTGATCAGATGGAGTGAACCATAGTTGAAAATTCAAAAGATTATATAAGTCTGGTAGGATTAACATGTGGTACCCTTATATTCGAGGATTAAAAAAAAGGGGCCCACCTAATAGAAACAACCAATCATGATAAAACTCCTAGATCATGATCCTACAGCTCTCACTTCATCGTAGAGCTTGATCCAATGAAGTGAATTAAGTTCAAGATCTTGGGAAACCCTATGGAAGTACAAATTGGCACTCTTACATTAAGTCATATAAATTGGATGAGCTTAAATTTGATGCTCGTGCGACCATCATTTGATGTTTGTGAGCATGTATTCAATGCCCATGTGATCATCAACTTTAAGCTCATTAAATCAAAAGCTTCACTATCTTAAAATTGACGCTCACATGATCATCATTTTATGTCTATGGGACTATCACAATTAAAATAATGAATCATTCTCTTAGGATCAAAATACACTCCAAAATATTGCTAGAAATCTCATGAATTACCATGTAGACTAATGGAAGCCATTGAAAGATGCTCAAATATTGGAAATCTTCAATCTAAAAATATGGAAATGGTTTTATGGTCTAAATTATATACAAAATAAACTTGGTCTAAGTCTATACTTTAAGGTCCCCATTGCATTTTGTTCAAATACTGTGAACCTTAAACTAAAGACTTATACTAAGTCTTGTTTTAAAAAGGTCTTGATAATGTAGAACTTAGACCAAGTGTTTCTAACCAAAGATTTTAGTGTGTTTGTTAATACAATAAAAATCTATTTGACATTAGACCATCATATAATTTTGAACCCCTTTAAGCATGTTTTATAGGATTGACATAAATACTTTAGCCCAAAGTATGCATCATATTTATTAAACACAATGTCAACTTTGACTTAAAAACATTTAACCATGGTCCCCTTTATATGAATCTGGAAAACTTAGACATAAAATTCTTATCCTAAGGTTTATTTCATGTTTTAATAAAACACAAAATAAACCTTAGTCTAAGATATTTAATCCTAAGTCCTACCTTAATGATAATTTGCTAAATTAAAGCTTGGGCATCTTTACAGATCAATGGCTCATGCTTCATCATGGGAGGATGATCCAATGACATGAAGATCTCATGGAGTTTTCAATCGAGTCTTGAGAGCCCTTGGGCTTGACACATAGTAAAATCCCATTTAAAGTTGAACTAACAAATGATCTAATGGTATGTGCTTCATCATGCTTCATGATTCAATAGCATGAAAGCACCAATGACTTTTTAAAGGCTTATGAGCTCACTCCATGGCCAATACTCATTCAAATAATGAATGACTTAGGATACAAAACATGGGAAGGTACATGAATATTCTAAGTGGAATAACCATGAGGCTTGGTATAGAAAGGAGCTAATCATAAATAAATACCTAAATCATGATCAATGATTCACAGTCACTCAAGGTATCCTCATCCAAAAGTGCAAAATAAACGAAGGCATTTTAAATGCCAACAACTAGTGCTCAAAATGAATTTATGAAAGATGTTATAAAAAATCTAGATCATTGCCACATAAGTGTCACACAAGCAAAAAAGTAAAAAATAAGAGATCTTGTGGGCTTAAAAATGTGAAAGTATAAAGGAAAAAGTCCAAATCAAATCCCAAGCATGTATGAGTCAAAGTCCAGGTATATCCTACTATTATATCTCTAAAACCATAAACCCTACTTAAAGAGGCCCTAATTGGATTCATTTGATTATAATTTGATCTGATAGAATCTCAATTGAGTTTTTTAGTATGAAAGAGCTTTTATAGAGATCAATTACAATCCAATGTGAATAAAATATTAAAGTAAGAACCATGGTAGATCGTAGGCAATAGTTTAAAGAGGAGGTAAAAATATATGTCCTAATTAAAAATTAAGGACCTTCAATGACACCGAATTAGATGTTACGGCCTTGAACTCCCTAGGCATCAAGAATTGGTTTGAGCTCTTCTTCATCATGGAGGAGCTAAAATCCATCACCAAGGAGGAGCAAATAATTGCCACAATGATCAATAAATACTATGACTTGGTTATAGTCAATATGGCCAAACTTCATTATGCCATTTCCAAGCCTAAAGTACTTCATTATATTGATGTGCTTGCTCCTATCTTTTTAGATTGTAGGATAGATAGTGAATGGATCATCTATGAGGGAAGTTATAAGAAGGTTGTCTATATTTCCCCTATGGCATTCTAAAAATAATACAATCTCATAATTCCCCCATGTTGACTTGCACAAAATAAATAAGTAGGCCTCCAATCATGACTTGGGCACCATCCTTAGACCCTAGTTACACCAAGGAACCCATGTCTTCAAAGACTTTGAGGGTAAGATCCTAATAGTTTAGTTTAAGGAGGGCATTAGGGTGATTATGACCCTATTAAATAGAGAATTAGGAGCCCCATAAACCACCTATGTAAACAATAATTGGGTCCCCTATGTGTATTTCATGATGGAAGAAAATCTCACACCTCTAATTAGAGACTTGATCAATGTCCTCTTAACCAGGCAATTCACTACCATCAAAAGGAAAATAGCTAGGCAATACTATATAATGTCATATTTACTATATGCCCTTCTTGCCTCCATCAACTTCCCTAGCATTAAAAATTGTTCTCTAGAAGGGAGAACCACCATTTCCCACCATTAATCCAAATTACACATCTTTAAGTATAGGAAGCACATGCGATTTATCTATGATTATGTCTACCCAACCATAGTGGAGGCTATTATAGGTGTTCCCATGCCTAGAGTCCATCCACTAATCAAAAAATATGTAGAGATGATGGGTGATATATGGTTCTATTTGTATTTCATAGTTATCAGGATTAAGGGAGTATTATCCCATCCCTACATATTACCTGTACATGTTTCTAGCAAGCTAGTTGAAGAGGAGATGCCTCCCAACTCATTAATGGAGTTAATGGAATATATAAGGAGAAGAGAAAAGGTATTCTACACCCCTTCCCTCTAATCATTGGAAGGACCATAATACAATATTGGAAGTAGGTTGAAACCATGTCCAAATATAGGGACTCATTTGGATTCCAATTTGATGAGCTCAAAATGTGGGATCCAAAAAATATAGTAATTAATAATTTGAAGGAGAAGAAGTTACCCAAACCTAAGTATATGCATTAGCTCAGTGTTCATAACACCATTTACATTAATACCAAGAAATATAAAGAGGTGTTGGCTAGGATCAAAGGTCATAACATTAAGCTAGAGCATAGGTTGACAACTAAAGACAGACTAGTAGGAGAGGTGTGGAAAATGCATCCTCTCTAGTATCATTTGTTGCCCTCATCTTCTAGACCACCTCAAGAGTAGCCTCAAGTGGAGTATCCACAACCTCAAAATATAATTGAATAAGGGCATGGAAAGGAAAATTTAGAAGAGAGACCTGGAGAGGACCTCATGTTTAGCACTACCCCAAAGACAACCTTCACTAATTGAGTATTTGGACATTATTTCCTTAGGGCTAGATGAGACACTTGAGGGTGACCTCAAAGAACTTGTCAAGGTATATATAACTAATGGGGAATAAGGATAGATTAAGAAGGCCCAAGTCCAAGCTAAAGGACCTAAAGAAGAGAAAGGCAAATAGCTTTCTCTTGACATCATCCTGGTAGCATCCCAAGAGAAGAGGAAAGTAGAAATGGCATTGGTCCCTGTTGGACCAAGAGAGAAGCCAAGATTGACCCTCACTCACCCCACCAATGAAGTCAATCTATTTAGTTATGAGTTCCCCATCCATGGACCAATCATTCCTAATGGTTTCTCTATGAAAAATTGTAGGAGATCCCTTCTCTCTCCCATTCATGGGCACTAACAAAGGCTGGTGATATAGAAGTGCATGATGACATCAAGCCATGGATCAAGGCTATGGTGAGAGAAGAAGAAGAAAGAAGGATAGTGGCTAATGGGGGACCAAAATGTAATAAAATGGATGCTCTATGATCATCAAGTAGCATAGGAATTGAGGTCCCATAACCTCCCAAATTCATATAGCTAATCACCACTATCTAATTTAATTTAAAGACAACTAGATTGGAAAGAGTCACCATCAGGAAGGCCATGGTGGGAACTAAGGATTTCACCTTTAAAAAGGTGGAACATTTTTTAGTCTTGACTCTAGTTGAAGGGAAACAACTAAGATAGTATCCTATCCATGAGGAGGATGTTGAGAGCTTAATTAAGTCTCAGTCAGCTCAAATGAAGGCTGAGATCTAGGGGATGAAATAGAGAATCCACAATTTGGAAAGAGAAAAGGAGAACCTAGAAACACAAGCCATTTTGTCAGTACCTAACTCCATGATGGATATGTTTGAAAACTCATTATTTGATATGTTTAATTATTTGAGTTCAATAAAGCTAAGGTAGGATGCCCTAAGCCAACAAGGTGAAGTAGTCAAGGGTTAATAATATAATGGTAAAAAGTAAAGATCCAAGTAAGGGATCTCATTAACATTTTTATTAGGAACAATATTCCTAAATTCAAAACTATTAACTTAGCTCATTTGAATTACATATTATGAGTAATAGTGGACAAGGTCCAAAGTCTAAGTGTTTGGACAAAGAATTTGAATAAGTTTTTGATGGATGATAAAGGATTGATCATTAGAATTGAGTAGCTCTTAGGAACTATGTTGGTAAATCCTACCAAGACCACTACCCTTAGAATCTTTTATAAAGTTGAATATAAACACAAGTCACTTTATTAATGCAGTCAGTTAGGATCAAAAGCCAAGGCTAGTCTGGTAGGGATAATAAAATAATCTTAGACATGATCTTCACAGTTGAAGAGAAAATTATAGAGGCAAGGAGTATAAAGGAAGCTATGGCCAGGGATGATAGGGCCCTGGATGACTTGGCTGATCAAGAAGAAGTCTTCCTCATGAAGCCAACTATGGACCTAGAGCTCATCAAAGACCAACATCAGAAAGTAATGGAGCTTCTACAAAATCAACAAGGGGACCCTTTAGTAATGGGCCCACCCAGTAATTAATATTCCTTTTATAAATAAACATTGTACTATTTAGAATAGGAATATTATTTTGTAAGGAATATGGTAGTTTGTTATCATATTGTCCCTAGGTCAGTCTAATTGTGAAAAATAATTATATACTAAAAATTTCTAAAGAAGGATATTTATCCTTATCTTTTGTACTCATGTATGTTGTAACTGACTGGTGTACTGCCTTACCTTTCTATATAAGGCATGTATCACCATCTTTTAAAGGTGGATAATTTTGATAAAATATTGTACACTTGAAGCAATTAATAAAATAAAGGAGTTCTACAAAGATTTTCCATAGTTGATATGTCAATTTCTAACATAGCTTTTCTCTCAATTGCTAGTTTTATGTCTTGAATTTGAATAGTTTATTTGAATTATAGGATGCATTTTCAATTCACATGGTTTATAATTTGTGAATATGATAGATTAGTTGAAGGATATTAGGTTTGATTCACTTCATTTTACTTTGTATTTATATTTTCAAATGTTATTTGACTATATTAGTAAATCTTTAAAATTAAATTTGGTTCCTACTTGTGATTTTTTACATTATTCTTTGAAGTTTGCCTTGTATATAGTGAAATATGAGCTTAGGCTATTTTGCATTATATATTGGTTTGAATGTGTACTTAGTTACAATTGATGTTTTATCATAATATTTGAGATTAATATAGGCAATCACTCATTTTCTTTCTTGCCTTACCCTTCTCTTTGCTCCTTTTTTACACCAGATTGCTTTAGTTTTAGCTTTGTTATAAATATACAACTAGATTAACTTTTATCTTAATTTTAGATCATAATTCACTGAGTTAACATAGATATTTTTTAATCCACAAGTAATAGATCATGATGTCTCCCAAACATCACTTATAATTTTTTGGAACACTCATACATATTTCTACTGCTATTTCATCATAGGTGACATCAAGTTACCACAACCTGCTACTCGTGCCCTAAATTATTAGAATTCTAAAATGAGAAGTGTTCTTTAAACACTAATAACCTTTTTTGTGAATTTATAGACATCAAAATTTTATTAAAATACATATTTACAATATCATACAATGTGAAAAAGCCTTTAAAAAGGCTACAAGGACTGTGTAGTAGGCAAACATAACTTGTGTAGGAAAGGAAATAAGTGTTGAAGAGTTTATAAGTGGGATGAGGGGTATAAGGAGATATAAATGAGCATTATAAATATATAAATAACCATAATACAATCCAAATAATCCTAGAACCAATTAATGAATAATGAACTAGTGAACCATTTTTAAAGAAGTGTAACTTGTAACAAGGAGAATTAAGAGATTATTTTTTTATCCTCTACATAATTTGGTATCAACTATTAATAGCTCTTGGAAATATAGTAAGTACACATAGAAGAAAGAGGATTAATACTATCATCATCCCAAAGGAGGTTGCAATTAGTGGAAGTAAGAAGCATACAAGTAAGGTTGCAAGCCATGGAGTTGGCTCAAAAGAGATAAATGAATAGAGGATATGCTAGTGAGGGAGAGGATGATATTCCTCATAAATAAGTAGGAGAGGAAAGAGATGAATTTAGAGTTGAATAAAGATTTAGAATACCAATTCTTGGAGTGACTTCAAAACCCAATATCAAGGTGCCCATGTATGAGGGTAGTCTTAATGTGAAAGAGTTGGTTGATTGGATCAAAGACATGGAAAACTACTTCGATTATGAAGAGGTAAATGAGATTAAAAAAGGTAAAGGTTTTAGTAACAAGGCTGAAGGTTCATGCATCCTTGTGGTGGGATGGAATACAAGAAGAGAGAAGAAGAAGAGGAAAAGATAAGATAAGGTCATGGGATAAAATGGTGGCCAAGATGAAAGGAAAATTAATGTCTAAGGAATATCAAAGCCACTTGTTTAGGAGGCTAAAAAATCTAAGGTAGAAAGATATGAAAATGAAAGAGTACACAAAGGAATTCTATAAGTTGACCATTCAAGTAGGACACATAGAAGAGGATGCTAAGAAGGTTGTTCAGTACATGAATGGCTTGAAGTTTGTTATTTAAGATGAGATAAGAATATTAACACCTATAATAGTTGAGGAGGCCTATCAAGCTACATTGAGGGGAGAAGAGAAGTTTTCAATAAGGCATAGTCAACTAAGTAGAGGTAGAGATGGTAGAAGCTATAGAGTTAGAGGACAACCAAGTAATATAATTTAATGGAAAGGTCAAAGCAAAGAAGTGGGTAGTAGTTCAGAGAGTTTAAGTACATCAAATAGCGGTGATTATGGCTATAGAGGTAATATATTATATGATAGAGGAAGAGGTAAAAATTGGTCTATAGGTAAGTTATTTAAGTGCAATAAATTTGTAATACATAAGTCTTATGAGTGTCCATAAGATGTTCAAAATGGCAGCTCTTGGATTGAAATTAGAAACAAGGTTATTTAGGAAGAAGATGAGAGTGTATATGCATTGCCTAACTATGTGGATGAACCTGAAATAGGGGAGATATTACCGATGAAGAGAGTTATTTTGAAGACCATCATGAGGAGAGAGAAACACCACAAAACCAAACATTATTTAGAACTATGTGTGAGAGAAAAGGTAAGTGTTCCAAAGTCATAATGGATAATGGTAGTACAAATAATCTAGTGTCTTCATTGATAGTGTGTAAAGTAGGATTAGAAATAAGCAAGCATCCAAGTCCATACAAGGTCTCTTGGATTCAAAACAATCACAAAGTCCTAGTGAGTGAACAATGTTATGTAGACTTGCATATAGGTGGATATAAGGATAGAATCTTGTGTGATATGATTCCCATTGATGTTTTCCACATAATTATTTGGATACCATGGAAATATGATAGGATATATTTACATGATGGGAGATCCAACACTTACAACATTAAATAGGATGGCTATAAGCATACATTAAAACCATTAAAATACAATCAAGCTTGGAAGGAGACACCAGGTAGTATCATGATGTTTGGAGAGAAGGATTACTTACCAAAGGAAATTAGTTTCAGCAAGGAGGATAAGAACATGATATTTGGAAGCAAGAGCCAAAGTGAAGAGAGTGTAGTTCAAGTTGCCAAGACAATAAAAGAAGAGAGTATAGTAGTTAAAGGGTATTTTGAAGAATTGGAGGAAAAAAATAAGTAGTTACATTCAGACCAAAAAGGTGAGTTACTCTCAAATAAACATGTGGAAGGATTGTTTTCAAGTTTTTCATATCACTTTTTCTTCATACAAAGCAATGAGTATCTATACCACTTTGTTGAGAAAGTGGGCATGCTGAGAGAGTTTGATATGGATAGATAATTCATTGATTAGGTGAAGAGTGAACAAAAAAAAGAGGTGGATAATGAGGCTTCAGAGGTTGATAATCTTGTAGGAGAGAAGAGGAAACAAACAATAGTACTCCCATAATTAGTAGAACCAAGCATAGATAGAACAAGAATGTAAGTATAAGAGTTTGGTTTGTAAGAAAACAAGCATGAGCTTTATTTAAATAACTTATGTGTTCCATGTGTAGTTTGCTTGTAGGATAATAACCAAGTATTGAAGATTATCAAGCTGAATATCAAAGTGCAATAAGTCAACCGCAAAGGAGAAAGCAAGGTGGCATTAATCAAAGCACCATGAGATCTATGTGTCACTCATAGACCTTAGGACCCAAGAGGATGCAGCATTACATAGTTGGTAGTAAACATGAGCAATATATATTTTGAGGAAGATGTCAAAATAATTTTACAAACTTTCATGGAAAGTTTCTTTCACACCCTAGTAGTATGATGTAGGAACATCATTCTTGGATGACTCAATTTGATGTTATTTAAACAATTTTGGTGTGAAAAAGTATTTAATGGTCAATTAATAGGTTTAGAGTAAGTATAAGGGTGTTATTAGTATAAAAATATAATTTTAAATTTTTTCCAAGTGTTTTTAAGTGTCTATGTAATTTAGAATTTTAAATTGGTGTTTTCCTACCATTTTATCTAATTTGAATTTTTTAATAATTTAGCCTAAAATGGGTGTTGTAGGGGGTTTTCAAGAAATAATAAAGGTGTAAAATGAATATTTAATGTTAATAAAGTCAACATAGGTCTATATAAATGGGCACAGGTCATATTGTATAGATAATCAACCTTGACAATAGTGTCAATGAACAAACATTCTTGAAAGTAACTATTGAAAGGTCAAGAAGTAGTTAAAATAATTATTAGAGAAATAAAACATGAAAGCTTTGGTTTTTGAGTTAGTGGTCATAATTTAATCAAAGGATAAGAGGATATAAACACAATAAATAATTAATGAAGATTCCCAAGTTTTGAAAAATAGGTCTGTAACTTTGTATTCATGTGTTTACATAAGACGAAGACTGTGTTAGGGTGATCAAGAAAGGAAGACTTCATAATGTTGTGTTTATAATGATTTATATGGAATTGGTGAGTCACATTAATGTTTATTGAGTGATTTTTTTAAATTTATTTGTTTTTTTACACTATTTTGTTAGAATAACATGTAACTCTATTGTAATAATGTAAATGTAGATAATCCAAACACAGAACATTGTAAATTATTGAGCAAAGGAATTGAGGGTGGTTCCCAATGAATGGAATAGGTTTATAAGGATTTAATAGATAATAATAAATCTATTATATATTTTACAAACCCTAATTTTAATCTTAAGTCTCAAAACCTTGTTAACAAACCCTTGCAAATTGTAATTATATTCATAGTGAGACTAAGAATGTCATAAAAATATTGAATAGAGGAGTTATTATCATTAAATGATGATTATAAAATGTGATTATGAATTAAATATACCTTAAAAAAGTTTATTATAATTTTAAATCCATTTATGGAGTCTAAAACCTTGATTTGTTTCATCTCGCACACTCACAGGCTCAGTTAACCCTAAACTAGGGTTTCGACAATCAAATGCAAATTATAGACATTATAACCAATGAAATTTCTTCAAATTTTGTGTTTTTATATATTTCCATGTATTTTAAAATATTTTTTATTTTATCTTTTGGTTCCATACATATTCATACAATTAAAGGAGATTGTATATAGTTAGGTACAAGAAAGGCCTAATTAGTCATAACATTGACCTAAAAAGGTCTTTAAAGTAGATTTTGAAGTTGAAATTTCATATAGGGAAGAAAAAATATAGAGTGTGTCTTATTTTTTCATTGGTTTTTCAAAGGACATCCGTACAACACCATACAAGGTGAAAAAGCCTTTAAAAGGCTATAAGGACTGTGTAGTAGGCAGGCAGAACTTGTGTAGGAAAGGAAAGAAGTGTTGAGGAGTTTTCAAGTGGAGTGAGGGGTGTAAGGAGAGAACAATGATCATTATAAATATACCAATAACCACAATACAATCCAAATAATCTTATAACCAATGAATGAACAATGAACTAGTGAACCACTGTTAAAGAAGTGTAACTTGTAACAAAGAAAATTGAGAGATTGTTTTGTTATCCTATGAATCACATGCATAAATAAATCTTGGATGGATAAATTTTAATCATGCATGTATAGTATATGGAACTTCATAATTTTTATGTATCCAATTCTATCCCAAAATTATATTATAATTCAGATGATTTGGCATAACATGGCATAAAGTAGGTAGTGTATGAGGTCCCATAGTAATGTTCATTGTTATTTTCACCAATACTTGTCATGCAATATTATCAAAGCCTTTGATTATCATAGTTGAAGGTTCCAAATTATTAGTTCCAATTCTTAGTAATGAAATAAAGGATATGTTACAAATGTTGAGTCATGAACTATTATCCACAAGGATGTTTTTTATAATTCTATTACACACACAAACCTAAACGTATAATGGTAAGAAATAATTTATGAGGTGTTGTGGTGGTAGGTATTCTTTTCAAAATATATATTATGTTTAATCTATTTAATGTAATTTAACAAAGAAGCAACATGTAGAGGATCCACATTACTTGGTAGTAAGGTCATGCATAATGCATCCAAAAGAACATCCTTGTAATAGGAGGAATGATGGAGAAAGTACCAAAGTGAAGTTTTATCTATAACATCATTAGGAGAATTTGTGACATGGTGGGAAGGGAAAGACTATTTCATGCATTCCATTTGACTTTTTATATTAATAGGTGGGAGCTCATTGTAAACATTATAACAAGAGGGGGTATGAAATAATACATGTGATTTACGGTAATCATATTTGGAACCCCTTATTTATTTTTTATTAAAGCTTGCATGAAACATAGAAAATAATAATTACCATGAAGTTTTAAAATATTAAATAAATAATATATGTATCCATATTATACATGCCTTTTTAAAATTTAAAATTTTTGTTTTTGAAAATAAAAAATTAAAAACATAGAAATAGGAAACACTAGATCAAAATATATGTTTTTTGGGACTAAATATTGAGTTCACCAAATGTTTAACCCTAAATTATATATTAGGGTATGAATATATGGTTAAATGGGAAGAAATATCTTAGGTCATAATGATGTTAGTCTATATCTAAATTAGATTAATTATTTACAAAAATAAAATAAACATATACTAAATTTATTATGCTAAGATGATAAAAATATAAAATACATGTATGATAAATATTATAATTATAATGAAAAAATAAGATAATTGGTTTTAGTTTTAATATAGATCTAGATCTAGAACAAGTAGAAAGTGGACTAGATCTAAGCTCTAGAATAGTTGAATAATTCTATAAATTATACATCTATATCTGTGGACACTTACATCAATTTAGGATAGTTGCATTGACACTAATTTCTAGATTAGATGTAGGTTTTTATTATGAAATACCTATTGAAAATAGATGTGACCATCTAGATAATTATGGGTTTTTCATCACCTTGACTCTGGTGCATTTAGTTATGGGTCATGGATTGTTGCTCCTTATCAAATATCAAAACCCTAGTTCATCTTCTTATTAGTTATGTGAAAATTATATAGTAGGCACATAGTTTTGAACTACTCCAAAGACCCCTCTATCAATGATCACTACCTACATAGTAAATACACTAAAGAGGGCATCAAAGTTATGTAATTATCCCCTATGTGTTGGATTATGTGTTAATCATGAAATGAGTGATAATCAATTAAAATAGTGACCTATCTTTTAACTTGTAAAGTGTAGCTCTTGGACTACTCCTTCTATACTTTAGACCTATAGATATTTCATCCTTATGACTAATATATAAATAGGCAAAAATAGGGAAGATTTTTTCACTTAAATAGTTAATAGAATACTTTTGATAAATTTCCTTAGTCTCTTTAGGTATTTTATAGGTTAGGAATAAATGAGGGTTGATATTATATTTATACCAATCCCTTTGGAGAATATATCACATTAAATAACTTAGGCTGACCATATGAATATATAATTTGTATGACTTTAGGGCACTAGACACTTTTATTAGGGTAAGACACTTGCATTGACATAAGTGTCTAACTAGGACACAAATGTCCTAGTAGTAGAAAAGTAGGAACATGTATAGAACTTGTATATATGGAAGATAAGTAAGTGTATAACAATTTGGGGAAAATAGAAGGCTTGGGTCATCATAATAAATAGGTTAGACTAAGAGATGAGAAATTAGACACAAAGAGATAGTGCATGTGAGTTTTTTAGCATTATAAGAGGTATAAAATCCAAAGGTATATCCATGATATATATTTTCCAAATTTACAATACTGAGGTGCTATATAATTAATAAATAGTGTCTATAGATGCAAATTTATAATAGTCTCCTCAAAGGAACATGTAAGAGGTAATGTTGGTGATGTAACATGTGTAGTCATCATAGGAGGGGTAAATGTTACTTGCGTAGAAATAGGTATATAAATATATTGGAATCATTTTGATGTCCTCGTACCTTAGGTGGATGTTACATATTACACTAGAGGTGTATATGTAAGGATGGTATCAATGGTATAAGTTTAAACACATTTGGTTGGGTTAGTACCTCAAAAGGTTTGGTTAATATCATAAAAAAGTGTTAGATTGTGTGATATATGTAGTACCTTGATCATCAAAATTTGTTTTTCAACTCTTGTGATATATAAAATTTCATCAATCTAATGTGGATTTTAGCTAAGATATTCAATGAATCCTTGGTCATCAATGGCATCAAGTTGATCTATAGTAGATGTTTTGTGAGTATTATTAGTCTTAACACTCATGATAATTTTATCAATAGTGTATGTAGTATATATTATATAATCCATAGAGAGATTAGTAGGAAAAAAGGAGGTCATGAATTCCCTTCTCCATATGGTGGTAACAAGAGGTAGTTTGGATTGGATGTTGTAGTAATATGATTTGAGGAAGGTTTGGGATTGTTAACTGTTAATTTTATCCTTATTAGTGTTCTTATATTTGATCCATTTTATTATATTATTGATAAATATTTAATGTATCCAAGTGTAAAATAATGAAAATATTATCTTATTAATTGTATTAAAAAATAAGTATAATCATCATTTATTATATCCATGGTTAATGTGTACTATTAAGGAATAATCAAGTCTAAAAATAAAACACATGCAAAAATCTAAAACCCTAAGTGATACATAGGTTTTGACATAATTCTATAAATATTAGAGTCCACCAATGTGTCTTACCCTACTTTAAATTAATAAATCATGATAGGATAAAAACTAGAATGTGAATTTATATTACTAGAAATATTTTTTTAAGCATGACTCTAAATGTAAAAGCTTAAAATAGATTGTAATGATTTGACAAGTGGCATATGATCAATATAGTAAGTAAAATAATGTGGTAAATACTTATCTTTTTTAAATGAATATATGATTATGACTAAATTTTTACAATGGAAAATATATTGAAGTAGGATTGTGATTCATCTAGTTCTAGAAATATGTTTTTATCCATGCAGGGTCAGTTTTGTTAGTTCTAGGTCACTATCAGTTATTGATATTGACCTATAGTGGTCAATAGTGACCTATGTGTAAAAAAGGGTTTCAGACTATATGGTCACCTTCACATATATCTAAAATTTATGTATCTAAGATGTTGAACCTTGATGATGTGTGAAACTTAAAAAATTAACCTCCTTCACCTTGAAACCCTAAGTGTGATTTTGAAGGATAGAAAACTATTTGAGAAAGTGTAATAGGTCGATCTGACCCTAATCACCCTCATTTGTGATTTAATATTACCCATATATATGATACTCTAAGGATGGAAATCAAACCATGTGTAGTTATCCCATTATTATGATTTTATAATTTTCATCCTTTGTTATATGAATGTAACTAATGATTTGGATTTCATACTAGACAACACATGATTTGAACTTACTTTGGCATACTTCATACTTGGCTTGTGAATACTCTTAGTGATTTATTTTCAAATTGGGATAAATAATGTAGTTTTTCTCAATGTGAAATAGTGTTTAAATGTATGATAGATAAGTCCCAAGTCCACTATCAAGTGAGGCCTTGATTTATATTTATGAATAAAATTAGGTAATTTCTCATGTCACTGACATGCTAAGTGTTGTTTCCAAAATCAAATTCACCCATTTTTGTGAACAACCCCCTACGAAACTTGTCTATTTCATCTTTTGTCTCTCTAAGTTTGGTCGTGAGACGAGTTTTGAATTTGTTCTCATCTTAGCCTCAGAACGTGAAAGTGGTTATGATCTCATTGCAGCCAAGGTTCCCCTCCCCCAGACTATCTCCTTCCAGAGTTAGTCTTTTCTTCCATTACCTGTAGGGGTGGAAAATTTTTCCACCTCTACATTTTCTTTGTTTTTGTGCAAAGGCAGCAAATTTTGCCGCCCCTGCACCTTTGCCTGCAAGGGCAGCAAATTTTGCCGCCCCTGCACCTTAACCTGCAAGGGCAAAAAATTTCACTACCCCTACACTCAAATGAACCAAAACATGTAAGGGTAGTGAAATTTGCCACCCAAGCATGTCTCAATTTTTGTATGCGGCATTTATTGCTGCACACAGCGGGTTGTTGGGGTCAATTTTCACCCCATTTAAACTGATTTGAGCCTCATTTCTTCTCATTGCTTCCTCCTCTCCTCCTGCCTTCTGCCTCTGGGTAATCTAGTGAGTGATTTAAAGCACATTTTCATAGATTTGAACTTGTGGCACGTGCAGTTTTCTAGGTTGGTTTCACTTTTTACATTTGTTTTTCCTTGACCTTCCTTTATTTCTTTTTGTTTTGGGAGCTTCTTGCCTGGAGGGACAACTTAGAAAATAGCCTTCCCTCCCCTTTCTCCACGGGTTTTCATCCCCAAAGCCCACAAGGGCAAATTTTTTCACCCATGCTTTGGCCCCCGAGCCTTCTTTACTCGCATGGATGGCAAAAATTGTCGTCCCCATTATCCCTACCGAGCAACCCTTCCCTGCAGGGGTGACAATTTTTGCCACCCCTCTTTCTCTTCCAAACCTGTAAGGGCAGCAAAATTCATCACCCCTATAGGCCTTCCCTATAAGGGTGGAAAATTTTGCCACTCCTACTCTCTTCTTTGCCTTCCCTATAAGGGCGGTGAAATTCGCCGCCCGTGTAGGCCTTCCTTGCAAGGGCGGCAATTTTTGCCGCCCTTACCTTTTCCTCCTCTAGCCTGCAAAGGTGGCAAAATTTTCTACCTATACAGGCCATCTCTGCATAGGCAGCAAATTTTGCCACCTTTGCACTCTTTTGTTCCAACATGCAGGGGTGGAAAATTTTGCCGCCCGTGCATCCCTCCGAATTTTTCTAACTCCAAAGGATTTTTCCAAGTTGTCCTTTTCTTTCTCTTTCTTCCTCATTTTCCATTCTTTCTTCCACCTGACCTTTTTAAGTGACCTCTAGTAACCAAGATCACTTAAATTGTGCTTTCTCCCTCTCATCCACTCTCCTCTAATTTGGCAATCATGTCTGTAGCACCTTCAGAAAACTCCTGTTCATCAGCACCGATCTGGCCAAAACCAGTTCCCATGTCTGAAGCATCTCCAAAAAAGGCAAAGACCATGAAGTATAAATATCAGGGTGTCTTCCCACTCACATCGGTCTCCTCAAATGTTGATGACATTTGAGACACCGAGATTGGCCACGTGGACATGGCCAAATTCCTAACCCACACAAAGGTGATGAAACCCAACACTGAGATGAAAAGGATTGTCGAGAGCAACATCCACATGGTGGCCACCTTTTTGGTAGCAGTGCATCATACTGAACTCATCCTCTAATGTGCTCACTTTTACAATAAAGAGAACAAGTCAATCTCAAACGCCAGTGGCAACATGGTGATTCGGTTGGACCCTAAATTCATCGATAAAGTTTTCATGTGCCCTCCAGCCACCGAAGTAACCCAAATTGACTTCAGGGATGCTCAGAAGGAGTATGAAAAAGACCCTAAGAGGGCAAAGAAAGTTATGAACTATAAGTGGTTGAAGAACCCTAAGACAAGCTTATCAAGATGGCCACGAAACTTTCTGAGGAGCGACTTCATTGAGGAAGTTGGTGACTTGATCACCCTTCTAAGTAGAGTATGGGGCCTCCCGTCTTCTTCACTATTCCATGAATAGATGTATCCATTCATTAAAATCATCCTCCAAGGCAAACAAGCCATCTTTTGGGGAAAGTAGATCAGCAACACCCTCCATGAGCAGTTGACCAAGGTGCAGACCTCTCACAAGTTCTACATGACTTCGTACCTTGTGTACATAGCTACCACAATGCAGACTTTTCTAGGCTTGACCACAAAGGGGGATAGAAAGACAACCCCATTATACTCATACTACCCTCAGCTAACTCTATAAGGATCGACCCGTCACTTCAAGAGGGTAAATGATGCCTTTTCTACTACTTTTTTATGTCTCTTCGACCCATAGCTTGAGCAAAAGAGAATATCAGACAAAGCCTAGACAGTGGTCAATGATTACGGCTGCATGTTCCTTCAATTCCCCACCTTCTTCTATCTTTGGGTTGGCTTCTACCAAGGCTACCCCTACATGCTCCCCAGGTTCCCTTCAGATAAGCTACTGCTAATGGAACTTTGCCAACAACTAATTGTCATGCATACTAAATAGATGGAGCTGAAGAGACTAGGTTTCAATTTTCTAATCGAGATTGGCAGGTATTCTATTGCAACATCAGCCAAATCCAAGGTCATGGAAATTGAAATGTAGAGGATTATTTTAAAACCATTCAAGAGATAGAAAAATTTTAACTACAGGGGAGTCAAGGACAAGATCAGAAAGAAAACCCAATTCCATGAACCCATGATTGAGGATGTCTGGATCAACCTCAAGACGATCAAAGAAATCAAGAAAATGGACTTTAGCAGGTTGACGCTTGAATAGATTGAATATCTCAGGCTTGCAGAGATCCCCTCTGGTCTGATCGATGATGGGAATATCATCAATAGCAAATACCTGGTAGAAAAGGTTGTTGATTCCCCTCTCCCTCCAACACAGTGGTCTTAGAAGGAGCTGGCTTCCTTGAGGAAAAGATTTGAATCAATATTGGCCAACACCAATGATTGGTTAGCAGCCAAAGGGATCATCCTGAAAGAATTCATCACCGGGTTTGAGGCTGAATATCAGGCAGAGTTGAAAAAATAGGCAAAAAATAGAACTAAAAACAAAGGTGATGTACCTTCCTCTTCTAGGCCTCACAAGCCTAGAATCATATTTATATCTAAAAAGCCTAAGGCCACTAAATAGCTTGAAGTGGTGGCCAAAGGAATTAAAGAACAGATCCCTCAGGCACAGGCAGCTCAGCCAATGGAAACAGATGATCAATCGTCAAGGCAGCCAAGCACTAGACCTCCACTCTCACCAAAACAAGTGCAGCCACTCCAGGGCGTCTCTCCTTCTCCTCCTTAGTCTCTCGTGGTACCCTCTTCTCCTATCTCTCTGATCAGTGTTCCCTCATCTGAAGCCATTTCTCCTTTCAGAGTCATATTCAACGATCCTCAGAGCGCTTCTGGAGGTTCTCCCCACTCTTCTGGGTCCATCCCTAGTTTATCATATCCTTCCTTCAACTTGCTAGCAAGCCTTGCACTTGAGCCAGAATCAGTAGTTGGTACAGTTTCACCGGTTACTCCAACTATAACCACTGTCACTACTAGCAGTGTAGACGCTACTGCAGTAACACCAACAGAGGGAACCATTACCATAGCAGGTACTTCTCTCCTACCGTGGATGTCTGCTTTCACCCCCAAAAGAAAGAAGTTAGCCATCTCTCCAAATGACTTTGACTTTGGAAAAATAGTGCCAGTGAAAGCTAAGGCTCCTAAGAGGCCAATGATCCTCTCGAAATTGGTCAAGGAAAAAGGGCAAAAATTTTTAGAGATGGCCAGGCCTCCATAGGATGCAACCCTTGAGGGTTTCAAGATGAGAAGTTACTCTATCTCTCATGTTGAACTTGGCAAAGTCACTCACGAAGTTGCGAAAAGCGATCTTTAGACTGCTATGGACATCATGGTTCAGAAATTTGATCGAGAGAAGGAGATGAAAGATTATTACAAGGCCAAAATAGAGTAGCTAACGGTAGTAATAAGAAGGTTTACTCTTCCTCCTGAAGTAGCAACTCCAGAGGCCTTCTCCGTGGATGACCCAGTCATTCAAAAAATAGAAAAGACTTATTTGAAGGGAAAAGTCTTGGAGGACTATATTGAAAGGATGCATACTCAGGGAGTTTTTTTGTTGTCAGAGGTTACAAAAAGGATGAATAAGATGAAGAAAGTAAAAGTAGAGTTAGATGACTTCCTCTCCCTTATCTCTCAGGAGATTGATAATTTGAAAAAGGATCTTAGCATATGGAAAGAAATTAAGGATCTCAAGAAAATCACCTTGATATCTAGTGGTGCCATCTCCAGCAAGGACTCCTATGTTGAAATCAAGGAGTCACTGATCTTCAGGATCCAGGTACTCAAAGATTTGATTGATGATCTTAAATCTTTCAAGGAGGCTAGTGAGAAGAGTGACCTGAGCCTGCTGAATAAACTAGAAGAGCTACTATGTAACCTAACCTCTAAGGACAATCAGTTCCTTCTGGCAGAAGAAATGATTTAGAATTTCAAGGAGATGATTTGGAGAGATTTTAAAGAAAAATCCTTCTCAAGGTCTTCAGTGGACAGTATTCTAGACACTCAATTAACTTTGGAGAATCTAAAATCTAGGTTAACTGGCCATGCTAAAGTCATCACAGCATTGAAGGATGCATTGATCAGAGCCAAAATCATCTCCAAAAACATAGTTGCACCAGACAGCATCAGAATTCAGGCATCCATCACTATGTCTGATGCACATATGAAGAAATCTGGCAGCAAGAACTGAATCTCTCTCTCTTTCTTTCTTCTTCTCTCCTTATGCACTTATGTTTTGTCCAAAGTGCATGCAATTTTGAAAAATGTAATTACATGTAAATATTTTGAAAAAATATCTAAAAGTCAAAGATGAGTCATCTTTGACTGAGATATTTTTATATTTTATTATTTTCTATTTTTGAGGTTTTTCTCCCTATATATAGTGGAGACCTCATTTGTAAAAGGGCTTAGAAAAATTAATAGCAAACACTCTGCTGAAATTGAAGCAACTTTTGAGACTTTGTGCTCAAATTTGTAGATCATATTTTGTTGAATGAATGGAAAGCAGGTTATTTCAGACTTTGTGTTGAGATTATCTGTGTTGTTTAAGAAATAGTTCTTATGTCCTTTTTCCTGATAACATCTTATTCATCTAATTTAATAAGCAAAGTGAGTGTGTTTATATTATCTAAGGGTTCTTCTAAAGAATAGAGGATAGACTTTGAGCTATTTTTATCTTTTAGATTCAGTTATCTTTTGTAGTTTCAGGTGGAGACTTTGTGCTTTGTTTCATTCTACGGTTACACTTATTCTAGATTGGTGGAAGAAACTACGGAAGACTTTGTGCTTGAATGGGTGTTCTTGTGGGCTTTGTCACTTCAGGCGATCTCTTGCTCTTCGTTTGATACCATTCTTGAAAGAAGAGGAGTGTTGTTAGCTTAAGACCAAGATTTTCCCTCTTTTGTTCTTTATACATTACCTCTAAAAAAAGAGAGATAGATGCTATTATACCACCCCCATGTGTTATTTTCTACTTAATTATATGCATATATCCAGCACGTAAGTATTTATAGGAAACCTCCCCTTGATGAGAGGAGAGATTTACTTCGTCTAGATCTGATAAATCCATATTTTTTGTGGTGTAAATCTCCCTATGCTGTGGTTGATATACTCATTTTGTCATCAGTTAGTTGACAACAAAATATTCACCTAATAGTTTTTTAGCAACTCCACTGGGGATCGAATGTGCAGTCTAAAACCTCAAGCTTTAAACTGAAGTAGTTTCAGTCTTTTTTTCATTTAAAATTTGGCAACTCCATGCTACACCAGAAGCCAGAGATCTAAGGGTATTGTTGACCCTGTGTTTGATTTGGCACAGCAAAGTAACTTTGATCTCTTTCCTCCATCACCTTTCCTCCCACATTCTAAGAGTTTCCCTCCTAACCTTTTTAAGTCACCGAAATAAGGTAGAGCTTTGGTCCTCTCAATTTGATTGCACCTTTGCATGAACTACCTCATAGTTTTAGAAAAAAAATTCCTAAGTTTTTTGGTGATGGAAAGGTTCATCCCGATGAGCATATTGCCACTTTTTCCATAGCATGTGGTGTGATCGGCATGGAATTCAAAGATGTAGCAGTTAGACTTTTTGTGAAAACTTTGCAAGGAGCTGCCATAGATTGGTTCTATCACCTGCAGGTGGGGTCAGTAACAGACTAGGATACGCTCAAGTCCAAATTTGAAGCTAGGTTTAAACCTACTGAGGATGCACACACTTTGTTGGCCCAGCTAACACAGTTGAAAAAATAATCCCAGGAACCCATGAGGGATTTCATAGCTAAATTTAACAAGTTGAGAAATTGGATTCCAATTGTGGCTCAGCCCACGCTATAAAATCTTAAGTGTTTTTTATCAATTCACAGCTTCTCGAAGTAATTTTCTTATTGAGGCAAGTTGACCCTATGGATCTAGCCTTGGCTCAAAGTTTGGCTACTAAGATTGAGGATGATCTTATCCTGGTAGGTAAGATCAGAAAAGACCCTAATAAAAAAAAATTCTCTTCATCTGCTGAGAGTTCTTCAGGTACTACAGATCCTATGGTGCAAAAATTAATGAATGAACTGATAGCTTTGAAGAGGAAAATAACCCAAGGTATGTCTGCTCCTACCTATCGAGATGTGCCCAAGAGAACATTCTAGAATCAGTAATATTAAGGTAATACTACCTAAAACCAAGGGCAATCCAATCGCCTACCTCCCCCTCCAGGGAGATTAGCCATTGAAGCAATGCCTGCCAATTCAGCGGTCAGTTACCTGGAAGCTGAGCACAACAATTCATTTCAACCTCAGTTGGACCAACAAGAAGATGCTAATCTCTTCAATGAGCAGGAAGAGGAATCACTTGGCAACTCCAATATTGGTTTCCTAGATTATCAGGATGAAACTGGAAGTAAAGGGGAGAGTTTGGATGGATCTTACCAGATTTCAAAATCAGTCAACTTCATAGACTGATAAAAGAAAGGTAGATGAGGAACCCCGACCAATGGTCTCTATCACCAAATGAGGGACTCCATTGCCTCTGCAGTCAAAAGATCAGTTAACTCATAAAAAAGTAAGTACTCCCAATCACCCCATACCTTCCACTTATGTTACTCAGACTAGTGCCATGCCTACTAAAGCCCCTGATGATGAACTCCCTTCTTCTGTTGTGAGCTCTTTTCAATTATTTGATATAATTGATCATGCTAGAAAAACTAAAATTCAAATGACAAAGGTTGAATACTTGAGAGCTAACCCAGAGCAATTTGATAGGCTAGCAGAATATGTGAAAAACAAAGCCGTCCCTGTAAGACAAGACTCTTCGAAAGCTGTTCACGATCCTCCTAAAGAGAAACCAGCCCAAAACAATTTAGTCGTGACTCCTCCTATTGCTCCTGGGAAAATAGAACCTTTCTATGTTTCTCTACTTATAAATGGTTATAAATTGAGTAATTGTATTATAAACTGCAGAGCCTCAGATAATGTCATGCCCGCAAATGTAGCAGATTCTCTTGGCCTGACTTTGACCAAAACTTTTGGGAGGTGTTTTTCCATGGAAAATAAGCAAGTTTCTCTCCTTGGTCAAATAAAAGATGCTCAATATGCCTTCCTAGCTTTTCCAGAGAAGCAGATTAAAATGATGGTTTTAGTGGCCGATGTTCCTACATCTTACGGCATCCTGCTTAGGCGGAATTTCTACAAGGATGTTGGAGGTGAGCTAAGTATGGACTTATCGGAAGCAAGAATTCCAGTTCAAGGTGTCATGAAGAAGTTGCTTCCTAAAAAAGAAGCAAGGTACATAGTTACCAGATCATCGGCACTGAAAGCTCAAATTTTATTTGAGTCCTCAGACATGGGCAACTACTTCCTATCTATGAATGGAACCCATGAGACACCTAATGAAACTCCTTCAGGTGATAACTTGAGATTGTGTTTAGCTGGTATGGTGAAAAAATTGACAAATCAAAATGAGCACATGGAAGAACTTCTTTCCCCAAATAAAGAAGTTTTCAAAGAAAAGGCAACGTTTAATGAGGTATGGACCTTAGAATTTGATGGTAGCTGCTCTTCTACTGGTTTAGGAGCTGGGGTTGTGTTGGTATCTCCACAGGGAGATATTATTCTTTTGTCTTACAAATTGTAGTTTAAAAATACCAACAACACGGTTGAGTACGAGTCCCTATTGCTCAGACTACAGGCTACCAGAGAAAGGGGCATTAGGCTACTCCATGCTAAAGGGGATGTTGAGTTGATAGTCTGCCAGGTGAGGAACCTCTATCAGATGAAAAATGAAAGGTTGCACCATTATCACAACTTGGTCTAGGATCAGATTGAAAATTTTGATGCTTTCAACATCTCTATCATTCTAAGGGAACTCAATGACCGCACAAATGCATTGGCTGTCTCTGCCACCCTTTTAGTCCCTCACCCAGACTTTAAGGGAGATATGTACACTATTGAACTGGTCTTTCAGCCAAGTGTACCTCATAATGCCAGCCACTTGCAAGTGTTTAACAATGATGATCAAATCATCACCTTCTTGGAGCAAAAGGATAGTTTCAAACAATTGCATTTTGAAGGTAGTAAGCTCTGAGAATGTGAAACAACTCCTGAGACCAGTACGGATGTAGGTGAGGATTTCCTACAGCTTAAGGGGAATAAAATTACCAAAGTCTTGGTCTCTTTAGAGAAATTGTTTGATAATCATGACAGGTTCATTAAACAACAGTGAACGGATTCGAAATCCTCTCAAGACTTTGATTAGGTAAACTTGGGAACCAAACATGATCCTAAGATGGTAAATATTAGAAAATGTTGCACTCTCGAGGAAAGATTTGAGCTTGCTAGTCTACTCTGCCAGTATATGGATGTATTGGCCTATTCTTATGATGATCTGAAATCACTCAGGCCAAATGACATCCACCATGACATTTCCTTGAAAGCCAACTTTGTACCTTACAAGCAAAAATCTAGGCAGTATAATCCAAAAATCTCAGGTACTATTTTAGCTGAAATACAAAAGATGCTTAATGCCCGAATAATTTTTCCAATCCATCACTTAACATGGATTGCCAACATAGTGCCCATCAAGAAAAAGAATGGTGAAATTCGAATCTATGTGGATTTCAGAAACTTAAACCAGTTGTCCTTAAAAGATAACTACCCCCTTCCTATCATGGATCAAGTCCTGCAGATGGTAATAGGTTCAGAAATGTTATCAATGCTAGACAGTTTTTTGGGGTATAATTAGGTCAAAGTCAGGAAAGCAGATCAACACAAGACAACATTCACCACACCTTGGGGCACATTCGCTTACCGAAGAATGCCTTTTGGTCTGATAAATGCAGGTGCCACATTTCAAAGGGTGATGGATCTCGCTTTCAAAGATGAGATGGAAAAATTTATTATAGTATACCTAGATGATCTGACAGTATTTTCAAAACATCATTTTGAGCATGTTCATCATTTGCAAAAGATACTAGAATGTTGTTGTCAGAATGGTATCTCTTTAAACCCAAAGAAATCTATCTTCAGAGTTACTAAGGGAAAACTTTTCAGACACACTGTCCTGAGAAGGTATTAAAATTGATCCAGAGAGAGTCAAGTCCATTCAAGAACTTACTCTGCCTACTAGCAAGACCGCAGTTCACTCTTTCTTTGGAAAGGTAAATTTTCTCATAAGGTTTATACCTGAGTTTGTTGAGAAAACCCATACATTGTCAACATGATGAAGGGCAATGCTATGTTTAGGTGGACCTCTGAGGGTAAATCAGCATTCAAAGAGATTAAGGAAGCAATCACATGTGCACCAGTATTAGTTTGCCTAGATTACACTAAAAGTTTCAAGATATATAGTTATGCCTCTGAACATACACTATCAGCTATTCTGGTCCAGCAAAATCTAGAAGGTGCAGAATCTCCTATCTCATTCATGAGTTGTCCACTTAAAGATCATGAGCTAAAATATTCCCTTATGGAGAAGCATGCATACGCTGTGGTCAAAGTGGTCAAGCATTTCAGGTTTTATATCCTGAACTCTCACACCAAAGTTCTCATACCAGACACTATAGTAAAATCTATTTTGACTCAACAGGAGTTCAGTTCGAAGAGAGGTAACTGGATTACCAAAACTTAGGAGTTTGATCTAGACATCAAACCAACCAAGCTCATACGAGGGAAGGGTCTTTGCTAGTTGATTTCCAACAACATCCCAGATGAAGTAGAAAGTGAAGAAGTAGAGATTGAAGGCATGCCTACGATCCTCTTTGTTGCCACTACTAATGAGTGGTATTCTGACATTGCTCATTTTTTGACATATGGTGAGTGTCCCGCTCATCTTTCTTTTAAAGAGAAATGGAATGTTAAATTGAAAGCAGTTGGTTATGTCCTGTGGGACAATGGTCTTTACAAGAGAAACCTGGATGGGGCATTTCTTCATTGTGTTGACAAAGCTCAACAAGAAAGACTCTTAGAATCTTTCCACAATTTAGCCTGTGGAGGACATTTCTCTGCACCGGTGATGGCACACAAAATTCTACAAGCAAGGTATTATTGGCCCACATTGTTCCAAGATGCCTAAAAATGGGTACGTAGGTGTGAATTATGCCAACAATTCATTGGAAAGCCTAAGTTGCCTGCTTTGCCCCTCAAGCTGGTTGTGATCGAGGAACCGTTTCAGTAGTAGGGTATTGACTTCATTGGGGTAGTCAACCCATCTTCAAGTGCCAGACATGATTATGTCCTCATGGCAATAGATTATTTTACTAAGTGGGTAGAGGCCATCCTAACCAAGCATGCTACGTCTGAAGTGGTATGCATCTTTCTCAAAGAAAATATCATCTCCAAGTTTGGGGTTTCACTAAAGATTGTAACAGATAATGCAGCCTATTTTTCATCACATGAAATTAACCAATTCTATTTTTATTATGGGATTACCTTATCCCATACTTCAGATTATTTCCCCTAGGGAAATGGCTAAGCAGAATTGAGTAACAAGAACCTAGTCACTATTATCAGGAAGTTGGTAAACGATAATCAGAGAACGTGGCACAAAGCATTGTATGATGCTTTGTGGGTAGATAGAATAACAACCAAAAGGGCTATAAGTATGTCCCCTTTTCAACTTTTGTATGGATTAAATGTAGAAATCCCCATTTCCCTTGAACTACTAGCACTCACGTTAACTAGAGCAATCGAAGACTCAACCTTCGAAAACTCAGTCGACAAAAGAATCATGTGTCTAAATGAAGTGAATGAGCATCAATCTATGGTAGTGGATCAGATTAAGGAACATCAGAACTAGGGGAAAGCTCTCTTTGATAAAAAATCTAAAGTTTGTGAATTTCAAGTCAGAGATCAAGTCTTGTTGTGGGACAAGAGGCGAGAACCAAAAGGGATGCATGGCAAATTTGACTCCCTGTGGAGGGGCCCGTTCACCATTCGACAGCTCTGTGGTGAGGCTAGCTTCTTGCTGGAGTACCAAGATAGAACACCATTTGCACTAACTCACAGTGAATAGCATCTCAAGCTATTCAATCCTTGAGGCTTGAAGAAGTTCATTTGTATATATGTACAGTTTTTATGTTTTGTCTATTTTTCTTTCATTTTTTTCTTGACTCTGTAGCCCATTGGCTTGGATGAAGGCACTTAGAGACTAGTTTCTACTCCTACTAATCAAATCAATTAATGGAAGTTCCCCAATAAGAGCCAACTGTTGTTTCCAAAATTGAATTCACCTATTTTTGTGAACAACCCCCTACGAAACTTGTCTATTTCATCTTTTGTCTCTCTAAGTTTGGTCGTGAGATGAGTTTTGAATTTGTTTTCATCTTGGCCTCAGAACGTGAAAGTGGTTACGATCTTGTTGCGGCCAAGGTTCCCCTCCCCTAGACTATCTCCTTCTAGAGTTAGTCTTTTCTTCCATTACCTGTAGGGGCGGTAAATTTTGTCGCCTCTACATTTTCCTTGTTTTTGTGCAAAGGCGGCAAATTTTGCCACCCCTGCACCTTTGCCTGCAAGAGTAGCAAATTTTGTGGCCCCTACACCTTGACTTGCAAGGGCAAAAAATTTCACTGCCCCTACACTCGAATGAACCAAAACATGCAAGGGCAGCAAAATTTGCCACTCAAGCATGTCTCAGTTTTCATGCACGACATTTATTACCATGTGCGGTGGGTTGTTGGGGTCAATTTTCACCCCATTTAAACTGATTTGAGCCTCGTTTCTTCTCATTACTTCTTCCTCTCCTCCTACCTTCTACCTTTGGGTGATCTAGCAAGTGATTTGAAGCACATTTTCATGGATTCGAGCTTGTGGTGTGCATGGTTTTCCAGGTTGGTTTCACTTTTTGCATTTGTTTTTTCTTGACCTTCCTTTATTTCTTTTTGTTTTGGGAGCTTCTTGCCTAGAGGAATATCTTAGAAAATAGCCTTCCCTCCCCTTTCCCTATGGGTTTTCATCCCCAAAGCTCGCAAGGGTGACTTTCATCACCCATGCTTCGGCCCTCGAGCCTTTTTTGCTTGCACGGGTAGAAAAAATTGCCGTCCCCCTTATCCCTATTGAGCAACCCTTCCCTACAGGGGCGGCAATTTTTGCCACCCCTCTTTCTCTTCCAAACCTGTAAGGGTGGCAAAATTCATCACCCCTACAAGCCTTCCCTATAAGGGCAATGAATTTCGCCACCCCTACTCTCTTCTTTGCCTTCCCTGCAAGGGTAGAAAAATTTGTCGCCCGTGCAAGCCTTCCTTGCAAGGGCGGTAATTTTTGCCGCCCTTACCTTTTCCTCCTCCAGCCTGCAAAGGTGGCAAAATTCACCGCCTATACAGGCCGTCTCTGCATAGGTGGTGAATTTTTCCACCTTTGCACTCTTTTGTTCTAACATGCAGGGGTGACAAATTTTGCCACCCGTGCATCCCTCCTCTGAATTTTTCTAACTCTGAAGGATTTTTCCAAGTTGTCCTTTTCTTTCCCTTTCTTTCTCATTTTTCATTCCTTCTTCCACCTGACCTTTTTAAGTGACCTCCAATGACCAAGATCACTTAAATTACACTTTTCCCCTCTCATCCACTCTCCTCTAATTTGGCAATCATGTCTGCAGCACCTTCAAAAAACTCCTGTTCATCGGCACCAGTCTAGCCAAAACTAGTTCCCATGTATGAAGCGTCTCTGAAAAAAGCAAAGACCATGAAGTATAAATATCAGGGTGTCTTCTCACTCACATCGGTCTCCTCAAATGTTGATGACATTTGGGACACTGAGATTGGCCATGTGGACATGGCCGAATTCCTAACCCGCACAAAGGCGAGGAACCCCAGCACCGGGATGAAAAGGATTATCGAGAGCAACATCCACCTGGTGGCCACCTTTCTGGTAGTAGTGCATCATAATAAACTCATCCTCCAATGCACTCACTTTTACAATAAAGAGACCAAGTCAGTCTCAGATGCCAGCGATAACATGGTGATTTAGTTGGACCCTGAATTCATTGATAAAGTTTTCATGTGCCCTCTAGCCACCAAAGTAACCCAAATTGACTTCAGGGACGCTCAGAAGGAGTATGACAAATACCCTAAGAGGGTGAAGAAAGTTATGAACTATAAGTGGTTGAAGTCCCCCAGGATAAGCTTATCAAGATGGCCATGAAACTTTTTGAGGAGCGACTTCATTGATGAAGTTGGTGACTTGATCACCCTTCTAAGCAGAGTACAGGGCCTCCCATCTTCTTCACTATTCCATGAATGGATGTATTCATTCATTAAAATCATCCTCTAAGGCAAACAAGCCATCTTTTAGGGAGAGCAGATCAGCAACGCCTTCCATGAGCAGCTGACCAAGGTGCAGACCTCTCACAAGTTCTACATAACTTTGTACCTTGTGTACATAGCTACCGTAATGCAGAATTTTCTAGGCTTGACTATAGAGGGGGATAGAAATACAACCCCAGTATACTCATACTACCCTCAGCTGACTCTGCAAGGATCAACCTGTCACTTTAAGAGGGTAAATGATGCCTTTTTTGCTACTTTTTTGTCTCTTCGACCCACAGCTTGAGCAAAAGAGAATATCAAATGAGGCCTAGATAGTGGTCAATGATTACAGATGCATGTTCCTTCAATTCCCCACCTTTTTCTATCTTTGGGTTGGCTTTTACCAAGGCTACCCCTACATGCTCCCCAGGTTCCCTTCAAATAAGCTAGTGCTAATGGAACTTTGCTGACAACTGATTATCATGCATACCAGACAGATGGAGCTGAAGAGACCAGGTTTCAAGTTTTTGATCGAGATTGGTAGGTATTCTATTGCAATATCAGCCAAAGCCAAGGTCATGGAAACTAAAATGCAGAGGGTTACTTTAAAACCATTCAAGAGATGGGAAAAATTTGACTACAGGGGAGTCAAGGACAAGATTAGGAGGAAAACCCAATTCCATGAACCCATGATTGAGGATGTCTAGATCGACCTCAAGACGGCCAAAGAAATCAGAAAAATAGACTTTACTAGGCTGACCCTTGAATAGATTAAATATCTCAAGCTTGCAGAGATCCCCTCCAGTTTGATCGATGACGGGAATATCATCAATAGCAAATACCTGGCAGAAAAGGTTGCTGGTTCCCCTCTCCCTCCAACACAGTGGTCTCAGTAGGAGCTAATTTTCCTAAGGAAAAGATTTGAACCAATATTGGCTAACACCAATGATTGGTTAGCAGCCAAAGGGATCATCTTGAAAGAATTCATCACTGGGTCTAAGGCTGAATATCAGGCAGAGTTGAAGAAGCAGGCAAAAAATAGAACTAAAAACAAAGGTGATGTACCTTCCTCTACTATGCCTCACAAGCCTAGAATCATCTTTGTATCTAAGAAACCTAAGGCCACTAAAGAGCCTGAAGCAGTGGCTAAAGAAACTAAAGAATAGAGCCCTCAGGCACAGGCAACTCAGCTAATGGAAATGGATGATCAACCATCAGGGCAGCCAAGCATTGGACCTCCACTCTCACCAAAACAAGCACAGCCACTCTAGGGCATCTCTTCTTCTCCTCCTCGGTCTTCCATGGTACCCTCTTCTCCTATCTCTCTGATTAGCATTCCCTCTTACAGAGCTACTTCTCTTTCCAGAATTGAATTCAACGATCCTCAAGGCACTTCTGGAGGTTATCCCCGCTCTTTTGGGTCCATCCCCAGTTTATCATCTCCTTCCTTCAACTTGTCAGCAAGCCCTACACCTGAACCAGAATTAGTAGTTGGTACAGTTTCACCAGTTACTCCAACTACAACCACTGTCACTACTAGCAGTGTAAAAGCTATTACAGTAACACCAATAGAGGGAACCATTACCATAGCAGGTACTTCTCTCCTGCCATGGATGTCCGCTTTCACCCCCAAAAGAAAGAAGTCGGCCATCTCTCCAGATGACTTTGACTTTGGTAAAATAGTTCCAGTGAAAGCTAAGGCTCCTAAAAGGCCAAGGATCCCCTCAAAATTGGTCAAGGAAAAAGGACAAAAATTTCTAGAGATGGCCAGGACGCAACCCTTCAGAGTTTTGAGATGAGCAGCCACTCCATCTCTCATGTTGAACTTGGCAAAGTCACTCATGAAGGTGCGAAAAGCGATCTCCAGGCTGCTATGGACATCATGGTTCATAAATTCGATCGAGAGGAGATGAAAGATTATTACAAGGCTAAAACTGAGTAGCTAATGACAATAATAAGAAGGTTTAATCTTACTCCTAAAGTAGCAACTCCAGAGGCCTTCTCCATGGATGACCCAGTCATTCAAAAAATAGAAAAGACTTATTTGAAGGGAAAAGTCCTGGAGGACTATATTGAAAGGATGCATACTCAGGGAGTTTCTTTGCTGTCAGAGGTTGCAGAAAAGACAAGTAAAATGAAGAAAGTAAAAGCAGAGTTAGATGACTTCGTCTCCCTTATCTCTCAGGAGATTGATAATTTGGAAAAGGATCTTAGCAGATGGAAGGAAATAAAAGATCTCAAGAAAAGCACCTTGATATCTATTGGTGCCATCTCCAGCAAGGACTCCTATGTTGAAATCAAGGAGTCACTGATCTTCAGGATCCAGGTACTCAAAAATTTGATTGATGATCTTAAAGCTTTCAAGGAGGCTAGTGAGAAGAGTGACCTGAGCCTGCCGAATAAACTAGAAGAGCTGCCATGTAACCTAACCTCTAAGGACAATTAATTCCTTCTGACAAAAAAAATGATTCAAAATTTCAAGGAGATGATTCAGAGAGATTTTGAAGAAAAATCCTTCTCAAGGTCTTCAGTGGACAGTATTCTAGATGCTCAGTTAACTTTGGAGAATCTAAAATCTAGGTTAACTGGCCATGCTAAATCCATCACAACATTGAAAGTCACAGTGATCAGAGCCAGAATCATCTCTAAGAACATAGTTGCACCAGACAGCATCAAAATTTAGGCATCCATCACTATGTTTGATGCACATATGAAGAAATTTGGCAGCAAGAACTGAATCTCTCTCTCCTTTCTTCTTCTCTCCTTATGCACTTCTATTTTGTCCAAAGTGCATGCAATTTTGAAAAATGTAATTACATGTAAATATTTTGGAAAAATATCTAAAAGTCAAAGATGAGTCATCTTTGACTGAGATATTTTTATATTTTATTATTTTCTGTTTTTGAGGTTTTTCTCCCTATATATAGTGGAGACCTCATTTGTAAAAGGGCTTGGAAAAATTAATAGAAAACACTCTACCAAAATTGAAGCAACTTTTGAGACTTTGTGCTCAAATTTGTAAATCATATTTTGTTGAATGAATGGAAAGCAGGTTATTTCAGACTTTGTGTTGAGATTGTCTGTGTTGTTTAAGAAATAGTTCTTATGTCCTTTTTCCTGGTAACATCTTATTCATCTGATTTAATAAGCAAAGTGAGTGTGTTTATATTATCTAAGGGTGCTTCTAAAGAATAGAGGATAGACTTTGAGCTATTTTTATCTTTCAAATTCAGTTATCTTTTGTAGTTTCAGGCGGAGACTTTGTGCTTCATTTTATTCTACGGTTACGCTTATTCCAAATTGGTGGAAGAAACTGCAAAAGACTTTGTTCTTGCGTGGGTGTTCTTGTAGGCTTTGTCACTTTAGGAGATCTCTTGCTCTTCATTTGATACCATTCCTGAAAGAAGAGGAGTGTTGTTAGCTTAAGACCAAGATTTTCCCTCTTTTGTTCTTTATACATTACCTCTAAAAAAAGAGAGGTAGATGTTGTTATACCACCCCCATGTGTTATTTTTTGCTTAATTATATGCATATATCTAGCACGTAAGTATTTATAGGGAACCTCCCCTTGATGAGAGGAGAGATTTACTTCATTCAGATCTGGTAAACCCATACTTTTCATGGTGTAAATCTCCCTATGCTATGGTTGATATACCCATTTTGTCATCAGTTAGTTGACGACAAAATATTTACCCAACACTAAGAACATGGGTTGACCCTAAGGAAATATTTGATTTTAAAAATTAGTTGTTGTTAGAAAAGGGTCATTATCATCATGCATAGGTCATTATTGATTGGAGATACTAACCCAATCTAATGGTATTGACTTGTGAACATGAGGATTAAACTAAGAATATAGCATGTCTATCTAGGATAATATAGAGGTTTGGAATAGTTATTGAGGCTATTTTAAGTGTTTGATGGTAAACAAAGAGGGTCAAACTCATAAGTTAGCATGTATGCATGAGATAATGGCAATTTATGACCATACTTGTGTGCACAAGTCATGCATAGTAAATATATATCAATATCATCATTTAAAATTACTTAATACTTTATTTTAGTATCTATAACAACATACTAGCATTACACAAGATTTTACACACTCAACTAGGTGGGAGAACTACATTTTGTTTGACTTCTATTTTTAGAGTATTGGATATGTAGATAGAATTTAGTCATAATGATGTCACTAATTTTATATCAACCCATCCCTTTCAACTTTTATATTAGTTTTAGAGAGGTCTTATAGTGCACAATTAGGGTTTGAATCAAGGACATATAAAAAATAATTATTTGCATAGATTTGTAGACATCAAAATACACAATAACTCTCTTTTGACATAGGCATAGTGAGTAACACTATCACATATAATTAAAAATACATAGGACATGTTTGTATCCCAATGTATAGTACCACACTATGCAAGCATATAAGAAGCTCAAAATTTTATAGGATCACAAAGACATTTTATTCCCATATGCAAAGCACTTATATGCCCTTTTTATCATTGTTGATGATTGTATCCCACCACATACAATCACACATTTGAAAAAATCTAAGTGTATGTATTGAGTTAGGATTTGACCTATAAATATCCTATCTAAAGATTTGGACTCATAGAAGGTAATAAAATATATCCAATTGATACTTAATGAAATTCAAATATGACCAATGGATCTACTAAACATAGAAATAGGAGCACCTACAACATAATGTAGAAATAAAGGGTTACAAATCCTCTAGTTAATAAAAAAAATGAAATATCCCTAACTAAGTATCCAATTATAAATTAATCAAATATCACAATCAAGAAATATAATTAATGGCATGGGTTAGAAACATATTTAAAATATGCAAGGAGCCATGGTAGGAAAATGGAGGTGCATGCAACCTAAGGTCAATAAATGGAATGTTTGAATAATCTTATGGCCATATAATTTCAAGTATATATTATTCAATGATGAGACATGTATTCATTGACCAATCAATTATGTAAATTCTATTTATCAAAAGGAAATAGCTAGGGTTAGAAAATAATTACCTTGAATAAGACCTATCAAACTTTAATCTCTCCCTCGGCCAATGGTGATTTGCAAGATATTATTATGGTTTTAAGGATCTCAATGGCTGAATAAATCACTAAGATAAAAGAATTCTCATATTACATCAAATACTCCATAAGACAATATGTTCCCTTTAGAACAAGATTTAACCAATAACTCTTCCAAATGTAGACTTATGTCAAAAGTGCGAGCAATAGGAATTGAAAATGAATGTTTCTCTCTATTAGATTTAAATGGTGGCTTGTATTTATAACGATGACTAACCCTAATCCCTCCTAGATATTTAACCAAAAATTTTGGTCAGCTCAATTTAGTCATAAAAGGGAAGACTAACCTCAAACTAGGTCAATCAAGCTAACTTAGTTGTGAAGTGTGTGCTTAAATGTTTGAAACTACATTGATTTTATAGATGTAGTTGGGATGGGGCAGATAATGGTTAGAACTACATTGAAAAAGAAGGTATAGTTATAAAATATAGGTATTGGTATATTTATAAGATGTAATATTCAAAGAGATAGATTAGGGAATCAAATATGGGGAAGCTAGAATGGATAGAGGGATAATAAATAAACAACAATATCTCTCATAAAGTATCATCGATCGACCCACCCCTTTCCCAATGCACCCTTTAAGGTGTAAAATTAGAGATATTGACACTTGTAGTTTATTGCATGAGATAAATAATCAATAAATTATAAAATTTATAAATATTGTGTCTATGTGTATTCCCAACCCAAATCTCATCACGATTCACCATAGTATAACATGGGATAGTGCTTTGGGAAAGAACATAGAAACATAGTAATTGAGCTAACAAAAATGGAGTAGATAGTGAAAAATAAGTGAAATTAAATGAAATGATTATAATTACCATATACATACCTTGACTTACCGTGTTGTTAAAAATAAATTGTATGTGTAGTAGTTGATGATATCCACCCTTTATGCAAAGTAGAAAGTGGACCTAAAAATAAGAGAAAATTAAAAAATTGTTATACGAATATTGAAAGATTATATATATATATATATATATATATATATATATATATATATATATATATATATATATATATATATATATATATATATATATATATATATTACTAAGATTATTAGGATAATTTTAGTTTGTAAAAAGGACCTATGAAAACAAATATATGATCAAAATACTAATTTTTTTAGTAAATAACTGAATGAAAAATCCAAAAGAAATATTATAAAAGGGGTAAATTACTATTCTTTTGTGCATGTTTTGTTTTGGAAACCAAAGATCTATGCATATAAATATAGAATATTGAGAGATGATATCCCACACACAATCAATTATACACACTAGTGGACATATCCAAGATGCATCTAGAGTGATCTAGCTATGGGGTGCATTTATTATAAATTTTAACATTTTCGATAAAAATGGAGTAGATTAGGAAAAGTAGGCACCATTTCAAATACATGTAATGGAATTTTACCCAAAAATCACAAGTTTAGAGTTAAAAATTGGATAGGATACATGTAGGGGATGAAATTCAAAAAGTATGTCTATAGCATTTGTTCTAGCCTAGTGAAAAAACATCACCTAGTATGAATGGTATCGACCAAGTTGATATAGTTAGAAATTGAGAGTAATTTCAATTTGTTGATGTAATTTATTTTGGTTGATCTATTTAAAATAATTAGGGTTAATTTCATGTGGCATGGTAAATACATTTGAAAATATTAAAATGGATGATGACATATGTCCTAGCCAATGGTGAAAGAAATTATACTGGCTAATGTAATTAAACATATGGCTGATGGTGTATGACAATTTGAGGAGATGGCCAATAGCATGTATGTATGTCATTATAATATAGTAAAAGTTTGATACATTGGTTCGTGTCTTACATATTTTTTTATTTATATATGGTTGATGTATTAACATACATGGCTGATATAGTTTTAAAATATATGATGGCTAATGTAGTAAGGTACATGGATGATACAATAGATAATATGAAATGAAATGTAATTTTATTACTTTTATGTCTAGTTTATTTAAATTTTTAGATAGATATCCGATTTATAATCTATTGTTTGATCTTTTTTAGAGGTGTTAGAGAATGTGGATACTACACATCATGATATTTTGGATGATGTATTACCATATAACGATACTACATATTTAATTGATCTATTAGTGCCTTCAGCCTAGAGTTATGATGAGTGTTTTAGGTTCAAGGAAGCTTCCCAAAAGACATAAAGATTATCATATGGAGATAAAGCTATAACACCACTAGTGTTTGACAAGTGGATATGTATACATGGAAGGCACTATATTAGGATAGATCTACTCATTTGGACATATCTATCCAAGTATCAAGATTGTAGGCCCAAGTGGCCAATCTACAGGGACAGGTGGGTGATTTGTGATCATAGGCATAGTTGTTATAGCAGACTATATAGAGATGGAAGTTTCAAGATTATATGGATAGTGTAGCATAATATTCCACTAGGTATACATGATTTACCTTAGCCTTAGATCTATATTTTTATAAATATCATTATGTATATAAATTTTTTGAGCTATATGTATAGATATGTGTTTTAGAATGATTCACGAATGTTATTTATGATGTATTTTATTTTTAGCACATGTGATTTTGATTTCTTATATTATGATAAAATTTATGATGTATGTTTGATTATTTTATGTCATTTGTGATCAAATTCATGGTTAAAAAGAATGATAAATCTAAAATGACAAAAAAAAATTGAAAAATAAAATAAAGTGGTAAAAATGAATGTAAAACAAATCATGAAAAATAAGACATGTAAAACATTATATGTAAATGAAATAAATGATAAATTTCAATCAAATATTTAAATGATAAAATAAGGGAGGATCAATAACACTGACCAAAAATAACAAATAATCAATGAAAACAAGGAGAAAATCTAAATGAGTGAAAAATTCAAATTTAGTTTCTTTGCTAGCATGTGATGTGAGAAAGTATGAACATATATTGACATATGAATGATGGAAATAACATGGGATGAAAAAGTGGTATAAATATGTTTATGAGTAAATCTTGGTCCTATCTAAGGTCTTACACTACAACTCACAAAGGAATACCAAAAAGTGTAAATAGGAAGTGTGATCAAGGATGTGATCATTTGGAAGTGATATCCATCAAGGGTAAATATTAGGGATAATCAAATGTGAAAAAGGAGTGTGATGCACCACATGGGTGATGTGGAAATACTCAAAAATGATGAGACACATTAGACAAAAGTAAAAGTTCTAAAAAATATTGGCATCAATGACCCAAGACACTTTAGCTAGTAAACATAAAACTTGGGCTAACAATTGAAGTACTTAGAGCATTCCATGAAGTTTATATGTAAGAAAATTAAAAATTTCCCTACCTTCCCACAACATATTCATCTTTGCTTAGGACCTCTTATAGATCCATCAATCTATTATGAATATTAGGTACTTATGTGAGAAATTAGGTGACATTATATGATATAATCAGACATCTTGTCCCATTCTATTGGCATACCACACCCCAATGGACCTGAATTTTATCACGAGGCTAGTTTTGGAGTTTGACCTTCAACTAGAATAGGATATGTGCCAAAATATCATGTCTTTTATGAATATATAAATTTAAATGTTGTAATTTCATTTTGATCATTGTATTTTATTTATTTTATGATATGACTTTTAAATTTTTATGTAAATTTGTATTCCTCCTTATTTATTTGGATAACAAATTATGAGTGAAATAAATAATAGACACCAGAGAGCTTACACTTAGTCACTAGAGAAGAGTACCCAGAATCCATGGTATCAAAAATTCTTAAACTTGCCCACAAGTAAGTGTGAAATATCAAAATTTACCTATGTATGCCTCAAATGAAGGGAAGTAAAAATGGAAAATGAATATCTTAGAATATCCTTTTTGTAATAAGTAATAAAACTATGGGTATACTTGTAGCTGATCACAAAGATATAAGTTAGTGTAATTAAAATGACATGGACTATGTTTGGTATATCCATATCTTTAAAAATAAATAGCAAAAGTACTTATGAAAGTAATGATCATCCAAAAAAGTGGCGTAATAAAAGCAGGTATTTGAAATTATCACCAAGAAATAAAAGTAAAACATAATATAGATGATCCAAAGGTTTTTCACAAGTTTTAATAATAAAACTAAGTTTGAAAATAATTATAATGAAGGAAACAATAGGATAACAATGTCATAAATTTAAATTAATTGTGGAAAAGTAAAATATTAAAAAAATTAAAGAGTATCATGAGATAAGAAAAATATAAATAATAGGGTATCACTAATGCTCATAATGAAATGTAAATATCAAATTCAATCATATGATAATGTGAAAAATAATATGATATGTCACACAAAGTTGTGCTCATAAATGTTGATATATATCTTGATATACATCATAATAACATCTAATAAGTCCTGTTTTAACTAACATCTAGTTCTAATCATGATCTCAACTATATTCATAGAGAGTTATGAAATGACTTCTTGATGCACAATCACTATAGAGAAAGTAAGAGAGTGAAAATAAAAAGGAGGAGGGCATGATGCCTCTTGCAATAGATAATCAGTGTGAATGACCTAAGTTGTGGTATGGATGATATCCTATAATATATGAGAATGCCTAGGTCTAGGATAAGGCTAATCCTTTGTCTTAGAATGATCATTATGATTATGTTATGAAGGTGATGATGTAGGGCATGGAAAATCATGAAAATTTTGTTGGAGTTGTACATATATTTTCATGATGTGTGGCACCCTAATTCCAAAGTAAATATACTTCTCTATGATTTGTAATATATTTTAGAGACATTTTAGGAGGTAGAAAGCTCTTATCACTAGAGGCTTGTGTTGATTTAGGATGTAGTGCATCATTTTATCTTTAAATTTATCGACAATGTGTCAAAGTATATATAATCATGCCATGAAAACAACAAGTGTGCTTACAATTACTTGACTAAGGAGATATATTATTTTTAGTAGGAATAAAGTTATGTGTTTATTTTTGCACTAATAATCTCATGTATGATCAAAAATCTTTGGCCTAATGACCAGTTATCTTATGAAACTCAAAATATGGATCATCTACCGATCATCAAATTGGATATTCAATCTTCAACATGGGTAAGATTTTATCAAAAATATCATCATAATCCATGCATCTATGAGTAGGATATTGAGTAGACTTTATCATTATAAGAGATAACCTCAGCACATGTTAGAGTAATGTTAATGTCATATCAAGGGAAAGGCTACTGAAAGGATCAAAAACATATCAAACCGGTATGCTCCCATCATGGCATGATGAAGAAGCATACCCTTAAGAGACTCATAAGTTAGAAGGGTAGACTAGGAAGAAACTCATACATGTTCCATGTCAAATGTAGTAAAAAGAGAAATAATTACATAGACTAAGTGAATGTTATGTACATGTAAACTCATAAAAAAGTTGTCAATAAGATCAATAATGAATAAATTAGACATCCTTGGATTGAGCATAACCAACTAATAATGGGTCATATAGGGAATATCCATCAACTTAATTAGGTGTATGGATATTGATTTGGAAATAATCAATTACTCTATCTATCAAATAAAAATTAAAAATTGATTATTTTTCTTGATTATTGAAGCAATAATTTTATCAATCAACTTTTATCGAGATCGAAGGTAGTAACTAAGTGATAATGCTATAGGGGAGATTTGAGGTTTTGATATTAACATTTATCTCATCAAGATCATCATCATCATCATCATCATCATCATCATAATCTAATACATTAGGAGGCATGTTGCCCACAAGTTATATGTGTCCATTATAACCATGATTTGAATTGATGGGATAGCTAAATAATTGATATTCACAAAAGAGGATGTTAGGAAAAAGGTTCAAAGGTAGGTATTTTAAAAATACCATGAATTTGGGATTATTCAAAATTATAAGGATAAGTGTCTCCATGAATTTTATATATATATCACTATTGTGGGGAAATTTGAGACATTAACATGTAAAAGAGGTAATGGCTCTCATGTGATGTGTCTATGGTAATCCAAGTAAAATATTATAAGATAGAGAAAAATGAAAAAACATGACCTTAAATCTAACCATGATAGGAGATACAATTATGGGGATAAAAACATAACCAAGAGGATAAATTTATCTTTTATCATATCCTTATCATGTAATTTGGGTAGATTTAAGATTACATTCAGAGTATCCAAGAGTCTTAATGAAGTGAAGGGAAGTAACACAAGTGTTTGACCCTTCATCAATAAAGGCACACATGACTTGAATATCACCCATTTAAAAATTAATAAATAACATTTGATCATTTACATGAAGTAATATTTTATTTGGAATCATAGAAGTTATATAAAATTTAAGTGAGAGAGAATCATCCAAAGTTTCACCAACTTGTATGGACATTTCTTTACACTATTGGAGAATATTATCTTCAAACCCATATAATGTGGTTTATTTCTATAAAATTGGAGGTTATATAATATTCATTTCAAACAAGAGTTATATTAAGTGATTGTGATGATGATGGGAATTCCAAATGAGTTTAAGAAAATGAATTTGAGAAATAAGGTGAGAAAGTTCTCTAACGGGATCCCACTCATCATATCATGAGGGTATTAAATCAGACTAAGATAAATATGCATAATACTAAATTAGCTTAGGTGATGTAATAGCTAAAGTGCATTTAAATGGATATGAACTATGTTTTTTGGCTATGATTATGAAGTTTGACTAGGTGGATCAAATTACATCGAGTTGTTTGATATAGTTTGTTTCATATGAGAACTACAAAATGCATGTACCAAGTTAATCTATGCAATAGCAATAGAAAAAGAAATAGAAATATACTACATCAAGTTGTTTAATTTAGTTAAAATATAAGAAGGAATATAAATATACTGCATCAAGTTTATCTTAATGTGTTCTTATCTATGAATAATAAACTCCATCAAGTTGATCAATGTAGGTTTTTTTGATATAGTTCACCATATCAAGTTGGTCAATGTAGTAATAATGGAAGGATGGAACATGAAAACTATATCAATTTGGTCGATATAGTTGGGAGATTATTATCAAAGTGGATCTATGGAAATCCAAATAAATATAATATAAAGTTTGAAAATCAATATTGAAAACCACTTTGTAGCATTCAGTGAATTGAAATAACAAGGAAATCAAATTGAGATGAAATGTGTGATTAGATTTTGAAAAAAAAAGTTAGTTTGCATTGTTCAAGTTTGAAAAATGAAAAAAATACAACTATATCTATTGGACTATGTAGTTTCACACATAGTACAAAACTCTATCGAGTATATCAATATAGTCTATTTAAATTAGAATTACAAACATGCAGATATTACTAGATCAAACAATCTAATTCAGTTTATTGGAAATAATTATAGTTTTATAACTAATTCAAGCAAGTCAATAAAATTTATTAGAAATAAATGAAATATATAACTAAATCAAACATTTTAATGGGTTTACTAAAAATTAAATTCACTATAAAATTGAATTGGTTAGATTGATATTTTTTGCTAAAAATAAAAAATATAAATATAATTATAGAACTAAATCAGTCAAATTGATAATATTTAATGAGAAGATCAATTTAGTTGACTGGAAAAGTGAGTATGAGATAGAACTATATCTTCTTGTTCAATATTTTTTTTGGATATATGGATAAACAAAACTAAATCAAATAGGTTAATATTGTTGGCTAGAGAAAATGAAAAATACATCTAAAAATAAAATCATGTCGCATTGTTGAAAAAGTTCACTAAGAAATACATAGAGCTACAACTATATCATGTTATTTCATATATTTTATTGTAGGTAAAAAAAATTATTGAGATATATTGACCTATTTTATATAGTGAGATGATAAAAAATTAAAAACATAATTATATCAAACTGTTCGATATAGTTTGTTACAAAGGTGAAAGTGATGGTTAGCTTCATGTCAAGTTCACCAGAATGTATGCAATAAGCTAGGATTTGACATATAACTATCATATCTAGATATCTAGGATTAGAGAAGTTAAATCAATTAGAGACCATTAATATTTAATTAGATTAGGATATGACCAATGGATCCACTAAACCTAGTAAGAGGAACACCTACAACACAATGTCAAGAGAAAGGGTTCCAAAATGTATAGGAAAACAACACAATACAATAGCCATAACTAGGTATCTAATTATAAATTAAATAAATATCAAAATCAATGAATGTAAGGGGATGGTTTAAACACATATTTAAAATAGGCTTGGGTCTATGGTAGGTAAGTGGAGACCTAGGCTACTTAAGGTGTATAAATGGCAAGTTTGAATAAATCCTTTGGTCACATTAAGTTTAAGTGTAAAGATAAGGAGACATAAATTAATTAACTAATTAATTATACAACTTATATCTATCAAAATGAAAGAGATACTGTTATAAAATACTTACCTTTAATAGGGCCTATTGAGCCTCAATCTCTCCCTCAACCAATAGTGCTTTACAAGAGATTATTTTGGTTGTAAGGATATCTATAGGTGAATGAAGCTCTAGGATAAGAGGACTCTTATTGCAATCCAAGACTCCACAAGACAAGTTTTTCCCTCCAAGATAATATCTAAGCATTAACTCCTCCAAAGTGTAGAATTATGGTAGAAGTGCGAGCAATAGCAATTAAAAATGAATGTTCATATATATTGGGTTGAAATGGTGGCTTGTATTTATAATGATGAATGACCCTAATCTCTCTTATATATTTATCCCAAAATATCATCCATATCAATTAGTCATAAATTGAAAGACTAGCCTCAAAATAGGTTAACCTTTCCAAATTTGTTACGAAGCATGCACCTAAGCATTATAAACTACATTGATATTATTAATGCATCTAGGATGGGGAGAACAATAGTTAAAAATATATATAATAGGGTGACATAATTTTAAATTATAGGTCTTGGTATAATTAGAGGATGCAAGATGGAAGGAGATAGCTTAGGGAAACAAATTTGGGGAAGTTTAGAATGGATATGGGGATAATGAATAAACAACATCTCTCATGAATCACCATCAGTATTTCCACCCCTTTCTCGATGCACCCTTTAAGGCATGTACTAAGAGATATTGAAATTTGATAGGTTATTGTAAGAGAGAGCATCAGTAAATGATAAAGTTTACAAATATTATGTCTATACACTAAGTACTCATTTATTCTAGAGTTTTTCATAAATATAAATTTATTATATTTTTCCAATTACACTCATATTTGTTTGGTTATTATATATCTTAATCAATATGATTTATCAAATAGTTTTATTTTATTAGGCCTGCACTTAATCCAAAAATAGATAAAATCATACCTATAAAATATTTTATGAATAGTGTTCCATTTTAGAATTATCATCTATGATTTTATGGTCATAGAATTATCAAAGGAATATCAGGCTACAAGTATCTATAACAACACCTAAGAATCTATTGAGAGGACAAACATTAGAAACCAGTGGAGGTTGTATTTGAGTGATCATTAGAATATCATAATGGTTTTTTTAGTAGCTTCATTTTAAATAAGGTTGATAAATACTTTAGAATATTTTTTGGCTGAGAAAAATATTCATTTAAATTAGTTATGTGTTCTTCCACTTGTATTTAGTTGTTATCAATAAAGTCTTGAATATTATACCTTAAAGGGTTTTTTTAATAGTATGACCAGATTACCTATGATAATCATAGTATGCATTGGCATCATATTTTTTAGGTAAGGGATGATATGGTTCCAACTTCCATGGTATTAGAGGTAAATATACCATATTGCATTCAAGTAGTTTTAAACCATGGTTTGAGGATTCTTATTTAACTGTGTAAATTGTCTCCACTCTATTTGTTGTGAAAGGAAGAGCCTATCAAGTGGTTTACTTACCACTTTGAATAAATTTTTACTCTCCTTATTAGGTTTTAAATTAATATCATTAGCCTTATCTTTGAGTTTTTATTTACCCTAAAATTCATGTCCAATAGAGGTAATGAAACCAGACTCATATTTGATCATATTTGGTTTTATAAGCTTGATCTCATAGTTTTTATCAACATGAAAAAGGTCATTGAAATATTGATAAGTTTAAGACTAAAATAATTCACATATAATGATAATCAATAATCCTAATTTTTTAGTGTTGGAGAGGCTCACATATAAATCATTTTACATCTCCTAAAACTACGGAAGGTAGGCATAACAACTATTAAATAGGAAGCTATAAATAGGCTTGACCTATATAGCAACAATAACAAAAAAATACTTTTTTTGATGTATCAAAAAACTATTTACAATATTAAATAATACTATTAATTATTCTAATACAATCCCTTAATGACTGAATTGAAAACAACTCCAAGCTTATCTCAAAATTTTACAAATTTGTCTTTACACAAAGGCTTAGTCATTATATCAATTATTTATTTAGAGGTAGGATATTAATAAAGACATATGCCTTCATTATTAACCAAATGTCGGATTGAGTGGTGATAAACCTCAAATTTCTTAGTCTTGGCATGGAAAACTAGATTCTTCACCAACTTTAGTATACTATGGTTTTCATAGAAGATACATTTATGTGTTAGTGAATCATGTTAAATATCCTTCAATATTGATTGAATACACATAAATTATTGACTTTGACTAACATCAAATTTTTATTATGCTTTATTATAATAAAATTCATCTATAGTATGAATCTTACTCTACCAAAACTAAGAGAGAAAACATAACCTATTGTAGATTTTTTAGAATCAACTAATCCTGCCCAATCTGAATCAGTATACCCTATTAGCTCAAAATCAACATATTACTTATATAAAATTCTAGAGCCAAGAGTTCTTTTTGACATATCTAAGAACGCATTTTTGAAATTTCCAATTTTCTTCATGTGTTTTATCCATGAAGCAATAAATATAACTTACTACAAAACACAAATTTGGTCTTGTAGTAAGATAAATCAAACTACCTATGAATGACTAATACATTGTTTTATTGACCAGTGGTAAATTAGTGTTAGTTGAGATTTTTGCCTCAAATTCCATAGGTGTATCTATTAGATTAAAATCATGCATTTTGAATTTTTATAACAAAGATTTGGTCTTTTTTTTTGGGGATACAAACATTGTAAAACTAAAATTGTAATAATACAAAAACTCTACACCTAAACAATATTTAAGTAAGCCTAGATCAAGAAAATTTTGTATACTTTCATCTATTTAATCATTAAATGTTGATTCCAGTGATGGAGATATCATCAATATATAAATCTAGAATATTACGTCATCACCAATAAATTTAACATAGAGAATAGATTATACATTACATATTTTAAAACCAAACTCTCTAAAATATTTATAAATTTTGAAATACCAAGCTTGAGAACCCTACTTAAGTCCATATAAGGACTTCACTAACCTGAAAACTAAATAATTTTTTCTAGGATTCTAAAATCCATGTGTTTGTACCCTATATACCTCTTCCTCCAAGTATGTGTTCAATAAATCACTCTTTACATTCATCTGATATACCCACCAACTAAATTGATTAGTAATAGAAATAACCATTTGGAATTTTACCATTTTTATTGTTAGATAAAATGTTTTTTCATAATCTACTCCTTCCTGTGCATATCCCTTAGCAACAAGGTGAGATTTATAATTATCTAAATAACCATCTGATTTATCTCTTATATATAAATACATTTACAGCCAATGGGTATATTACCTTGGGGTAAATTAGACAAAACCCAAGTATCATTTTTAATCAATGCATCATTTTTCACCTTCATTTAAGAATCCCATTCAGACTTTCCTTTAGCATCTACATAAGTATTTGGCTTAAAATTTTGTGAAATAGTTGAATTGAGAGTAAAATGTACCTACTTAGCATTATGTATTACTTATTTCTAAAAATTGATGCATCTACCTTCCAATGATCTTAGAAGTTCATCTTGATGAACATCCTATAGTGTACTATAAAACCGCTTTAGCCTCTTATGTTGACTAGTTTAATCAATGTGTGTGTCACTATATCTTTCTATGGAGATAGACTTCTCTAGTGTTTAACATTATAAGTCTTGTTCCACTTTAGTACTAGAACTTGATTCACATTCATAATTTTGAATCCAAATATTAATAGTATTAGTAGATTTACCATATATTAAGAATGTACTTTCTATATAAATTGATGTTGAAGTAATTAAAATTTCCTATTGTCTTTCCTTATTCATGATAAGTGTTGACAACTTGTCAAAATCTAGTGTTTGAGTCTCTGCAATCATATGAAATATCTCTAAAAAGGAACCATATGATGATGGGAAATTTTGTGTGACAAGAACAATTAATTCTTGCTCATTCATAGGATTTTCCATCACCTTTAACTGGTCACATATATTCTTTCAACTACAATAAAAACTCATAAATAGACCCACCTTCCTACATATTATCAAAAATAACAAATTCTTTAAATATCATACCCTGTTAGCTTCAAAAACCTAATATTTTTATAATATCTTTCATAATTTTGATGAAATAGTCACATTTCTAGCTTCTGGTATCAAATTATCAACTATTAGAAGTTTTAACATCATTAAGGCTTCCTTATGATTTTTATCATAGTCATCAAGTTGGTCATTTGGTCTAGTCTTTTTAAAAGTACAATTTGATCTATATTCTAATACTCATAGATTGTATCTTATGACTCCATAAAAAGAATTTTTTACCTATCATGTTTTATGAATCTAGCAATAATAGGTGTTGTAAATTAGCCCTTCTGACATATTTTTTCATTAAAATAATTAAATAGGAAAAAATATAATGTATTTTACAAAAAAATATTTTTTCACATGGATTTTATCCTAAAATTGAACAATGATACAAGAATTCAACAAAAAAATCCTTATAGTTTATTATGAATTTAATTAACTAATTTCTATCAAATTGCCTGAAAAACACATAAGCAATTAAATTTCAAGTTGTACACATCATTTTTTTTTAATTATTTTTTCATGTAGATAAGGACATCAAAATGAAAAATGAGGTAAGGTTTTAAATATTATGTAAACAAAATTAACCATTCAAGTTTTTAGGGAAATTCAAGTTACTAAGGCAAAATTAAAAAGTTTAATTTAAATAAACTTTTAAAATATTGATTTTTGCCTTGAATATTCATGAAATTTCAAAAACTTTGATTTAAAAATAAATAAGTCTAATCAACCAATAAACAAATACCTATGCATATGCAGTTGCAATAGTGCACTTCTGCAAGATTATACCCTTTTGTAATTGACACATATGCACAAAACTATCTTCCATATGGATATAAGATTGTATGACTATTGCATTGACCTATTTTGATTTTCATAATCATATAAATACAAAAAATATCATAATATGTGTCATCTAGATTTTATTGAATAAAATGAATATAAACTTCTACACCCTCCTAAACTCTTCAGCAAGTGTGTCCAGATCCCTATACAAGAATCCTTGGTACCCAACTCCCTACCACATCCTCCTTAATGATCAACAACTAAAATTTCACCTAGCAATAGATAAGAACTCATCTCTTGTTATTTTTAGGCTATAATTCCTCTCCTATGTATATCATTCCTTCCTTAGGACTAAAACCATCCTTCTTTCAACTTAAAATTTAAAAACAAAAATCAAACAAGGCCATCTAATATCCCTCATTGACTCAACATCCTCCTAGCTAAAAACTACACCTTATACTAGCCATACAACTCATGAGACACAAACAAAAAATGCCATGCCTTTACCTAAGTAAATAAAATACCTTTCTCACATGGTATTTTTCATATTGTATGTGATCTCCATATTTCCTCCCTTACCATACCTCCTCTCTCATAGGGCTTTCTCCCAAGCTTCTTCAACCATGAGATCTAAGACCATAAATAACTCACATACAATGAGAATCAAGAATATTCATTTTGAATTATTGGAGAGGCTCACATATAGATCCTTTTACATCTCCTAGAATCAAGGAAGGTAGGTATACCAACTAAACATGAAGTGATAAATAGGCTTGACCCATACAAAAATAACAACCAATGAACAATATTTTGTTTTATGTATCAACAAACTATTTAAAATTTTAAACACTAAGATTAATGATTCTCGTAAATACCAATTTTTATTTAATGAATTTGATTAAACTTTGAAAGAGTATAATTTATAATTATATGTGAGGTAATTTATGAGTCATCTTTGTAAGCATTTTTTTATTTAAGCACATACCCATTAAATTATCATAAAAATAAGCATAGGAATCTACTGATCCCAATAGTATCATGCAAAATAAACTCAAGACATAGTTTTTAATACTTATAGCAAATAGATAAGTTAATAGTTTATCATTATGTGAAAAATAGAGACATGAAGCATAGAAATCTATGATATGGTGAGAAGGATCACCCTTACCATTGAATAGTTCAAACTTATGAACTGGCACACATATCTTAGATAATTTTATGTGATATATCTTGAGGGATATCATTCTCAAGGTGCCTATTCTAGTTAAGTCATAAATATAATACAATATAGGTGCCTCAAAATGATATCTCTTAGTGTATTTTACATATATTTATCTATGATATGTGTGCTAGTAGATAAATACATTATGTTGATTGTGGGTCCCCATAAATCTTATGTTTAATCAATTAAAAAGTATATACTAAATTGAGTCTAATTATCATACATCATTGATCACAATGATGAATTTTAGTATTATTTCAATTAAGATCAAATACAATTTTTTAAAATTTAAAATTCCATTTTCTCTCTTGAATTATTTTATCAAATTTTCATAAATAAAGTGTCATGCATGAAATTAATACACTTTACATTTATAAGTTAATTGATCTAAGTTGTATAGTATATTATAAATAATGAACTAATTCATACTTCCTTTATAAGTTCCATATGAATAAAAGAATGAAATAGATGGTTTGAAAGAATAAAATTTTCCCTAATAAAGAAACCTTTTTATTAAAGTAACCATACACAAAGTTTATTAAATAAATTGTTGACCAGACATAAGCAGTCTAAATTTTTCTCAATAAAATTCACATCCTATCCAATATATTCAAAGTGTTTAGATTTGGATTATTATTTACATAACCAAAAATGTGAAACTCCTTGGATAAATTCCTAAGTTAATGTCCAAAATGAGGGATACAAAAAAAATAGTATCAAAAAAATATATTCAAAAATAAATCATCTTGACTTGATAAAACTTGGAATTGAATTTTCATAGTTCCTCCAATACAATCTTAATTGTAGATCCAACAACTTCCACCACTAACATTGGGGACACCAAAACCTACTTCTTCTCTATCAAAACAAAAACCATAACCACTTTTAAAATTTATTTTTAAGCTAGAAGAGACCAAAATAGCTACAACAATAAAACCATGGCTTATTCATCTTCTGCTCCTTCACCTTATTACTCCAATTTTACTACACCCTATATCATTTATTTCATGTTTTTCATTTGATGTATTTTTTTTTGGTATTGTAAAGTCAAGGGAATATATTTGGTAACACAATTAAGATGTTAAGCGTAACACTAGATTGCTTAGTAAAATATTTTTTATGTTATTTTTCTTATCTTATAGTAAATTTATTTGGACATGTTCAAAAAATGTAGCTAGGGTTTTTATTTCAAAGGCATAACATCATAGCCTTTCCTTCCATAATGCCATTGTGTATGTAATGAAATACTGTCTTTTTTATTTTTATTTCATGAGTATAACATCATATCCTTCATTGCCCTAGTTTCATTATAGGTTATGCCTCTCAACACAATTATCAAACTATTAGGATAAGGATAGGTAATGATCTCATGAGATAAAGTATTAACTAATATATCATTTGAATTAATAATATGACTTAGTTTATAAGAACCTTAAGAAATCAATTGAATTTATTTTTTCATTACTTCCATGGCTTGGATAGTTTTTCAAAGGAGTGTGTCTTGAGAATTTAGAATTGAAGTAGATAAAACATATGCATGAATGGACACATTATGTTTTGAGGAAGACTATGAAAAATATATATGGATTAAAAATTTGGTTTAGATGGCTGAGAAAATTTGGTAGGAAAAAAATAAGTATTAAGAATAATATAAAAGGATATATACATATTAATTCGACTAGAAGAAATAGGCAAAGGGATGATATTATAAGAAATCTTAGTAAAAACCTTATTACTTAGTATGGGAGGGAAACTTATAAAAGGTGAAATATACTCATACAAAGATTCATTGTTGGTTTCAATAGGTATTTCCTTAGATATTAATGCTTTAGGTTTTTTAGACATATGAAATTAATCATTAAGTCCTTGATAATGTTGATATTTACATACTTGCCTTACTTGGTCCATTCTCCATTTCATTAATTCAAAAAATATAAGAGAGCCTCTATTATATTTAAAACACATAAAATATCATACATACATTCATATTTCAAACTTATTCATACCTATTCCATCTATAGATTTGATGCAAAGGTATTAGGAGAAGTCCTCATAAACAGCATCATCATAAGTTTCCATAACTAATTTCATTCGTGGGTTAGGCTTGTCCTTGCTTATACTAGTTTCCACTTTCTGGTTCACTATGCTTTAAGTGTTAGAATAATTATCATTGATTTTAAAAGAATTTTAACAAATATGAATGAAAATGTCAAACAGAATTATTGTCAAAAGTGAGTAAAATTGTTTCTAGAAGTGAACGAAATTATTGCTATAAGTGAACAAAATTATTGTTGGAAGTGAATGGAAATGTCAATGGAAGTGAATGGAAATGTCAACAAAAATTTCAATGAAAATGTTAATGGTCACATCTCTTGGTGAAGAGGTACCTCTTCGATGGGACACATCCTTTAAAGGCTATATAAAGGAGAAGAGATGTGGAAGTATTACAAGCATTCAATTTGATTGAAGATCATATAAGTGTGAGAGAGAAGGAAGAGTAGAGTAGAGTAGAAAATTAAATATAATATCTCTTAAGAAAAAGAAGTGTGTAGGGTATATTTATTTTAATGAAGAATAAATTTGAGAACTATGAAAGGGAGGAGAGCAAAAATTATATGAGAAAATCAATGAGAGAGAAAGTGTAAGAGAATAAAATCCATCATTTAATTAAAAAAGTAATCAAAGATAGTGGAATCAATTTGGCTTAGGGTCAGTGCCTCATAGTTTATGGGTTGGTGCTCTTGTGGGTCGGTGCTCATGAATTTGACCAAGTTGGTGCTTGGTTTGGGGATTGGTGTCTCCAGTAGGTTGGTTCCTGAAAACATTATAAAAGAGTTTTATGTACATATACATACATACATGCATGCATGCATGCATACATACACACACACACACACACACACACACACACACACACACACACACACACACACACACATATATATTGCTATGGTTTTCTCCCAAAAAGGTTTCCACATAAATCATGTATTATTTTGTGTTATTAATTGCTAAATATTGAATGTTTATGGTTGTTATGGTTGATTAAATTTGAAAAGATTAAAAGATTATGTTATAATAATTCACCCCCCCCCTCTTAGTATAATCATGTGCTTAATAATCCATATCAAAGTCATTCCTTCATAATTAGTCTAACCACTAGAAGGTAGATCCCAAGAGCACACATGACTAGTTGTCAAGGTCAGGATGGTTTTTCCATAAATAAAGCACCATTATTTGATGGAATTAATTATGATTTTTGGAGTATAAGGATGATAACATATATTATGGCTCTAGGGTTTTATATTTGGTTATCAGTAGCGATGGGGTACATAAAACCAATAAATCAACCAATGGATCAGGCTGGAAAGATGGCATGTGAGAATAATGCAAAAGTGATGAATGTTATTTTATGTAACTTATCAGAATTAGAGTTCATAAAAGTAATGCATTATGTGTTAATAAATATATATGGGAAAAACTTTAGAATATATGTGAAGGTGATGACAAGGTCAAGAGGGAAAACCTTCAAATGCATAAAAGGCAATTTAAAAGTCTTAATATGAAAGATGAAGAAAATGTTGTAGCTTATCTTCTCTGTGTGATGAGATAGTTAATAGAATCAAAGGGATAGGTGAGAAAATGGAAGAATTGATGATATTACATAAAGTACTTAAGGTCATTTCTTATGAGGTATGATGCGAAAGTCTCAACTATTGAAGAAATGAAGGACTTGAACACATTGAAGATGGATGAATTACATGGAATTCTCATAGCATATGAAATGAGGATAGAAGTAAAAAATCCAAAAAAGCATGAAGCAGATTTAAAAGTATCAAAGAAAGTTAAAGAGGAAAAATATGAATCAAGCTATAGCACCAATGAATATTTGGATAAAGAAGAAGCCCTATTTGTGAAAAAACTCAAAAAGGGATCTAGGAGATATAAAGGTAAGTTACCTTTTAAGTGTTTCAATTATGATAAAATAAGACACTCTAAAAATAAATGTCCCCATTCAAAAGAAGAGAGTAGTAATGATGAAGAGGAACATGATGAGAAAGAAAGTAAATATCACAAGAGCAAAAAAAAACAAATCAAAGAAATATGAGAAAAAGAAGAGATCTAATAAAGAAAAGAAAAGCCTTTATGCAAAAAGGACCAGTAGCTCAAGTGAGGAGATTGAAGAAGGTGTTACAGATAGTGATGGAGGTGAAGTTTTTTTCATGGGTATAAAATATTGGGGTGGTGATGACCAGATAACTAGAGGATAATCTTGGAGTGATTTAGAAGCTAGAGAAGCAGAAGTAGACCTCAAAGGAGAAATATTAAGTGCCTTGAATGAAAACAAAATGATCAAGAAAGAGAATCATAAATAAAAGTGACAAATTTATAAATATGAAGAAGATGATCAAGATAGATAAGGAGAGTTATAAATTTTTTGAGAGGAGTCAGAAATGGTCATCATGATTCTAAATGCTCAAGTCTAAGAGGCAAAGAAAATAAAGGAAGAGACTAAAATTGAATTGAAGGCAAAGATGGAAGAATGTGAGAAGCTAGAGGCTAAGATTATTACCTTGAAAAAGGATTTAGAAAATTTGAATGCTAAATTGATAAGCATATTAAGATTTGATAAGAGCACCAAAGTTCTAGATGAGATTTTAGATCATCAGAGATCACTATTTGACAAGTCAGGTCTTGGCTCTAGAGATGAACAAAAGGTTACCAAGGAAGATGTTAAAATTGATAAACCTATGAAGATATAAGAGAAGACTTCCCCAAATAATGAAGTTATACAAGTAGAAGACAAAGGAAAGAATGAATGATATCATAGAATATCATTCTTGCCAAAACACTCTAATAGGTACAAAGGATCATTTTATGGCTATTGATTTAATTTAAACATTTTTGGTCATAGAGCAAAGGAATGTAAGAGACATGTGAGGAATGGATACATCATGAAATAGTGGTAGACATGTAGATAAGATGAATAGGCATGTAAGAAATGAGTATGCATGGAACTATGACACAAGTGAAGGACATGAGAGGAATAGGCATGGTTGGAATGGAAATAAAGATTCATATGGTTTCTCAAGTTGAAATTAATTTACTCCATTATCAAAAGACATTATATGTTATAATTGCAATAAGTATGGACATATAATGAGATAATGTGAAGGTAATCCTATAGACCAAAAAAAGAAAGAGGATGCCCAAACCAAACTCAAAAGAGAATTCATGAAAGTTTGGAAGTTGATGTAGAACCTAGACAATTAAAAGGAGTAATTTATGCTTGTGAAAAAGGCACAAAGAGCAATGGTAGGGAGGACATGATGGAGCACAAAGCACAAGAAGAAATGGTAGTGAATACCATGTTGAATAAAGAGAGATATGATGTGAATAGTGGAAATATGCTATGAAGAGGAATAATAAAATAATATATTACAATAAGTGGTATAAAAGAAATTCAAGATTGCTACAAATACAACAGAAGAAGATAATATATTTTTCCTCTAGTGACTATGGGAGGAAGAATCAACTCAGGGGGAGTAGGGTGTATGAGAATTTAATATAGGGGAGTTTATATCCTAATTCATGGGGATTTACATCAATGACAAAGGGGGATATTGTTGGAATAATTGTCATTAATGTCAAAGGAATTGTAATGGATATGAATGGAAATTTCAAACGAAATTGTTGAAGTGAATAGAATTATTTTTGGAAGTGAATGGAATTGTCTACATAAGTGAATGGAAATGTTAATGGAAATGTCAATGGTCACATCTCTTGGTGAAAAGGTACCTCTTGGATGGGGCACATCCTTTAAAGGCTATATAAGGGAGAAGAGATGTGGAAGTATTACAAGCATTTGATTTGATTGAATATCATATAAGTGTGAGAGAGAACGAAGAGAATATTAGAGTAGAAAATGAAATAGAATATCTCTTAAGAAAATAAGTGTGAAGGGTATATTTATTTTAATGAAGAATATCATTTGAGAATTATGAAAGAGAGGAGAGGAGAAAGTATATAAGAAAATCAATGAGAGAGAAAGTGTAAGAGAAAAAAATTCATCATTCAATTGAAGAAGCAATCATATATGGTGGAATCAATTTGGCTTGGGTTCGATGCCTCATATTCTAGGGTTTGGTGCTCATGTGGGTTAGTGCTCATGAATTTGATTGAGTTGGTGCTTGGTTTGGGGATTGGTGTCTCCAATAGGTTGGTGTTTGCAAACATTGTAAAAGAGTTATATATATATATATATATATATATATATATATATAAAAGAAATATTTTTCCATGGTTTTCTCCCAAAAGGGTTTCCACATAAATCTTGTGTTCTCTTATGTTATTGATTTCTATATTTTGAATGTTTATGGTTGTTGTGATTGATTAAATTTGAAAAGATTAAAATATTATGCTATATTGATTCACCCCCTCTCAATATAATATATTTGTGTGATGGATACATTAAGATATATTTGTGTTATGGATCTTTCTATGACCATTTGAGGCATTCTTAATGTTTTTTTATTTATCACATGGTTCAAATTTTAATGCATACATCTTACATTCATTTCTCGGTCAAACTTACCTTTATACCTTTCTCTAGCTCTTACTAAGCATATCCTCTTTGGTGTTAAACTTGAGTTAAGATTCAAGAGTTATATCAAAATGTTTGAATGGTCTTACATGATGACACATATTATTACAACCTCTTCCAGTTCTCAGTTTACCCCTAACTACTCCTTCCCACACATTTCCTCTTTGTGGCTACACTAGGCAATTAGCCCTGTTTTGGCCTTTTGCCTTAGTTAAAATAATATAGGCTCTATTAATAAGATATAATCCCATATTCATGATTATTTTATCCCATGTGAACTATTTAAAAAGTTTCATAACTCAATTATTTTGTCATCTACCATTCCCTTTGGAAACCCCACTCTTTTAAGGCCTAATTAGACCTATTTCTTATCTGAGTCCCAAAATGTCTTACTAGACCATCCGTACAACTCCAATTTTTTTTAATCAATTATTAAACACAAAATACATCATAAATACAAATTTTAATGAAAAAATGATAGTTAGAGCTCCTTTAAAGCACTAAACCCTAGTTCTAGGGTTTTAAATAGTCTACACAAGTTGATATCAATCAAAAACCAATATCTTAGGTTTCACAGTGAAGAAAAGAATAAAATCACTTTAAAAAGTTTTTAATTCACATTACCTATATTACCTAATGGTATAAAATCCATAATTCATCCATTTCTTGCTTAAACCATGAAATATCAATAAACTGGGCTTGCTTCCTTGATTGTGTCTGGAGAAAATCAACATCTTGGGTTACTCTTCACACCAAAGGCCTAAATAAATCCCACAATTTCTACCTTAATATATTACACCTAGTATAATTTATTATATTCCACACTCTAATTTATACATGATTCTAATAGATCAAACATAGTATTTATCAGCACAAGAGTGGACTATGTAGAACAAAATAGTCTCTGATTTTAATAGTTTTTATGGTGAGATATTTTCACAAGGTTTATAGACCTTTAATATATTTACCTAGACCCTAATTTATTCTACTATAGTTGTAAAGCCTTCTCCCATTTGGCTTCTTTCACCATCAACCTCAAGGTTCTTATATTCCACATAGGACTATGTCAAACATTTAGAGGGCTATTTACTAACCACTTAGGTCTTAGATTATTAAAAACTTGTTTTAAACATTTATACACCATTTTTTATTATGCCACAACCATGTCCAACCAGTCATCACTTATTTAGACCTTCAATTCTCATTCTACCTACATCACACCACATAAAATAGGGGACTTTCTCCTAGTATTGTTCACAGTCACTTTGTCAAACATTTTTACTTAAGCCTGAGTCTTGGTTCCATTTACACATATTTCTTATGCATATATCAAGGTTTCAAAGTTAAATTTCAACCATGTTCAAATCATTCAAATCACTTATTTGATGTTAACTATGCATAACAGGGTCTCATGAATCAGGGTCTCCTTTCTTGCCTCAAGGAACCTAAACTTATTAACCAGTCCAGTGTAAATATTTAACCTTCTTTAGGTGAAGGTAAATATATTTTGTTCACATAACATAATGTATAATTAACATAGAGGGTTACATACTCTTAAGATAACATCTTTTAGGGACTGTCTCGAGCATAATAGGGATGCACCATAGAATACATTCTCAAGAATATTTCCTATTTAGAATCATTACAAACTAAACCTTATAGGTTATCTTACCTCAGATATTAAAAAATAGGGGATTGAAATTAATTCATTATTGTTTCCATCTTTACAAATCTTGACAAGTTTCTTTCCTTTCTCTTGACTGTAATCTATAGCTCATTTGTTCAACCTAAAAACTTAATAAAATTTGCTACTTTAACATCAACATGAATACAATCCTAGACTCAAGGACTAAAAAGTAACTAGTTCAATCACATATATTGATAGGACAATACATATATCAAAACTTATAGCTATATTCATATCATCTTTCTCTATTACAACAAACTCATATCATAAACTTGAATCCTTCTTGAAGAGTCTTGTTTTTTTTTCATTCACATTTTTAGGTTTTATCTCCTCTCTCTTTCTTGGAGAGTTCTCCCACTTTTATTTTTCCTTCTCACTTCTCTCCTAAAACTAACTTATCACTTCTCTACTTTTCCAACTTCAATGTTGGTTCCAAGTTAGTTACAATTCATAATTGCCCTTTGTCAACCCAACGTAGGATTAGTGGGAGACAATACAAAATATGACTTTCATTTTAGGGATTTCCCATATATTATTTATAATAACCCTTTACAATACCTATTTATACTCCTAGACTCCACTTGACCAATCTTACACTCCCGTACATGCATTTTGGCCTTCTTAGCCTTTTTAAAACTTTTGAATTTTTAAATCCCTATTTTAGAGGGAAAACTCCTAGATACCACATATCACAACTTCATGACTCTAAATGGTATCCTAAGACATAAGTGGACCTAATAAGGTTTCTAACACACTTTGATACTTGATTTGACTAATGTTTGGTATCCAAATTGACAAAACTCAAAAATGGTGTTTTCATGGCTTGATGCTCTTGCATCAAGATTCCTATCAAACCTTTTTCTATAGTTTTTATCCTTCTAGGATAATTTTGCACTAGTTTAGATAGGTCCACATTGTGGCCTTGTCCAATAGCATGAACTTGTCCCCCATTCTCTAACAAATACTTTTTCAAATTGAGACATTTCATAATAGCTTTCCTACACCTTTTATAAAATAAAATATAAAAAATATTCCAAATATTCCCTTATATAAGCACATCAAGGCTTTTTCCAAACACATATAGTAATCATTTGGAAATTGTATTGCACACTAAGTAAAAGAGAACTATTTATTCTAATTTTAAATTTTTATCATTCTAAAAGTCATTGATCAAGTCTAAATATATTTTGTATCAATTCAAGTGAATCCATTATCAATAAATTCAATTTGTATTCAAACTATAATCATATAGTTTTAGAATCATGGATCACACAATCACCCTAGGAGGGATAGCTATATTGGATTGAAGCCCATTTGGGATATGTAAGAAACACTTAAATTACATGGAGTTTTCTAAGGATATCTTGGATATTCCCCTTACCCATTTCCTCACTTTTACTTTTGATCTCTATTTTGTTTTTTGTGAAGGAACAAGGGTTTATATTTTCTAGGTCTTTCATGTGAAAAATCAGTACACATAATTATTCATCAAACCCTTTAAGATAGTTGCACATACTCATATCAAAAAATTAGGTGCAAAATCAACCAATACATGGCCATAATCAATAAACAAGGTTGCATTGCATCCCTATCCTCATTTGATGAACTTTTCCCAGTGATGAGGCCAATAAATTACACTCATGTAACATATTATTATCATATACACCCCTTCTACTTTGGCCATTGTCATGACCTTACCCATGTCTTTAACTATATTTCCATCCATGCTACATATTTTTATTGTTGTGATAAAATTTAATAGTTTATATACAAAATATTATATTTTAATAGTTTATATGTGGATTTAATAATATGTCTAAAGAACCCATAACCATAATATAATAAGGATCTATGCATTTTTAATGGCCTACATCCATTAACTGTATATCACCTAAAGCCATTTTGGTAAATGCACTCATAGCCAATGGTTGGCTAAACATTGAAAACACAAATAACCCTCTATAATTGGGAAGCATATTTAGCCAATGTCTATGACTAATTAGAGCAATTGGCTATGTAAATAGATTTCTAAGCATGATAAATGGAGCATATCTAGAGTTAGAAACATCCCATAATTTGAGGATCTGATTTGGTTTTGTGAATATATGGATGAATAACTTTAATATTCCTTCTCCATTTTGTTTTTTTAATTATTACAATGAACTATTTAGTTATTTTTCTTGTTTCAACTAATCACATGTTTTTGGATAGTCATAAATACTCTATTGTAACCACTAGATCTTAGGAATATTTTGAATAAGTAGCTACCTTCCCTATATAAGGAGTAGAGGCACAAGTTGCAACTTAATAATAGATATAAATAGGGTTTAGAAGTTATAAGAGTTATAAGTAGTAATTTTTATATTTTTTTAGTTATACCATAGCATAACTATTATGACAAAAATATAGTTTGAAGAAGCAACTCTCCTATAGAAAAAGGAGGGAGTCAAGCTCCAATTTAAATGAGGTAGGGCCCATTTAAATGGATTTAGTAGACTAATTTCTCATATATTAGTATTATTTTTATTGATGAATTCATTTTGATTATGTTGTGTGTATTATTTCATATGTCTATAATAATCTTCTACTTTTATACATTCAATTCGACTAGTGTGGAAAGATTCCAAAATAGTTATAATTTTCATTATCTACAAGTGTTCTTTCAATTCCTATAATTTCCCTTCTATAAGTGTGCTTTAATGATGCAAAAATTCATACCACAACCTTTAAGATAGATTAGTGTCACACATACAATGCCAACATCTTAACAAAGTATATAGACCTTGAGTTGAGAATGTAATGAACAAGCATTATCAATAAAACCAAGTGATTTCCCATATAGATCACATTAGGTTGAGTTTATGTACATCTAATGCATCAGTTTAATTATGGAGTTGATTTTTATAGTCACCTAACACAATTTAATTTCCTACATTTACTCATAACATAGTATGCATGTCCTTCTAAGAAATGTTCAATTACAGTCATCCTTCAAAGTAAGTATAAAAAACATTTTAGGGAGGTTTGCAAATATTTAGGCCTATTTTCTATTTTATATAATTTCCAATTCTATAAAATTCAATAGAATATTATATTTTAATATCAATCTATATATTCTTACATTTCAATTTGTAATAGTTTAATTATATTAGTTTAGATTAAATCAATTCAAAATAGATTAAACATTATAGTGAACCCATTATTTTTAGAACATTACTCATTATTTGCTTGATTTTTATCTTATTATTTCATACATATTTTTGTAAATTCTTGACACTAAAAGAAAACAACCTTCAACATTTGATAGAATCCAACACATAACAATTTAACTTCTTCGATCATGGATTTAATCTAATGTTGAATAAGTTCATCTTGTCACCTTGGATAAATCTGAAATATAAGCTATTTATTTCAACCTCCAGTTGAAATTTTTTAATTTTTATACACAAAAATATTTCACTTTTATTTTCTATTTACATATGCTTATTTTAGAAACTACATTCTAGTATATTTAAAACTACTTAGTGACTATCATGAAATGATATGTGGTGATATGTTTATAGACATTATGGCATGATGGATTTTCCCTAATATTCATAGACAACTTATAACACTAAACATGGAATTTAGTTTCCATGTACCTCATGGTATCTCATAAATGCATAGGATCCATTATTTGCACCATAGGAATATTTTTAGCCATTTGATTTTTGGTACATCTGGGAGTAGCATATCACCTAGTGAAGTTAATTTCACTATACCCTTGAAAATAGGGTTTGTGGGATTTAATCACATTTTTACCTATGTAGTTAGTGCTCTGAAATATTTGACTACCATTAATCAATGAATGATCAAGTACATTTGAGATCCCATACAATCATTTAAACCCTTACCTAGATCACCCTTATACCTTGTTTTTTGCTTGTATTATATTCATAGTCATTAAAATTATTTGATTCATATTGTATTGTATTCATATGGGATCAATGATTGAATAATTATTTCATATGATACATAATAAATTATAGTTTATCATCACATCTTATATTTCTTTCTAACATCTTATTCATTATGTTTTTACATGAACTCAATGTCAAGTTAATCAAAAAGTTACACAATATAATGTTTAATATCAAGCTCTCCCTATTAAAAATGCTTTCACTACTATAGAATGTCACTAATCTTCTCCAATATATTTTATCAAATATGAAATGACTTGGGAACAAGAGGAAGAATGCATTATACATTGTCTCAAATTTATAACTTCATGAGATTTTCCATTGCATATTCCACATGATCTTGAAGGGAGCATCATGGATATCATTTTATAACCTAATACTCAAGAATAATATATTCCAACTGATGAAGAAAATTGTTTGAAATATCTTCATGAGCATCCAAAAAAGGTTGACTTGTTCCTATATGTTTCTAGAGATGAACAAAAAAAAGGATCCCAAGATAGTATGTCTAATTTTTTTACTTCTACCATTAAATACATTCCTAATTCCACACCTATAACATCATCCACTAGTTTGGGAACATTCTCGATATCCAGAGTATATATATTATGCCTATGCCTACTCATGTTACTTACACTCTTCTAATTAACTCTCAAAATATTACTCTTAAGCATGCATTTATTTCTTTAAAAACTAAATTAGCTAACATTGAGTAAACTATTTATCATGATAACCCCTCTATAGACTCATGTTCCTTATTTCATAACCCTTTGTAACCCAAAATTTCATCTTATCCATTGCCAGTTGGATTTGTGGCTACTAATCTTCCTCTATATAAAGGCAAAAGTGATACTAAATAGTATTTACATGAACTCCATGTAGCTTATCTAGACTATGTAGATAATAACAAATTATTAATAAATCTCTTTCTGATAAGTCTTGACAATATGCTCTAATATAGTTATATGATCTTCCTCTTCAATTAGTAAAGGATTTCAATCTTTAATCAAACCAATTATTAACACACTTTTCTTCAAATATTCTTGAAAGTATATAATATGCTAAAATTTCAAAGCTCAAACAAGGATATAATGAAACAATAAGTAATTTTTTTATGATATAATACTATGCTAGAAAAAATGACAAATCAAATGGGTGATAATAAGCTCCAAGATATATTTACTTAAAGTTTTCTATCTCCACTTCAAGATTCAATTACATTTGATAATTTTAAATCTTTTAGTGAACTATGTCATATAATTAAAGTGCATGAGGTCAATTTTATTACTTTGAACAAGCTTAATTATACTTCAAATTCTCCTTCTACTTCAAATGTTAAGTTTTGAAACAAGCCAAATCATAAGATCAAACCAAATGAAATCAAGAATGAGGCTAATATTATACTTAATGATAACTCAAAACCAACACAAAAAATTCTATTTAAATCTCCAACAAGGAGTAAATTTTCAAGGTTACATTCACCTCCTCATTTATTGTTTCAAAAGCTGATAGAAGCCAATTTAATCACTCTTCCTCCACCAATGTAAGTGGACATATCTAGACCACAATATAAAAAAATGATGGAAATACATATTTCAATTGCCATAGATGTATTAGGTAGTCTAAAAATAGATGTTATAAGATTAAGAACAAGATTTAAATTTTTTTTGGTGAGAACATCATTAATATTAGCACACCTATTGAAGAGGATATGCTACAAATAAATGATAATTCAAATCTTAAAATGTATAAGGATACTTTTATAAGTCATGAACCAAATAACAAGGATAATTATAAGGTACATTATGCATATTCGCATCCTCATTATAAAAATAGACATCCACTTGATAGCATCATTGGTGCAGTTATAAGTAAATAAACATCATGTCATATGATCAAATTTGATGATAGTGAAGTTATTGATGATGATTTAGATAGGCATTCCCTCTTTATTCAAACATATGTTGACAACAATCCATATATAATGTTATGATAGATAATGAATGAATTGAAAATATGTGTACCATAACACTCCTTTACTCTCTTGGCTATACAAAGCAATATTTGCAAGATATTCATAGAATTGTCAAATAATTTTATGGGCATATACAAAATACTATTGGGCTTATAGTACTACCTTTATAAATGGGTCCTATCATAGTGTCCACTCCATTCTTAGTTATACCGAGCACAAGGGTATTTTATATTCTATTAGGATAGCCTTAGATATAAAATATTAGATTTGTACCTTCTACAATGCATAAATTTATCAAATATATTCATGATAATAAAGTGATCAAAATTCCAAGAACTAATAAGAATATTATTTTGCACCAATGATGTTTATTTATACAATAAATAGACTCTTAGCACAATAATTGAGCCACATGTTAATGAAATTGTTTACATATCTATTTAAGATCATGACTTACATATTCCAAAGCACATTATAGCTTATCCATTTATTACTAAGCATGAACATATCACATAATTAATTTCTCTATCTATTCATGAGTATGAGCATATTACAAAATTAGTTTCTCTATCTAATTATGATCATGATCTATTTACATGTGAGCATATTCAATTATTTTAAAATAACATGGAATATTCTCCTAATAATATAGTGGATAGTAAAAAGAGGCCCTTATCTCCTAAGGTGCAAAGAGTTATTCAGAAAGCTTCATCACATGTATAAGCAATTACATATTCTCCTATTTTATATAAGGATATAGTTTTACATGGGATTATGAGTAGTGATTCAAAGGGTTATATTATAGCATACGATACTTATTCATATTCAGAGGCATTCATAGTTGGCACTTCTTATTTACATGAAATCATTCCTTCATATCATGAAGGAACCATGGGTTATGCATACATGCCCATAACTAATATAATTGGTTAAACTACTTAAATTATTTATTTTATACATATTTTATTTTTATTTTACTTCATTGCTAATTATTTTATCCTTTATCCAAACATTCTTCTATCCCTTGGATTTATTTTTCACTTTGGGCACTTTCCTCTTTGATTTTCAAACTGATTATAAAAATCTAAAATAATTATCTCTATGACATTTTATTTAATATTACATCATACTATATCTTTCATTTCACTTACAAGATCATATATCTCTCTTGCCTATGAAGAGAATGTACATTATTATATATCCTAATCTTTCAAGCTATATTTATACAACTCATTTACACATACATTGGGACCACATAGTTTGTCTTCCTTCTTGCCACACTAGGATTTTGCACCTTGTTGAGGATTGTTTAAATTTATCCCTCTTCCTCTAATTTATAAACCTTAATTATTAAGAAGTTTATGATATCAATATTTTTTTTTTAAAAATAAAATATGGCCAAAAAACAAAGAAATTAAAATATGGAAAAAAAAATTCCCAAAAAAGTATATACGTAAAAAATTCAAAAAAAAACTATTTTCAAAAATTAAAAATCGTGACCTAAGAAGCATTTTCAATTATTGGTAGCTTAATTATTTCCATATGTTATTTATTCTATGTTAGATGGATATCATATTTTAATATTTTAATGCATATTACTTTTATGAGGTATTTAAGGGTGATACAGGAGTGTTTAAATGGTTTTAATTAGATAAATCTAATTAAGTGATTTAAATTATTAATATTATAATGTTTTAATAAACGAATATGATAATGAAGTAAAATATCTTTCTTAAAATATATAATTTATAGAAATCATAAACTTTATAAAAATAGTAAAATAGATTAAGGATGTGCAAACCTCCTTAAAATAGATTGCATGCTTACTATGCAGGCTGATAGAGACTATAAAATGCTTTATAAGACCTATAAACATAGTTATGTTTAGAGAAAAATATCATTTAAATTGTAACAATATTACACGAGGAAGACAAGGGTGTAGTGTAGCCATGTATATTGACCATGGTCGCATCTTGATTGACTATGCACTTGATTTCATGATCTAAGTTTGTGCATTAATTTTGTTAGGTTAATTTTTTCTATGTGGGAGCCAAATAAATGTGTTAAAGACTTGCAATTATAAAACTCTAGTCCTGCACATGTACTAGATAGAAATTAGATAACAAAGATAGATAAAATTGGGTTAGTATGGATGGTGGATTTAGGCTCAAAAACCCATTGTAACTAAGATATGCCTACAAATCCCAAATGGGCCTTCGGCTAGTTTATTTCTCCCTCCAAGGGTGATTGTGTGATCCATGATAATGTAAATAGAATGAATATATCTATAAGATATTATTCAATGCTTGAAAAATGGATGATCTTAAACAAAATAAATAATATTTAGACTTTCTATGTGGATATTATAATGTATTATCTAATTGAATTTGGAATAAATAGTGATCTTTTTCTTAGTGTATAGTACTTTTTAAGTCATATTGCCCAGGTCCCTTCAAATGAATACCTTAAAGTAATTTTATAGGGGAATATTTATAACATTTTCACTAACCAACCTTTTAATAAGTGTGGGAGATCCATTTTTTAATGTCTCAATTTGAAAAAGGTAACCATTATAGTATGGGGAATAAGGTTGCACTTAGTGGATAAGGCCACAATGTGTCCCTATCTAACCTACTATGAACTTATCTAAGAAAGATAAATACTACTATAAAAGGTTTTAAAATGTTTGTAGGTTGAATAGGGATGAACAAAGTTGAAATATGGATGTAAGTATGATATTTCCTATGTTGATAAGATAATAGACACTCTTTTATAGATTGTGAGTTAGTAAAATAGTGAATACACCAAGTAGAGGAAATTTGTCAAAGATGACCATTTTCAATCACTTTGATGATTAAATTTATGTGTCTATATTTTTCCACACTTTATTATAGTGATATAATCATTGATTCCCAATTATAAACCTCATACGCTTAGCCTTGCCCACTTGAGAGAAAATGGCAAGTAATGGCGAGTAACCTGCCAGTTTGTCATTGTAGATGTGGAAAGGTTTGGCATCAAGACTAGACTCAATTCAAAAGATGACTGAGAGGCACCTACAAACAATATGGTCAACTCCCTATTACTTTTGTCTCTATCTAAATCAAGGTGAGAGTACCAAGGGGTAGTTTACTCATATGGAGAGATTTTATAATTCAACCTCCATGAGGATTATCGGCACAAAAGGAACACAAATCTGCCTAGAACACAACCAAAAATCACTTCCTCCACATGAGAAGGGTTATCACACAAAATGAGCAAATGTTCTAAGTTAGATACAAGCTAATAAATACACATATCAAAGTGATTACAAACTTCATTCAAAATAATTTTTAAATAATAAGGGGCTAGAGGGAAGACTATAATGCTAAGCTTCACAACACAAAATGAAAACACATGATAAGTATACCATATTTTATGCATCTATAGGCAAATTACACTTATGATAAACAACAAGGATTATATCATTTGTTAGGTAGGATAGGGTAAGATAGTTTGTTAATAGTAAAGAGGAAGGGTGTGGTGGTGTGCTAGAAATTTTTCAAATAGTAGGGTATCTTGCAATATTCATGACATTTATCTTAGCAAAGATGTATGGAAAATTCAAATACAAGATGAATCAAATGTCAAATGATCCCTAAAATATTAGAACATACACTAAAACCAAGCTTTTAGATGCATTTCCTTGTCAACTCTATAAACCTAGGGTGCCCTAACAAGTTATTCAGCAACATACTTCCAAGTTAATCTATAGAAAGGGATTTATAACCTAGATATATGCTCATAATGACAACCACTAATGAACACAAACTCAAATATCCAATCAACAAAACTTTTAAAACATATAATTGTACTTCATCAATAGGAAATAACAAAGAACCACAAACATTTCATTAACTTTATAAGAAACCTTACATACACCAATGTTTCAAAATGTTACCATGGGGACAAGCATGGTGGATTTTCTCCATGTTGGATAGGGGAGACATATAGAGATGCTCTCAAAGCTTTCTAATGAATGTAAAACTGTAACCACCTCAGCAAGAGAGATAAATTACACATAGTAGTGATCCCAAATTTCTAAAGACCCTAAACTTGGAGATGAACAAAGACCAACCACAACCAACATAATGACCAACACAATGGCCAACCAACTTCTTGAATAGAATACAAGCCTTCTATACATTTTCAAATCTAAAACTGTGGGTTGTAACTTGAAATTTTTCAAAACAAACTTTTAGGTCCTACCAAGATGCTTCCAACTAGAATATGCCCTTTTTCCATGCCTGATATCTCATATATTTGTAATAAAAGAATCATTGCTCTAACTACCTCTGTAAATAAAGATGAAGATATGTAATAAACTCTTTGATCTCTCGACTAGAAATGCTTTCATACGAGTTGGAAAAAAAAATTATTTAAGGATCCAAATAGACTTTATCCTTACGTGAAGCTACTTAAAGATGACATGGACCACCTGCTTACATAATTGGAACCTCCTGGGCATCTATCCTTCCTTCTATGGAAAGCCATAGAACAACCTACTCTTACAATGATTTCCTAGGAATATTCTAGATCCATGGCCACTTAAATGAGCTTCCATGGGAGTGGCCCACCATGACCTTGAAAACCTATAATATATCTCCCAATGGAGGAGCTTGGTTGAGAAAATACAATACCCAAGTTTGTTTGACCCATTTACCTTTTTGGCTCCAACTCACCCTTTTCACACCTTGCATTTTTCACCTTTTCTCTTTTTTATGCATAAATGCATTATTTTTAACCTTTGACCCATTTGGGTAAATCTAGGACCCTCTCACAAATTTTTAATTTGAAAATTATCAAGCTATTATTAGTGGTGAAATCCCTACTAACTGTATTGCATAGGGTCCTTGAATGTGTTGTGCATACCTATGTGACATCACCATATAACTCTATTCATTGACTTGAAATATGGATCCTTGTTATGATGAATGTGAGAGTGCCACTTGGAGGTTCTATGGGCTCTGGATGTCCATTTAGCATTAGATTAATTAAGGTATATTATATTTCAATCAAGTCCCCCCTATGATCATGCCACTTAGTCAATCCATGGACTTTATTTCACCTTACACAGTCAATTTCTACCAAGTGAGCACCCTTCTACAACATAGTAGCTCCTTATTCGGCCTGAGTCCTTTGACAAGTTAGCTCTCACGTGTACTATTGATCTTGAAGCATGATCAAATGTGGATCATTGATCTAGATCTAAATGATCAAACTCTCTTGGTAGCACACTATGGATTAAAGTTGGCATTCATGCACCCATCATTTGACATCTACATGACTTCATAACCATCAAATTTAAGTTCCAATGGATGATTTCCTTTTATGACTTAAATTTGACATCCATGCACTCATCATTTAATATCCATGTGAACATCTTTGATGTTCTTGTGATCATCAAATTTAAGTCATAAATGGAAAGTATCTATTGGAGCTTAACTTTGATGTATGCATGACTATAAAAATATGTTCATATGACCATCACAGACATTCATATAGCCATCACACTACTAGTTCTACTTGTTGAGAACTCAACGTGTGTCCTCTTCACATTCCTCCAATGGTTCCTTTGAATGTTCAATGTTGTTCACATGTCATTCAATCATATTCCTCTACATTAATGTGCACCATTTGATCATGATCCACCAGCTCGATTGTGATTGACTCAAAATAAACAAAGAAAATTACCAAGTTTTGAGTTTAGGGCATTTTTTTGGGTCTTTATCTTTTGGGACCTTTGTCTTCAACTTTTCTATCTTTGTTATCCCTATTTTCATTTGGACCTTAGGTCCTTATGATTCCTATCTTTGGCATTTATGTGTCAAGATAATTATTGTGCAATAATTTATCTAAAGCTTTGAGCACCTTCAGGCCTTTTTTCACAGACAAAATATCTGACAGAATTAATTCTTTTGGGATTTTTGCTATAGGGAATTTGCCCAAAACAAATTGGACTTTAATTTTTTCTGAAAGATTTGAAATTTATCAGAACTTTTGCATAGGAAAAATGCTTGAAGGAAATAAACCTTTCAAAAATTTATCACAGACAAAATTCCTGCAAGAATTTGGCCTTTGGCATTTTTGTCTTCATTGGGACAATTATTTCAAACATTTTGTCTGAAACAATTTCCCTAAAATAATTAGACTTTATGCTTTTTCCAAATAAAGTGAACTTACACTTTATCAAAATAATTCACTTTTTTCAAGTTTTTTGTGCAAGCAAAGTTCCCGAAGGAAAAATACCCTTCAAATTTTTTATCATGGAAAAAAACTCTGAAACAAATGGACTCTTTGGACCTTTTACCATGGAAAAAAAGTTTGAAACAAATAAGACTTTGGCCTAAAACATAGAATTTCTTCAGATTTTTTGTGAACACTTTTCCCAATGAAAATAAGTCTTAGGACTTTTTGTCCAAGATAAAAATCCTAAAGACCTATTTCCATTGGGTAAAGTGTTTGCATAAAAAGTCTAAGAAAATCTAAGGAAATTACACATATGCCAAGTAAAGACCATTTTAACACTTAGCTGATTTGACATGGAACTTGAACTTTGACATGAATAGTTGAATATAGAAATTAATATGAGTTAAGAATCTACACTCAACTTGGGATGGAATTAGGAATTTATACCTAGCAAGGGCCCAATTATTTTAGTGTAATTTTGGGCACTAACACTAGCTCTTGCTTGAGGATGCATACCCCATGTAGGTGTGTAAATATCCCCAAAATGTAATACCAGGTGCCAATACATTAGGTCACAAAGTCAACACTTATAAATTTTAGAAAACACCCATGAAGACTCAACAAAACATGGTAGACTTTAACAAAAATAGATCAGGAGGATCTAAAAATGAACACACAACAAAATGTAAAAAAAAGGAGATTTTATAAAAAAAAGGCTTAAAGTAGAGGGGAAACAAATCAATAGAAGGACAAAGTAACAAAACACTATACTTTATGTACATAGGTATATGCTTGATCAAGGAAATGCTTTAGATATATATTATAGATTGATGGCTCTAGAATTTTGCCATCCCTTAATCTTTCTAATTTCTAGCAGCTTAATGGTTAAGATGAAGTAAACCAATCTCTGCACTTTCTTGAAATTTATGGTGCTAAGCTATGATAGGATGATAATTTGAAACAAATCCTCTTTACATGATCTCAAATCTAGATAAGACCATGATAAATGATCTTGGTACCTTTTTCAGCAGTTATAAATAAGCTTGCTTATTGACTATGATCAAATGAGTATGAAGCAACAGTGCATCAAGATCAGTAATGTCATTTGTGAACTCAAATCACTACTTGAAATAAAAATAAAATAATTAATTCTTAGGGGCATAAAACACAACCCCATCTTCATCAAATGACATCTGCCAAACAACATCTTCATTTTCAAACCCAATATCAAGAATAATTGGTTGCTCAACAATGTCCATATTCCCAATGAAGCTACCTAATGCTACATCCATGTATATCACTTATTTCAAATCACACTTCAAATCTTTAATTACATAATGATTGGGTAACTCATTTTCTTATGTCATATTATCATCACAAGTAAATTCATATGGTAGGACACATACCTTCTTGATCATATTCATCATCTCTATGGAGGTAGATAACATGCCTAGGAGTTATTGATAATTGAACATCAAAATATCATCATCAGACAAAGACCCAAGATCATTTGCGTCTTCATCACTTGGTTCCATAGTATCACATGATGTGAAAGGAAGCACTTGTCACACCAATCAATGTCAAAATCACAATTCACAACATTTATCTTAGTATGTAATGAATCAGGCACTTCTCTTCCAAATTTCATTTTAAAATTTATATCATCACTTGTTGGCCTATTTGGTAGCCCCTTCTCATCTCTATCCATCTTATAGGACATCTCTTTGATAGTGGAGGTCAAAGTCTTAATAGTATTTTCAAGCTTGGTTGTCTTAGACTATGTCTTTTCTAGATTATCAAACTTTGCATCAGCCTTCTTTTTCATGGGCTTACAGCCAAATTTTATGTTACTTTCAATTTGGATGGCCATATCCAATTTCAACCGTAGGTTCATGAGATCTTAGTCCCTTAAGTGGTAAGAAACCTTTTTATCAAAGGCATCATAGTATTTAATCAAGCACATTGTATCATTGGGCCTAATGTTTTTGAGTAGTCGTATCATAGCTTTGTTGAACCTTATATTTAAGTCCTTAACACACTCATTATTATTCTTTTTTATGTTTTAAAACTTATCCATAAGAAACCTTGGATCAATCCTATCACCATATTGAGTTTTAAAAACATTCTTCATCTCTTCCCATGAATCAATACATCCATGGGGAAGGGAAATAAACCATTTGCCATCATCTTCTTCTAGCATGTGCAAAAATAACTTAATGCATACATCCTCATGCTCAACCTTATAATATTCGATGACATTATGAAAAGCCCTCAAATATTGATCACCACTCATTGTAGTATTCCCTTAGAGTCTTGGAAGGCATTTCCTTTCTTTATTTGGGGATTTAGAAGGCATTTCCTTTCCATGTCAACAAAATATATAGGCCTAAATCCATGAATTCTAAATGTAGGATGCATATTTTCACCTTGATCCATATTCATCATGATTGGTTCAATGGTAGGTTCAGGAACAAATGGCAAAGGGATGTGAGGGGGTGAATGAGGTGGACTTGTAGGATCAAACTTAGGAGGGGATTCAGCTGGTTGAGAAGGAGCTAGATAATTTGGAGTATATGATTCTAAATATTTAGAATAACTATGACAATTTATAACAATAATAAGTTTAACAAATAAAATTTTAGACTTACCAAAACCTTGACTACCCAAATAGTCCTTTATAGTTGTACTATGTCCTTTAACAGGCCTCCAAACTTGTCTACTTATTTTTTGATTAACACTTAAGGGAGAGAAAAGTTTCTTAGATGAGTCACCTTTGAAAGATGACCTCAGTGCTTCCATCTTTTCAAGCAAAAGAACTCTCAAAGCTAAAGATATTCAAAGTGAGCATTGATTTTTATTTAAAACCGGATGATTTTTTGGAGTCACCACTAGAAGCAAACTTCTAGAATATAACCATTTACAAACTTGTAGTGATACATAATGAAACCATATCTTGATGAAATTAGTGATGATGTATGAAATCAAAGACAATGAAACTTTTAGATTCATGTTCAAATAGTGAAAACCACCGCAAAACATGACAAATTTCCATCTCTTTGCAATAAATTTAGCAGATGTCAAATTATCAAATCTCTCTATTCTTGGCATGTCTCCAGTGGAGTGTTGCAACATTGATGCCCAAGATAATAAATGAAAGCTCAAATAACCCCAATTTTCAAACACATGAGTTAAACATGAATAAACTTGTCTAAAAATATAGCTGAGATTATTTGCATATAATAGCAAAAAACTTCTTCAAACTTGAACATATAATAATCAGCTCTCTACAAGAGTTCTTAGTAATAGAGTGACCTAGGGTTGATCCCTGGAAATGGTGCCAGAAGAGTGTTGGTTCCCAATTTTACACCCCATATGCTTGGCCTTACACACCTGAGAGAAAATTGTAAGTAATGATGAGAAACCCACTAGTATGTCATTGTAGTCAAGGAAGGGTTTGGCATCAAGACCAAATCGAATGTAAAAAATGATTCAGAGGCACTTACAAAGGGTATGGTCATCTCCCTACTACTTTTGGCTCTACCTAAACCAAGGTGAGAGGACCTAAAGGGTAGCTTGCTCACATGGATATATTATGCACTTCAACCTCCATGGGGATTATCGACACAAAAGGAACACAAATTTGACCAGAACACAACCAAAACTTGCTCACTCCACACAAGAAGGGTTTTCACATAGAATGATCAAATGTTATAAGTCAAATACAAGCTACTAAATATAGATATCAAAGTGATTACAACCTTCATTAGAAATAATTTTTCAACAATAAGGGGCTAGAGGGAAGACTGAATGCTAAGCTTCATATCACAAACTACAAACACATGCTAAGTATGTAAGATTTTATGCATCTACAGGGAAATGACACTTATGATATGCAACAAGGATTGTATCATTTGCAGGGTAGGATATTTTGTTAATACTAAATAGGAAGGGCATGGTGGTGTGTTAGAAATTTTTCAAACAATAGGGTATCTTACAATATTCATGGCATTACTCTTAGAAAATATGCAGGGAAAACTTAAATAAAAGATGAAGCAAATGCCAAATGATCCCTAAAAGATTATAAAATACACTGTAACCAATATTTTAGATGTTTTTCCCTATCAACTCTATAAACCTAGGGTGCCCTAACAATTTATTCAACAATATACTTCCAAGTTAAGCTATAGAAAGGGATTTATAACCTATATCTATGCTCAAAATGACAACCAGTAATGAACACAAACCCAAATATCCAATCAAAATAACTTGTAAAACATATTACTACACTTCATCAATAGAAAATAGAAAAGAACTACAAGCATTTCATTAAGTTCAAAGTAAACCTTACATACACCAATGTTTCAAAATGCTACCATGGGGACAAGCATGGTGGATTTGCTCCATATTGGGTAGGGGAGACATATAGAGATGCTCTTAGAACTTGCCAATGATTGTACAGCTACAACCACCTTAGAAAGATAGACAAATCACACACAACATTGTTCCCAAAAATCTAAAGAGCTTGGACATGGAGAGAAACAAAGACTAACCATAGCTAACATAATGGCCAACTAACCTCTCAAATAGAAAACTAACCTTCTATTTATACATTTTTAAATCTGGAACCATGGGTCACAACTTGCAAAATTGTAAAATAAACTTGCATGTCCTACTAAGATGCTTCCATCCAGAATATGCCCTTTTTCCATGCTTGAGATCCTCTTCCATTTGCAATAAAATAATCATTACTCTAACTTCCTCTGTAAAGAATGATGAAGATATGAAACAAACTCTAAAATTTCTTGACTAGAAATGCTTTCATATGATTTGGAAAGAGAATATTCATTTGAGGAGACTACAGACACTAGAAAACTACACATGATAGTTATAATTATTGAAATGCCTTAAGACCCCTATCAGACCTTGAATCGAGTTGACCACCTAGTTAGCTAAATCATCAACCTACTAACTTAAACTTTGTAACCAATACCTTTTAACTTACTTTTACCCTTTTTCCTTGGACAATCACCGATGGTCATTCTAACTGCTGATGGTTATCTTGACCATCGATATTTAGGTCCTCACCTCATCACTTTTTTAACACATCACTATCTGTGTGTGATATAATGAGGCATAATTTAATATGTTCATCTTATACGGTGATAACAAACTTCCAAACATTTTGATTAGAAACCTCACCCTTTAAGGAACCTTCCATCCTCCATCTCTCTTTACCTATAAAAGGAGGGGAGTGGGAGGTGAAAATGATCCTTGTTCAAGCTATCAAATCTTCTTGCACATAGGTATTCAAGCTCTCTAACATCCAGCCTTCCTTTAACAAATCAACACCAACAAAAGAGATCCAAACCTCTATTAAATTTCCTTTGAGGCCATAGTACTGCTACTCTAGCAAAATTGCTTCAACCTTCCACTATCAAATATCTAGTAAGCTATAGGTATATTCTACTTGCTCTTTGTTATTTTGGATTTCTAACCTCCCTTACCAAATTAGACCTATTTACACCTTATTTCCTCTCTACCAAATCCTTAATAGAATCCTTATTTGGCCATCTACTTCTTTTGCAACGCTTTTCTGAGTACCTTCAAAAATCCATAAGAAACCATCGACAGTTAGCATAACCACCGATGGTTACCCCCAACCACTGAGGGTAACCCAACCACCAATGGTTCATCTAACCATTGATGATCACTATGGCAGAAAATAATATCAAGTTATTTTCATCCTCTTAACCCCATCCAAACTTAACTTTCTATGTTTCTACCTATCCATAGACCCTTTTCTAATTTTGTAAACCTGACTTCACCCACCTTAGCATAAGTATTGACCTGATTTTACTATATTTAGTCATTTTCTTTAACAAGCATTCTACTTTCTTCTTGTATTGAATTTCATTTACTTTATGCAAGTAAATTATTTTTACCATTTTTAACTTGATTGTTATCAATAGTGGATTAACAACCTCCTAGTAAGTGTATGCTTCTTGGATCTAGTTCACACTAGGCAGTTCACTTAGCTATCTTGCTAAGGATCCCCTTTGTTAGTGTTTTCTTATTTACAAGTTATTCCTTCCTATCCAAAGGGGATTTTTTGACATTCATTTGGATTATGTGTGCATCACCAACCAAGCATTTCTACCATACCCTTATTACTAGTTTCTTATCTTCTTCCAAAATTAATATATGAGCAAAAATTAAGAGAAATACTTTGGAATGCTTGGTCGGACCCTAGAATCATCTAGGTGCCCTTTCTTTCTTCCTTTATTCCATGCTCATCAAATAAAATCTAAAATATCTTTTGGGCTTAAAATAAACTTTTGCATTTCATTGATTGCTTTCTTATTTTAGCTCATCTAGTTAACTAAAGGCAAAGTAATTAATCATAGTTTCACTCTTGTTATCACACACTTATCCAAACCACATAATCAACCAACACATCAAAACAAATGTGAGACAAGGTCCAACTAGGATTTCATCACCTAAAAATAAACCTTACCCTTTCTTGGTAATCCTACTTAGAGGTATTTACTAAGGGGAGAACCAACTCAGCTATCTAGTTGAGTATAAACTTTAAAATTTACTATATCTTGGCTAAGCACCTGACACCCTCTTCATTTTAGTGTGTGGAGTGAGGGCATAGGCCCCAATACCAAGCCATGTACTGAATATCAATATAGATTTCTCTCTTGAGCACCTAAACACATCCTAGAACCAACCTTAGATTTCTTCTTTAGTACCTAATCTACAAGCCAAACTTCTTCTTCACACTTTCTAAATCATAAGCCAAAAGTGATCTAAAAAGAATTCAAATTTTAAACACACTTTTAGTTTGTGTTTGGATTGCCTTGAGCTCTTTTATTTTTCTTTATTTTTATTTGAGGTATGAGTTCTCATCATTTCTTTCCTATTTTGTCACATGGTCTTTACTAGACAACAATTGAAAAATCAAACCAACCAAGGACCACCTTCCTCTTCTTCTTCTTCTTCTTCTTCTATGGAGTATACTTTAGATTTGATGGTTCTCCTCATTCTCCCCTCCTAACATTCCTTATATAGTTGTTAAGGGTGATATGGATTTTGACACATTCCTTGATAACAACCCTACAGCCCTCCAACATTACCTTAACACCTTATCTCACCGTACCTCTATTACTTTGATTCCTCCCATGAATCCACCTTTTGGTATGCCTCCCCCTCTTATGGTTGGTGTTACTTATACCCAACCATTGATCACCCAATCCTCTTCTTCTACCAATATCCCATCCACTACTACCACCGAAACCCAATCCAACATTCTAACCTATAACCAAAATCCTCCTACACCAACCAATACCTCTAATGTAGGGGAAACCTTACCTCTTATTACCTATACCCCAACTACCATGGGGATATAATTTACCCCTATTTCCACCATTCCTCTTATCACCACCAACCAATTAATTTCTACCCCTCTCCAAAATTTGGTACTTTTCATACCTCGTACCCATCCACCCATTAGGACAAGGATCACCACTTAACCTCAACCTACCACTTCAACTATACCTCCAAACCAACCTTTGTCAATCCCTCAACAAACACCCATGACATCATACCAATATGTTCTTAATCCATAGGGATACATACCACCTTCTACCCAACCTTTTATTCCCACATACCAATATGGGGCATCATCCCAAACTTCCATTACCACATACCAATATATGGCACCTTCTCAACCTCCCACCACTTATCCATACATTTCAGCCACCTAGCCTTAACCAGACCTAATACCCAACTATGGATCTCCCCAACCTCATATAGATTAAGCTAAGATGTTAATGGATAAAATGTCTAATCTTTAATCATCTATTTCTAGGGCTCATAACCTTCTATCTTATGATCAAATCTACAATGAACCCATTCATCCATCCATTCCTATATGACCTTATCCTCATCAATGGGAACTACCTAAGTTTTCCAAGTTCCAAGACAAGTAGGATCCCCAAAAAAATTCAAGAGCATTCCACCATTCTTGTTATTTGATTGCATATGATGATGCTCTTCTCCTTTGTACCTTCATCATGTCCTTATTTGAACCAGCCTTGGATTGGTATAGTGCTCTCACCAAGCACTCTCTCTTCTCCTTTTCTCAACTAGCCTAAATCTTTTTAGATCACTTTTCAGTCAACATATCTAAAAAATTTTCCATTACTGACCTTTATTCCAATAGGTAATTTGATGATGAATCAATTTTTTGACTTCATAGATAGATGGAGACATCTCATTAACCAACTTTTTTTCTCATTACCCCAACCTAAACTGATTGAACTCTTTTCTTGAGGTTTTGCTAAACATATTTCCCCCATTCTTTAGATTAAAACTTTTAGAACCATCGATGAGGAATTTACCAGGGCACGTAAACTTGAAATTATAGCCATTGATGATGGGAAATTAAAATTGAGAAACAAGAATTCTATCTGTAAAACCAATGACCCTTATTCAACCAAAACCACTAACCCATCCAACCATCCCAACACCAAGACAAAGGCAACTGCAAACATGGTTATCCTCAAAGCTGATCCTCCTCTAATAATCAATCAACCTAATCAAACCAATTCTTCCAAAACATCAAACCAACAAACTCACAACCAAAACCAAACCATTCCAAGACAATATACTCCCATAGGGGAATCATATTCTATGGTTTTGGAAAAACTAATTAAATCTAACCAATAAAATCAAACCACCCCAAAAATTTAATGCCTCTCACCTCACACCTAGATGGTACAATGAAAGTGATTTATGTGCCTTCCATCATGTTATTGGACATGATGTGATTAGATGTAATACCTTTAAAAATATTGTCCAAAACATGATGTATAAGGTGAACTAGCATTAAATAATCATAATGCATCTCCTAACTAATCATTAGACATATTTTAGAAACCTTTTCCTAACCATGCACCTTCCATCAACCATGACAATAGCCAACCAAAATCATCTCATGATCATGAGGTACACATGGTCAATGTTGTTGCTATTGAACCTATTGTTGAGGAAACCATTACCTCAACTACCTCTTCTTCCACCCCACTAATTGAAGTGGTGGAATATTTTTCTATTTCTTTGGACACCCTAACAAAGGAAGAAACCCCCTCTCTTTCAGTCAATAAGATCATTGACTTACCCACCTCTCCTTTGATAGAAATACTAAAGGAGGCCACCATTACTCCAACCATTGTCTCAACTACTTATTCCTCCAATCCACTTATGGAAGTGGTGGAATCATTACTCTTTCCTTTGGACATCCAAAGCCAGGGATAAACCACCCCTTCTTTTTCCATTTGAACAAACTATACCCTCCTTACCTACCATAAAACCAACCACTTCTTCTTTGGGAACCATTCCAAAGGAAAAGATCATCTCCTCTATTTTTTCCATATAAAACCCATCTTCCTCAACCATCTAACCTTACACATAAGACAAAGGTGAAGAAACTATTACCTCACCTCAACTTATGGGTTTAATATTTGAAACCAATAACCAAGGAATCAAAACCATCTATAAAACTTTTTATAGATTGGTCTAAAATCTAGAGTTTACCTCTCAACCCAATCTAGATAGGACCACTTTTTGGCACAATCTTGGGCTACCTTAACAAAAAAAACAAGAACCTTTAACCTCACTTACATCTACCCTGAAACCCATCATCACCTCAACCACATCCTTAGATACTTCTTCTTCTAAAACCATATGGTAATCTTCCAACCCATCTCAATCTAAAATTTTTAAATCACCCTACATCTCTTTGACCAAACCCATCAATAATCTAGGAATACTTCTTACCCCTAGCTTGGCTCATCCATATTTGAAGTTAGACTTAACCCCATCAATTCCACCCAATAAACCTTTGACTAAACCTATAAAAAAGGTGGAACCACCCAAACCATCTAGAACTAGACCCATACCACCCCCTTCTCTTTTACCTTTAATTATAGGACCCCATCTATCTATTATACCCATTACCTATTCATCCTCTAGTAAACCTTCTCATTTTACTCTACCTACACCTACCTCCACCAAAATAACAAAATTCCCATCATTCTTAACTAACCTAACTACCTCTACCTTCCCACCTATCACCAAATCTTCACCCTCTACCTCTAAATCTTCCACCTCCAAACCAACCATAACCAAATAACCCCAAATGAAACCACCTCACGAAAACCTATTTCCACAATCAATGAGGATGTTCCATCCTTACCAACCCCATCTCCCTTAGAGTCTAAAGATGTTTATATCATCCCATATAAATTTTTTTATCAATACCATTAGTTTGGGCCCCCTAACCTATCAAAAGAATGGTCAAACTAAAAACCTTCCTCTCATCCATCCTAAAATGGTAGAAAATGATTCTCGTACCATCAACACCATTCAACATCAAGATGATGATTCCATTCTCACCTACCTTGATGCAAGTGATTCTTCTATCCATAAATATCTTCCTCCTAATAACCAAACCATGTTGAATGAATCTACCATTGATGTCAACTTGGGTACTCAAGATAACCCCAGTACTATCAAGATCAGACAATTTTTAAATTCCATAGAATAATAGGATTACCCTTCCTTCTTTACCAAAGCATAGTATTTTCTTAGTCTTATTAGGATATGCCTAGGATTGACCCTTCCATTTCTCTCCATAACGTTGTCACCCATCTTGATGTTAAGCCTGTTTGGCAAAAGCTTCGTAGGATGCACCCTCATATCACCCTTCTAGTTAAAGAAGAGATTCAATGCCTCTTGTCTATTGACCTCATCCAACCCACAGATTATCCTCAATGGTTTTCTAACATCATTCCCATTACCAAACCCATAGGGGGACTTCACCTTTGTATCAAATTTTGAGACTTTAACCTCACTTGTCCAAATGATGACTTTTAGCATTGACCAACTTATTGATCTTATAGTTGGCCATGAGATGTTATCTCTCATGGATAATTTCTTAAGATACAATCATATCTTGATTTCTCCCAAATATCAACAAAAAACCTCTTTCATCACCCCATGGGAAGCTTTTTACTACAAAGTCATGCCTTTTGGTCTGAATAACATTAGCACCACCTACTAGCATGCGATGACCTACATATTCTATGACCTCATCCATAAAATCATAGAATACTATGTGGATGACCTCTTTAGGAAATCAAAATATTGTAAGGATTACCTAGATGTCCTCAAAATCATCTATGAACACCTTATCTATCTCTATGTCTACCTTAACCCAAGAAATGTATTTTTGGGGTCCTTTTTGGAAAGCTTCTTAACTTTATTATCTCTCTTAAATAAATCAAAGTAGACCCTACCAAAGTTAGAGCAATCTTGGAGAGGTCACCTCATACCCACCTTAAGAAACTCTAAAGTTTGCAAGGGAAGCTCCAATCAATCTTTCACTTCATCTCTTAATTATTGGATAAATGTCAACCTTTTCACCATATCCTTAACAAAGCCACCTCCTTTAAGTTTACTAAATACTTTTAACAAGCCTTTTATTTACTCAAATAATACCTTCTTTCTCCACCTATCTTGACCCCTCCTAAATAGGATCAAGCCTTCTACCTTTACATCTCTACCACTAACCATTCCCAAGGAGCAATGCTTGTTCACCATGATGAAAAATATAAGGAGAAAGTTGTTTACTACATAAGTCAAATGCTTATAGATTATAAGACTTGATATTTTCATCCTAGGAAATTTTGCCTCACCCTTATCTTCCTAACTTCCAAGCTTTTCCAGTACCTTCTTAATCCTAAAACATACATCATCATTAACATTAACCCATTCAAGTACATTCACTCTAAACCATACCAAAACCAACGTATGGCTAAGACACTTATGATTTTAAATAATTTTGATCTTAAGTTCCTTCAGTAAAAGTCAATTAAAGGGAAAGTGATTGTTGATCAATTGGTTGAAGCTCCCCTACCTGTCAACCAACCTCTTCCTCTTGCATTTCCAAATGAGTTCATCATGACTCTTTCCCAAGAGGACCCCACCTACCAAATGACCATGTTCTTTAATGTCTCCAAATTACAACATGGTGGGGGTACCATAGTTATTCTCATTCCCCTTGATGGTGAACCCCTTCCTCTCTCCTTTAAACTTGACTTTGAGTGAACCAATAATATGGTTTAATATGAAGCCCTAGTCATAGTTCTCTAAACTACTCTAGCCTTGGGAGTCAAGACAATCAACCAAGACAATGGATCTTACCAATATAAGAATGATGTCTTACTAAAGTAAAAACAACTCATATATGTACTCTTATCATCATTCGATCATTACCTTATCCAGTACATGATCAACTAATAAGTTCATAGATACAATTGCTTCCCTTGCTTCTTAAATCTCAGCTCAACCTTCCAACTCTAAAGTCTTTGTTACCATCCACCATTTTATAACCCCATCTTATATTCAATTTGATCTTCATACCATTTTTAGTGTGGAAGTATATCCATCAAATATATGGTACAAATAAACTTTTGATTACCTCAACCTCAATATCATTCCTCCCAACCTCTCTCAGAATACTCAAAGATATTTTGTTCAGAGTACCTCTTGTTATACCATACTAGGGGGAATCCTTTACAAGCATAGCTTTGATGGTATCCTTCTCCATTGCCTTCACAATCATGAAGCTTCCCATGATATCAAGGAAATACATGATGGAATCTTTGGGGGACATTTTAGTGGTTTATCCATTGCTAAACGCATCCTTCACCTTGGCTAGTATTGGCCCATCCTTAACTAATACTATTGTGATTATGTAAATAAGTGTATCAAATGTCAACAACATGCTAATTTACACCATGCACCTACCCATAGCCTCCAAGTATCCAAAAAAAATTGGCAATTTTCATAATGGGGCTTAGATCTTATTGGGGAAATCAATCCTCATTAATCACAATGTCACCAATCCATAATTACTACCACTGAGTATTTCACCAAGTGGGTGGAAGCCATTCCTCTCATATCAACCAATGTTGAGAAAATTATTGACTTCATCAACCATCACATCATCTGTTATTTTAGTGTTCCTCATAAGATCATCACCAATAATAGTAAATCTTTCAAGAATAATAAAGTCCAAGATCTTTGTGATGTATTTGGAATTAAGTTAATATTTTCCTCACCTTACTATCCACAAGAAAATGGATAAGTGAAAACCTCTAACAAGATCCTTAACAAAATGTTAACCAAAGTTGTTAGTGCTTTAGGATAGGATTGGCACTAGCATTCAAACCTCTATAGGTGCCACCCTTTTCTCTCTAGTCTTTAGACCAAAGTTGTTTGCTTTATGGGCCTATCACACTAGCATTTAAACCTCTATAGGTGATACCCTTTTCTCTCTAGTCTTTAGACCAAAGGTAGTCTTGCCTCTTGAAGTCCAAATTTCCTCTCTTCACATATCTTTCTAATAGATCATTTTTGAGAGTGACTATCATCAAGAATGACTAGCATGACTTGAACTGCTTGTGAGCATTACCTCACAATGTTTAACCATCTTCATGTCTACCAAGAACAAATCAAGTGTGCCTATAATAAACACCTAAAATAATGAGAATTCAATATCAAATACCTAATATTAAAGGAAAACCAACATGTCACCAACATGGAGAAATGCAAAAGAGGCAAATTTGATTTCAATTGGATTGGAACCTACATCATCACCCATAATTATGGATCAATATCTTATCATTTGTCCTCTCTCAAAGGCAAACCAAAACCTGAGCCTCTCAATACTTTTCATCTACATTCTTTCTTTTGTTAAAAATAAGGGTCAAACTCACCCTATTGTCTAACTTGAGCTCGTCCCTTGATTTATGATATTTTCACCTTCATCTACTTATCCCTTTACCTTTAAGGACAACTAATTACAACATAAAACTATGTGATTAACCATCATAGTTATATCCTAATCCTAAATATGGGTACCACAACTCTACCCATAGCATGGTTCTCATAGATACTTTTCATCTCTAACAAGATGGAATCTCATGATCATTTATTCCTCAAACCATCCCTTTTACCTATCACTAACCTTCTTGTGCTAAAAGTTTCACCCTCATAAAGGTATACCTCTAATCCTAATTAGACTTGTCCATGTATAAAAATATTGCATCAAAATAATTTAGAATACCAAAATATTACTTAGGTCACATATTTCTAACATTGTAGATTTTTCCCTTGAAGGATAGCTACCCAAAATCCTCTAAATTGCTTAAAAGATAAATGTATCCCTTAAAGGATAGCTACCAAATAAACAAATCCAAACTTAGACCACTCCCTTGAAATATGGCTAAGTCAAATGGGTTAAAATCAATCATTTGAAGCTTCTTGCATTAATCAACTTCACAAACTATCAAAAACAAAAAAAAATAAACAAAATACCCTGTATCAAAATTAGCTATCCCAAGAAAGTTGCAATCAGCTTTCATATCTAGCATTAGTAAACTTCTTGCATCAATCAATCTACACCTAGCATTAAGACATGGACTTTCCTATTATAATTCTTAGGTCACCAATAAAAGGGACAAACTAACCCACATAAGGGTACCTTACCTACCCACTCATTTCCTTTCACCTACCACCTATCTTCCCTTTATACCATCTTTCAATCAAGGGATTTTGAGCTTACTTGACATGATTATGATTAAGACACCTATTTATTGACCTAATCATGCTAATGTGAAACATTAAAAAGGCTTAGTTTTCTTAAGCCAATCTAACCTTGGGTTTGTTAGGACCTTACCAATAAAAAATCATCATGTTTTTTTTTCTTTACCTTCTTATCCTTGGTTCATGTAGACATGTGTCTCATGATTCTCATCTCTTTTTCCTACATTTAGTTTGTTATCTAACTTGATTTATTTATTTTCATTGCATCCTTAACAATAACCACATTACATCTCCATGATCATGAACAACAAACATCAATGATGAACACAACATTATGAACTATATCCATGAACCCCATCATATATCAAAACATCACGAATCACATCATACATCATCTCTCTATCTATAATATCATCCTATCCATTTACAATCAAAACATCATATGAACATACAATCATATCATAAACAACCCTAATTAAACCATTCATCATCATATCCATGAATAAAATCAATGATCAAAACATCATGAACCACATCATACATCATCTATCTATCTATGTATCATCTTATCCATTTACCATAACATCACAAAAACTCATCTTATAACATCAAATCATAAAACCACATCAGCATAACCATAAACAAAATCACCATCATCACAACATCATATGACATCAAATCATGAACCATAACCATGAGCATAAACATCATGTCAAAATATGTAACCATGAACATACATCATATATATATATATATATATATATATATCTTCAAAAACAACATCATATATATCTTCAAAAACATCATCATATACATCATGTCCATCAAATAAAGATAAATGTAATAATGTATAATCTTCTCTCTCGTATACATCTCACATCATCAACATGTAAGATAGTATCAAAAACATATACATCATATAATCAAGCCCCTGGGGCACCACTTCCACTCACCCCTCCTACTCCTCCACCTATACTACCATTTGGTGTCAGTCCCCCTGATCTACCTACCTAACCCATTATAAAGACCCAATATCCTAGAGTAGATATAACTAGACCACCTACTAATCTTGCCTTGTACTCTCCATACCTTGGCTCCTATAGACACCATAATATCACTATCTCCTCATAGTATCTCAACTCCTCAACCATAGCTAAGTAATATACCATTAGAATCATATGAGGCGGTCTTCATGTTGGTGTTATCATCACTTCTACCCTTTATCTTAGGGTATCTCTCTCTTAGGTCACTAAATAAAGAGATATCCTTGCCTAATCTTTCTCTCTTATTGATGTGGTAACCTGACCCTATAAAGTGATAATCTAGCCTTATTGAGTGGCCACCTATCCCTATAAACCAATGATCTAAGCTTGGGTAACTTCTATTGCTACCACTGCCTATCCATTTTGGTACCCCAGTAGGATCCACATCCATGGCCTACTGACCCTTATCACCCCACCCAAAATTGGTGTTGCATATAGGGCCTGATACCATGATATATATCCATTAATAAAACCATCATCATCTATCATTTCTATAGTTAATAGCTCCTCATGATCAAGCACTACATCCTATGGTTATCACTCCAAAATTAGAAACTCTACATCCTCTCTCTTGTACCTCTAAGAAGGAGATATAATTCCTTGCATAAGACCAAACTACTACCAAACTTGATCAAAGGGGATAAGCTCCATCTCCCCTCTCTTCACCCATAAAATCCATCTCCAGCTCTATAGTGATAGAGTGTGATAATTATGGTGGACCCACCTAGGCCAGCCCATATATGGCCTCCATACCACATCACTTACAACCAGACCATCTAAGGCATCTTTGAATCAGTTAATGTCTCTAGCACCATCACCAACCCCTATTAATGCATAGTCTCCCCTCCATCATATAAAACCCATTATGAAGTGTACCTAGGTGTATCCATCTCATGGTAGCCCCAAAGGCCTCAACACCCTGATGTGATTATATGTCTAGTAATGGAGCATGAATCTAACACTGATTCCATATCATTGGTGAGCTTGAAATCTCCAAATCTCCATGTAAATCTAGACTAACAAAATAAGATTCCACCTAAACATTATCTTGCCTAGAAACATCTCTATGAACACTCCTAATATTAGATAAGGAAATCACCACTGCTCGAATTAGGTAATGCAAAATAAGAAACTACCATCATTTTCATGGTCATCAAGCATTAGTCCTCTAGAGCCCTCTGGTATAAAGGCTTATAGTTGAAGCTATTAGAATGCCACCTAGCATGGACCCAATCCTCACCATATAACACTCCATAAGGTAATCCCTCTCCTCACTCTCAATATGGTAAATTGGCTCCCCTTGAATGGGTAGCCATGTAATCCTATGCACATCTTCTAATAGGATGTTAATCTCCCCTATCAAAAACAAAAATGTGTTCATGGTTGGGTCCCATATCTTGATGAGGGCCATGATCATAGCCATATCATGTGGTAGGTACTGATAATGAACCATGAATCTAAGGATGACCTCTTCTATGTGCATCCACTTAACCACAATCATCCCATCATGGATCTCTACAAAGATCCTAGAAACCTAATCCCTCATCTATATTTGGTCACGTACCTACAAAAAAACCACATTAGCATGTACACTTAGTTTTCCAAATTGAGCTCATTACCAACCTACACCTACCTTTTTCAACCTACTCTAAACTAACCCATTACATCTACCAAATTACCTCTAGAATTTGAACAACAATCCACCCTTACCCATAAAATTCTTACCACTCTACCCAACAAACTATCTCACAACATCAAACTTACTTAATAATTACCCTATCTTAACATATCAAATAACACCTAACTCTATCCAAAAAAACATTCCTACATGACACCTTTTCACCAAGACGACCAAACCCTCACTTAACAAACCACCTACCTTAAACCTACACTTGACACTTTAATTTACAAACACAACTTTCAACAATATTTAAAAATATATTCATCTATACCTTTAAAAATAAACCTCTCCTAAAAACATTTAACCATCATGGTTTGCCTAAATCATCAATAGTTCAGTACACCTTTTTCCTCAATGTTTGATCATTGATGGTCAAGATGATCATCGATGATCAGGTTGAACTACCGATGGTCACTATGTGTGACCACTGGTGGTGAAACCATAAACCTTACCTACCTCAAAACAACACCAAAAATAATGAACTAAACTACTTAAAACTATCCTACAACCCACCCCAACTAAAAACCTCAATAAATTTTAAATTTCATTTTCTATATTTTTTGATTTCACCCATAATCTAAACAAGGTAAAACCACCCACACCTAATTTTCAAAAAATAACCAAAATACCCAAATTCAATTTCAGTAACAACCAAAATTAAGTAATCTATAAACTTAATACACCCCCTACCTCATTCATCAATCATTATCAAGGTCAGAGCCTGTGTCCTACTACTCAACCACATCTTCATCTACCCTATATTATGGTCCCTACTAATCACCTCAACATACACACTCAACCAATCTACAACTGCCACCTCACCCAAATGCTCAGTCAACTCTCACTACTAAATTCCAAACTAGAAAATCACCAAACTACATGGAATCCTGAGAGTCAAATTGTCAAAAGTGAAAATGAAATATCATTTTCACTTTTTATATTCTATATTTTTAAAAAAAATTCCTAACCATTGATGATAAGGGTGACTATCAACGGTCGACCCTAGGAACCTCTGACCATCGATGGTTAGGGTCCCACACTTTTTTTACTTTAGGCACTTGTACCTAAATGCCAAATATTGGAGATCACCTAACCTATCTCCCCTAAACCAAAAATTCAAATTTTAGAGATTACCCTCATCCAACCATCCATTAGACCATGTCCACCTCAATTTTGGTCATATTTTGACCTAAACTATTTACATATTTTTTGATAAACTTGCACTGGTCTTTTTGAATGCACTAACCAACCTTGCCATGTTGACCATTTGAATTTGCACCACCTAGTAAATAACCAGACCATTTGTGTTTTTCAAGGGAGAAATTCTTACCTTGATACCTATGAAAACATTAACCCTATCTACGAGACTTATAGCATAATCTGATCAGGTATGACTAACATTATGGATTGGTTGCTCTACCACTTGTCATTCTAGAACCAACCTTATTTTTACCAACATTAGCAACCTTAGTCTGTGTGTGATCTTGGCTATTACACTTAGTCACATTTTTTTCACATTATTTACATTTCAAATGCCTAGTCACCAAACTCATGACTCACCATATACCACTTATCAAACCCTGACTCAATTTTGGTTTCACCTCATCGACTCCTAGTTTGAGTGGGAACACCTCTTCCCATACTCAAGGCAATCAGACCTTTGAGCAATAATCCATTTTTTATTTTATATATTATTAATTCAAAGCTTCATAAAAAAAAGGGGGAAAATGTAGACACTAAAAAATTTCACATGATAGTTCTAGTTCTCAAAATGCCTTAGGACCCCTATCAGGCCTTGAGTCTAGTTGACCACCTAGTTAGCTAACTCATCAACCTACTAACTTAACCTTTGTAACAAACCCCTTTTAACTTACTTTGAACCATTTTTCCTCAAAAACTTGATGTTGATGGTCAACCTAACCATCAATAATAGTTAACCTAACCATCGATGGTTAGGTCCTCACCTTCTTAACACATAACCAATTATGTGTGAGATAATGAGGCATAATTTAATATGTTTGTCTTATGAAGTGATAATAAAATTTCAAGCATCATGATTATCAATCTTACCCTCTAGGGAACCTTCCATCCTCCATCTCTCTTTACCTATAAAAGGAGGGGATTGGGAGGTGAAATATATCTATGTTCAAGCTATCAAATCTTCTTGTAAATAGGTATTCAATCTCTCTAGCACCTAGTCTTCCTTTAGCAACTCAACATCAACAACTGAGACCTAAGCCTCTATCAAATTTGGTTTTGAGGCCATATTACTATTACTCTATCAAAATATTTAACCTTTCACTATCAAACATCTAGCAAGCTATAGGTATATTCTACTTATTCTTTGTTATTTTGGATATCTAACCTCCCTGACCTAATCAAACCTATATTTACCTTATTTCCTCTCCACCAAATCCTTAATATAATCCTTATCTAACCATCAACTTATTTTTCTACTCTTTTCTAAGTACCTTCAAAAATACATAGGTAATTTCTAATGGTTAGCACAACCACCAATGGTTACCCAACTACCGATGATTAGCCTAACTATTGATGGTTCATCCAATCATCAATGGTCACTATGGTAAAAAATAATAGCAAGGTATTTTTATCCCCTTAACCCCATCCAAACTTAATATTCTATGTTCCTACCTATTCATAGACCCTTTTCTAATTTTTTGAACCTAACTTCATCCACCTTAGCATAAGTATTGACCTACTTTTGCTATACTTAGTCATTTTATTTAACAAGCATTCTACTTTCTTCTTGTATTATATTTCATTTACTTTATGAAAGTACATTAATTTCACCATTTTCAACTTGATTACTATCAATAGTGGATTGACAGCCTCCTATCAAGCATATGCTTCTTGGATCTAGATCATATTAGGCAGGCCACTTAACTATCTTGCTAATAATCCCCTTTGTTAGTGCTTTAGTATTTGTAGGTTATTATTTCCTAGCCAAAGAGGAGCTCTCGATATTCATCTAGATTATGCATGCATCACCAACAAAGTATTTCTACCACACCCTTATTATTGGTTTCTTATCTTCTTCCAAAATTAAGAAATGAGTAGAAATTAAGAGAAATAGAGATAAACAAACTTTTTCCTTATGTGTAACTGCCTAAAGATGTCATGGACCACTTATTTATGTAGCTAGAACCTCTTGGACAACTGCTCTTCCTTTTATAGCATGCCATGGAACAACATGCTCTTGTAATGATTTATTGGGAATATTCTAGATCCATGGCCACTTAAATGATCTTCCATGGGAGTGGCCCACCATAACCTTGCAAACCTACAATATATCTCCCAATGGAGGAACTTGGATGAGCAAAACATGAGAAAATACAATACCCAAGTTTTCTCAACCCATTTACCTTTATAGCTCCAACTCACCCTTTTCACACCTTGCATTTTGCACGTTTGCTCTTTTTTATGCAAAAATGCATTATTTTTAACCTTTGACCCATTTGGGTAAATTTGGGATCCTCTCACAAATTTGAAATTTATAAATTGTCAAGTTGTTGTTAGTGGTGAAAGCCCCACCAACTACATTACATAGGGTCCTTGAATGTATCATGCATGCCTATATGGCATTGCCATGTCACTCTATTCATTGACTTGAAATGTGGATCCTAGTTATGATGAATGTGAAAATGCCACTTGGCATCTTTATGGGTTCTTAGTGTCTATTTAGCATTAGCTTAATTAAAAGCAATTAGATTTCAATTAGGACCCCCCTATGATCATACCAATTAGGTAATTTATAGGCTTTCTCACACCTTACATAGTTAATTTCTATTAGGATAGCACCCTTTCACCACGTGGTAGCTCCTTATTTAGCTCAAGTCCTTTGATAAGTTAGCTTTCACTCACATCATTGATCTTGAAGCACGATCAAATGTAGATTATCAATCTAGATCCAAATGATAAAATGTTATTAGCTACCCACTATGTATTAAATTTTATGTTCTTGTGCCCATCATTTAGTGTCCATGTGACCATCAATGATGTTCATGTGACCATCAAATTTAAGCTCTAATAAATGATTGCCTTTTATGACTTAAATTTGATGTGTATGTACCCATCATTTGACATCCATGTGAACATATTTTACATTCACATGACCATCAAATTTAAGCTATAAATGGCAAGTATCCATTGGATCTTAACTTTGACATCCATGTAACCATCAAAATACATTCACATGATCATCATAGATGTTTACACGACCATCATACTATTAGTTCCACTCATTGAGATCTTGACATGTGTCCTATTCATGTTTCTTTGGAGGTTCTTTTGACTATTTAATGTTGTTCATGCATCATTTGATTATCTTCCTCTACATCAATGTGTAAGGTTTGATCATGATCCACTAGCTTAGTTGTGATTGGCTCAAAATAAATAAGGAAAATTACCAATTTTCTAGCTCAAGGCATTTTTTTAAGTATTTATCTTTCAAGACCTTTATCTTCAGCTTCTCTATCTTTTGTATCCCTCTTTTCATTCAACCCTTAGGTCCTCAAGATTCTTATCTTTGACATTTTTGTGTCAGGATAATTATTCTACAATAATTTCTCTAAAGCTTTGAGCACCTTCAAGCCTTTATCCATGAACAAAATATATGGTGGAAGTATTCCTTCGAGATCTTTCCATGGGAAATTTGCTTGAAATAAATTGGAATTTACTTTTTTCCAAATTATTCAAACTTTATCAAACCTTTTACATGGGCAAGATGTCCATAGGAAATAGCCCTTTCAAAAAAATTGTTATAAACAAAATGCCTGCAAGAATTCAACCTTCAGCATTTTTGCATTCAACAGGATAATTATTTCAAACATTTTATCCAAAATAATTTCCTCTAAGAAATTTGAATTTACACTTTTACTAAAGAAATTGGACTTACACTTTGTTGAAATAATTCACTTTTGTTAGGATCTTTGTGTAGGAAAAATGCCCAAAGGAGAAGTACCTTTCATAGTTTTTGTTGTAGACAAAAAGTTTGAAATAAATGGACCCTTCAGACCTTTTGCTTTAGATAAAAAGTTTAAAATAAATAATACTTTGTCCTAAAACATAGAATTTCTTCAGACTTTGTGTGAACACTTTGCTCGATAGAAATAAGTCTTCTAAATTTTTATCTAAAATAAAAGTACTGAAGACCTATTTCTGTCAAGCAAAGTGTTCATGTGAAAATTCCAAAAAATTCTAAGGGCTTTACACATACGCCAAGTAAAGACCATTTTAAAACTTAGCTAATTTGACATGGAACTTGACCTTTGACATAAACCTGAATGTGTACACACATTTTGCCTTTGGATGTGAATATTGATTTTATGAGATTCATTAATATGAAAACCTGGAAGAGTATATAGTCTAATTGCCCTGTAACTTGAAGGAATAAAAGTTTTTTCCTCCTTGTTGAGGCAATTTGGAGAAATTTTGAACATATGGTAAATTTAGAGTGATCAAGTCTCAATTTGAAAACCTTTGAATGCTCGAGTTAGAAATATTATATGCTCCAACTCTTATTTGACTATTGTAAATAAATTTAAAGGGTGAAACCACCAAATGTGACCTGATACATCTTTAAAAAGTGAAACCATAGATGTTGAGTGTCACTAAACTCTAAAGTATCCCACTTTCAACATAAATATGAATCATACTACTAAAAATGGATATAGATTCTATTTGAAACATTGAAACTTAAGAAATATTTGAAATTTCCATACATTAGCTTGAACATGAATGAATATCATTCCCCCTATACTATACAAATTTGATATTGAATTGCCATTTTTTTCATTATTAAAACATGTAACTATTTTATAAATTTGTGACTGTAAGAATGAGTGCACATTTATGTGACATGGCCTTATAATCTATATTTTTTAATCATGTTGTCATCTTGGAAATTGTATAGTACCATAAAAAGAAAATTTAATGAGGAGTTGGCTTCTCAAGACAATCCCATTTTGATTCCCCCCTTTTGAGATGAAATATGGAACCTATGAGTCACTTACCTCAAAATAAGTGTTATGCCAAATGTGAAATATGTAATAATGTAATAGTATTTGAATAATTGACTTTTTATCTTGCATCATGGCATAAAATTTAACATTAAATTGAACTTTAAATATGTATTAAATAGATAAATCATTGAAGCACATAAATAGTTTATTCATGATATAGATCATAGCACCATATTATATATAGTAAATAGTAGAAATTCATGATGTAAATTAATAATAATCAACAAACATGCAATAATAATCAACAAGAATATAATTAAAGTTATTTAATGTCATGTAAATTACCTAAAATGTAGCACATATGGCCTAAAATGCCACATAAAAGGGACATGATAATGTCTCATAACGTATAAGTCCAAAGGCCAGAAGCATGGAATGATAATTCCATACAAACAAGAATTTTTCAAATACACAATAATCAAAAAATTGTAACACATTATGTGGTAAATAAATAAGTATAGGCAAATTGGACTAGTTTACATCCACCATATGTGTAGATTTCAATATTATCAAATAAAATATTTATGTAACATGTGTATAATATGACTGATTAGAAAAAAAATTGTATGATATATAGTTCAACATGGTAGAAAAGGTTGTGTATGAATATAACCTAAAAATGTGTTTAAGGAGAATGAAAAGATACCCCCAACTTAGCAAGGTTGTTTGGTAATAAGGGAAGCTCAACTTCAAAACCATGTGAATGCATGTCCTATATCGCACTTAACTACCTCATGAAAATCAATGTGTATTTTTGAAATAACATATGCTATTTATGTAACAGAGAATAAATGACATATGGAAAGAATTAAACTTAGAAATAACTAAAAATGTATTTTAATTCATAAATTTTTTGAATATATATATATATATATATATATATATATATATGAATATTTTGGATTGTTTGCATTGATAAATTACTTAAATATTACCTATCTAATTATAATAATGATTTCAATGCTTGATGTTCATTGAATTTTTGATAGGATTGCATTCATGTATGCCTAATCAATAAGATCTTGTGCCTAGTATTTCAGTGATTAAAAATGGACCCAAATAATTAGGTTTGAATTTGTATTTATTTTCTTTGCTAGCATTTTTTTTAAAAAATTTAAGGATAAGATCACTCATTTTTAATTCATGATTACAAACTTTATTTCCATATGCATGTTTGATATATATTTGATAAATTCATAAAAATTTCAAATATTTTATTGTTGAATATTTTTTAGTGATGTTATGGAGGTGTCTAGGTGAGTGGATGAAGTGTCTTGATAGTCTAAGTGTCAATGACAAAGTGTGTAGTATGCTTGTTCTAGTATGATTGAAGTAAGCTTGGTTGATCTTCAGTTTTGGAATTATTAAGGATGTGTTGGGATGAGTATGGTTATTTGAGGATATGAAATATGTTTGAAAATATGTCTTATTGTTTTAATGCTTGTGTGCATGAGTCTATTTCATCTTTTAGTTCATGGTTTTCATCTAGACATTTTTGGTCTAGTGGTAGAAAAATCTAAGTAGATAATTTTCTGACATCATTACCATGTATGAATGAATCAAGGGGATTTGATCATATGTTTATGATCACATTACTCCCAATTTATTATTAATTTTTTGGTCATGTAATTGAGCATAACAAAAGTTATTAATGTTCAAATTTGGCATTCTAGGCAGATTGTAGAGGTTTCCATACTTAGCCAGACCATCACTACACATCATGTAGATACATATGAACTAGTATGTTTGTGTATTTAATAAATAAAAATAATTTAAAAAATCATAAAATGTTTACATGGAGATGTTTTCTATAGTTCCAAGAATCTACCCTAAAAATTTAAAGTCTTGAAATGTTTCTTAGCCTGAGATATAAATCTTCAAAGTTGCACTTGCAGATTGTGATGGGCCAGAGACCATCAAAATAAAATTCATTAAAATCCAAGGTCACTAAATTAGTATATATAAAGGTTCATGTTAAATCATAAATCCTAATCTAATGATGAATGGTGGTTCATACTGACAAAGATCAACGGTCCAGGACAAGTCAAAGAGTCAACAATACATGTGAGACTAACAAGTAGCACAAGCACAAAGGACTATTAGTAAAGTGTTAAAAAGGCATATAAGGGTGCCAAGTGTCATAATCTAAGGATTTATAAGTAATATATAATTTTGAACACTATAATGTAAGGACTAGGTTGATCTGTAAAGATCAATAGTGTGCATTTGGTCAATATTGCAAGGGTGCATGAGATGAGGTCAACATGTTCAAGGTTTAACATTTGAATAGTGGAGAACTATGAGTTAAAGTTTGAGATACTTATGAATAATATAAATGGTACAATTTGAGTGATTTGGGTGAAGATAAAGATATGTGTTCTAAGTGATCAAGGTTTAACTATGATTGTTTGGATTTAAAAATTTATATTATTGAAGGAAGAACCAGTGCTCAATGTTTGAGCCATAACTTTTGATCTAGGATGATTTCAAAGATGGATTATAGGGAAAAATTGTATAATATTTCATGGTTAATATAGATAACCTAGTTATAAAGTATATTTATTTGTATATTCAAATATATGGATCTCCAAAGTTGATTGTGTATGTGTTCATACTTTGCAAGTAACCCAAGAAGGGTAATTGAGTTGTTCTTGATGGTATTTCGATGTTTTAATATGAACTATGTATTGGATCATGTTTTATACTTCATGAGGACCATCTGTGTGAATTATATATGTTTTACCAATCTATATTCTATATGATCAAAAGCTTATAAGTTGACTATGTGTTCATTATTAGTGATCATATGTATAGAATGATGTTTAGGCTAATTATGCTATAGCAAAAGGGTGTTGTGATGGATGTTGTCACTTAAGGTGGACCTATAGATCATTTTTTATGGGTATATGTATTTTTAAATTATTCTTGTGTTCTAATTTTTATCAAATAAGTGTGAAATAGGTGAATGGATCTCCATAGGACCTAAAAGGACACTTAGGCCTATTTGAAAGAGGGTATTACTTAAAGGTGACCCATGTATATGCCTTAAGAGTGATGACATGTGTTGTGGCTAATAATCAAGGTTATGAACATGATATGATTGATGGATTTATACAAGATGAAATTAAAAGTGGTGCTTTATAGACTTGATATAAGTGGGGTGTGTAAGAGTTAAAGAGTGAAGGAAAGAAGAAAGGGTATGTGCCCAGTGGATAGGTCATAGAGAAAATTAGTTTGATGACTATGTGTATGACCTATAGGTAATATTTATAATTTCATAATAGTGATCTTATAGGTTTGAATATTGAATACAAGTGAAGAGGCCTAGAGTGATCCAAAAGGAAGTCTTGGATGCCTTAAGTGTGAGAAAGGGATAAATTATGGATATGTGAGCTTGGTTGTTGATTTGAGAGGTAGATGCAAGTGTGTATTGTGTAGTGTGTATAGTTGATGAGAGTTGATATATATTGTATCTCCATCAGATTAGTAGGAAATCAATGATTAGGAGATGTTCATTTCATAGGTGTTGGGAGGATGCTCAACATCTAGGTTAAAAACACTTAAATAATAGGTGATCAAAAGAACTTGATCATCTTAGGGGTAATTACTCCTTGTGAAATAGGTGTTTTACTAAATCTAGTTAGAAGGACTTGACCAATAGGTGGTCAAAAGGACTTGATCATTGTAAGGGTAAGTGTTGCTTGTGAAACAAGTGTTTCACTAAATTTTGGTCAAAAGGACTTGACCACTCTCATGTTTATGATCATCTTATAAGACAAGTAGTCCATGTGTTTGTAGGCTTAGGAGTGGGTTTTATTCCCTAAGAGGGTTTCCCACATAGATATTATGTTGTGTTTATGACCTTGCATTATCTATTATTCATTTTTATAAACATCTTGAATGCTTCATGAATAATTGTATTAAATGCTTATAGTGTTTGAAGGGTTTGGAAATTTAATTCAATTATTTTCCACCATTGATTAGTCCCCCCTTCCCAGTGGTTTATACCTCTACTAATTTTTATTATAGAAGGTATTTTGATAAAGGCTTGATAGCTTGAAGAATATCCAAGGTACAATATGGGTAGCCATCAAATGCAAGGAGGTTTTTCCACTAAGCAAGCACCAATGTTCAATGGATCTAATTATTTTTTTAGAGTGTAAGGATGAGGACCTACATCATGTCCATAGGGTTTGAGACTTGGCAATCTATTGTGGATGGTTATTCTGCACCTACTATTCCTACATTTAGTGTTGTAGATAAGAAGTTGTTTGAGAATAATTCAAAGGTAATGAATTCTATCATTTGTGGTATTTCAAAGACTAAATACACCAAGGTAATCTATTACATATCTGATAAGGAAATGTGGGATAAATTAAAGATTATGTTTGAAGGAGATTCAAAAGTTAAGTTGGCAAAGTTTCAGACTCATTAAAGATAATTTGAGAGTCTTAAGAGAAGGAAGAAGATTCTATGGCATCCTTTCTATAGAGAGTTGATGAGATTTCAAACATCATCAAAGGTCTTGGAGAGAATATTGAAGAAGCTATTGTAGTTCAAAAGGTATTAAGGTCTCTCTCTCTCTCTCAAGTTTGATTTTAAAGTATTTGTTGTATAAGAATGTCATGATCTTACTTAGTTGAAGATGGATGAATTGCATGGAATCCTTACTACCTATGAGATGAGAGTAAATGATGATATACCACAAAATAAGGAAGAAACATTCAAGACAAAAATGAAGCTAAAGAATAATTTCTAAGGTAATAAACTCAAGGAAGATGACATATCTAATTTTGATGAAAATGAAATAATTGCTTTGTTTACAAAGAAATTAAAAATAGGGTTAGGCAAGTATAAGGGTAAACTACCCTTAAAATGATTCAATTATGGAGAATTAGGATAGTTTGCTAACAAGTACCCTCATAATCATAATCAGAATGATTATGAAGAGCATGGACAAGGTCATGATGATGATAAGAGATCATTCAAGTCTAATAAAAGCAAGAAAGGATTCAAAAATTTTGACAAGTACTTCAAAAATGAAAAGAGTCTCTACACTAAAGAATATTGTAGTTCATCAAATGAGAGTGAAGATAGTGACTTCGAGTATGATCATGAAGATGATGGTCGTATTGAATATGAATACTTCTTCATGGCTAAGGAAAGAAGTTGATCATATCAAAATAATTTTACTTGGAGTTATCTAGATGATGATAAAGATGAGGTGGATTGTGAGACTAAATTAATGAATGTTTTTGAAGAACTGAAGATTGAGAAGAAGATTAACAAGAATATGAAGTTTCAAATAAAGGAATATGAGGATAATATTCAATGTGTATGAATAAAGAATGAATAAAGACACCAAGGATAATGAAGACATAGTCAAGCATCTTAGTTGTCAATTGGAAATCATGTCTACAAGCCTGAAATCTAAAGAAGATCAATGTTCAAGGTATGTAATTGAAAATGAGTCATTAAAAGTTGAGTTAGAGAATATGCAAGAAAGGTGAAATCATTTGTCAAGTTTGATAAAACTTCTAGTGATATAGATGATATTCTAAGTGGTTAAAATCATGCAAGTGATAGACCTTGTCTTGGATATAAAAAAGAACCAAAAAATACAACTCAAGACAAGATGAAGGCTAATGTAAATTAGATCTTAAAGGTCAATCATCATTTAAGGAATGAAGATGCTAGTGGAGTGAAGATAAATCAGATCAGATAACCAAATGCCATGAGGTATGCAAGTTTCAATGGTTATTGTTACACATGTAATCAGTTTGGGCATAGAGCTAGAGAATGCAAGAGACCTATTAGAAATGAGTTTGTATGGAACTATGATGGGGGTCATCAGTTAAAAGGTGTGAACAAATTTAAGTGCTTAAATTGTCTTGTTGAGGGTCATTTTATTAATCATTGTCCAAATAAGGTAAGATAAGGTGAGTCTTATTTGAAAGAATTAGTTTGTTTCAATTATCAAAAGAATAGACATATTATAAGATTTTGTTCTAATCAAGAAAGGTAGGACAAGATTTTTACAAAAGGTATAGTGTGCTATAAATGTCAATAGAGAGTCACATTTACAAATTCTAAAAGTAAAGGCTTACAAGACATAATAGGTTTAATCAAGCTCCTAGATTGCAAGAAAGAAGGCAAGTTAACTCATAGAAACCAAATGTGGTAAGTGTGAGTCATGATGAGTCTATATGTCCAAGTAATCTATTTGTTATGGTGGAGAAAGCTATAGAAGTTAGAGAGTGCCAAGATCTCTCATTGTCTACTCACATTGTGAATGAAGAGATCAAGCTCAAGGAGAAAACCAAGGTTCTGGTTGAGGCTAGTTCTAAGGTGTATTTGGATGCTAATGAGAAACATGTTGTGTGTGAGAAAGTTTCAAGTTTGGTTCCTATGTTTTCAAGGTCTAAAGTAGATGTTATACAATGCAAAGAAGATACTTTAGTGATCAATGTATGTCAAGATTTCATAATTTCTCCAAATTTTGTATATACTATCATAGAAGAGAAAGTGAGTGATGTTGTGGATGAGCAAGTTGTTTCTCTTAAGCCAGAAGAAGAACTATTAGTATCAAATGACCAAGGAGGAGAAGGAGTATGAGGATATGTGGGAAACCCATGGTTTCAAATTGTTCTAAGGAACCATGTGAAGTGGGGTGTCTCTGTCTATGCTTCTTAAGAGACTCCTTTCAGTGGATAAGTAAGTATTTTTGTGGTGTTCTTCATAAGGTCCTAGAATTAAATAAATGAGGGTTTCTAGTTGGATTTGGTGTGTGAAGATGGGAGAAGTGCTTTGATGAGGTTAGAGTGATGTCATAAGGTGTTTTTTCTATGTATACAGTCTCTACAAGATCAGAATGGGTGTTTTTAAGTGGCATGATGAGATTGATGGAATTTTAAGAATAGTTTGGTGCTTAGAAATGTTTGTGAACTTATTTTTAGTGTGTTCTAAGTGTTTTTGTGTCTTGATGATCATGTTTGTGCCTTTTGGAGGTTTTTGTGTACTCTTGGGTTTATCTTTCTTATTACAGATCAAAGCCATGGTATAGGAAATCAAGTTTCCCAAAGGTATGTAGGCTTAAATCTTGGTCTATAAGTGTGTGATGGTTGTCTCCAAGTGTGCAAGAAGTTTTAGAGGTGGGCGTTAACCAGAAGGAGGTTTGTTGACCTTATTTGTTTTGATTTTTTAGCTATGATAGAAAAGTGTTTTTCATTATGAGTAGAGGTTTGAGGATTTTTAAAATGTTTAATGGGCCAAATGGGTTGTCAAATCAAGCTTTAGAAAGATTTGAAGGTTTATTCTTTTCAAATTATTCATGATTTTATCAAGATAGAGGCTTAATTAACTAGTAGGTTTGTGAAGGAATTATGTTTCATACGATGATATAGGTGATGTAAATTGGTGTGCCTAAGGGGGAGTATGATAGTGATTTATATATGAATATTTAGGTCTTAAAGTTGTGTCTACTAAAATTTATGGTTTATACAATTTCTAGGTAGGGTTACAATGAGTTTAGATAGGCCTAGTGTGAAGAAGAGTGTTTTTGATCATTTTATCCGAGAGATAAAGGTATGAGTGTTTCAAGGTGAGTTCTCAGGTTGGTTTAGATCATGTTTTATATTTGGTGAGTGGCATGAAGTTATAATTGGTGGTCCTTGAGGTGGCTTGAGAGATAAGGCTAGTAAGTATATGTGGTGGTTCTTCATGGTGTGTGAAGATATGTAGATGCTCAAGAGGTGAAATGGATCATATATATTATGGGGAGTCCCTCTTAGATGTTTATTAGTGAATTCTATTATATTTTAGTGTTTTTATGTGGTCTTTCTTCATTAGTTGCAGTGAATGGTTGAAGAGAGTGTTGGCTTATAGAATAAAGAAGTTGTCAAGGCAAGAAGAGGTAGGATCAAGGTAAGGGGGAATTTGTATCATATTTATAATATGTTCCTCTCATTTTGGTGGTATTTTCAAGTCCTTGGGATTATTTTGTGTGCACTTTGTCATTGTGTCAAAAGGGGAGAAGGTTCCTATTATGAGAGTGTTTGAAGAGAGATAAGGAAGGTGAAATGTATGATGGGTGTTGATATCAATGAAAAAGAGGGAGATTGTTGAAGATTTTTTAGTGATTTAATGGAGGTGTCTAGTTGAGTGGATAAAGTGTCTTGATAATCTAAGTGACAATGACAAAGTGTGTAATATATTTGTTCTAGTATGCTTGAAGTAGGCTTGTTTGATATTTAGTTTGGCATGGTTAGCAATGTTTTGGGATGAGTATGGTGATTTGAGACTATGAAATAGGCCCCATAAGAGGTATTTTATGATTTTAATTATTTTATGCATTAGTGTATTTCATTTGGCAGTTTATAGTTTTCATTTAGACATTTTTGGTCTAGTGGTAGAAAAATATGAGTGGATAGTTTACTGACATCACCATTTCCATGTATGGATGAGTCAATGGGATTTGGTATTATGGGTTTGATCATATTAGTCCCAAATTTATATGGTCTAATTTAAAATTCATGTGATTGAGTGCAACATAAATTATTAATGTTCAAAGTTGGCCTTTTAGGTAAATTACAGAGGTTCCCATACTTGGCCAGACCATCACTACACATCATGTAGATATGTATGAGCCAATATGTTTGTGAATTTAATTTGGGTAAAAATAAATTAAATAATGGTAAAATTTTTACATTTAAATTTTTTTATATCTCTAAGAAGATACCCTAAAAATTTGGAGTCCTGAAGTGTTTTCTAGCTTGAGATGTAAATCTTCAAAGTTGCATTTGCAGACTATGATGGACTAGAGACCATCAATATAAACTTCATTGAAATATGAGGTCATTAAGTAAATATATTTAA